>JAXQJP010000307.1:0-304266 GCA_037042015.1 Furcasterigmium sp. R96-07A1
CCGCGAAAGAGGCCTCTAGGCCTATTATAGAGGGTATTTTACCCTCTAGGAGGCCTAGGGAGCCCCCGGATAGCCCCAGGGTCCCCACGGCACAAGAATTCGCGAAAAAGGTTAACGCCGGACGCCTTAAACGCCTTACCGACACCTTAGGTATCCACGAAAAAAGAGCTAGGCTCGAAAATACCTCTTACCTCGGCCAGGCCTTCCTCCAAGCTATCCCGTCACAAAAAAACACTACCTTTACGGATAGCAAGGTCTCGGAGGCCCTACGAGGACGCCTTCTTATACCTAGTAGGCCCACAGAAAAGCCCTACTTTTATTGTGGGTCCCTTACCTCCTTAGGCCACGAGGATACCTATAAAGGAGCCTCTAGAAGGTGGATTATTCGCCACGATCAGATTACCCGAGCACTCTATACCTCACTCTCTAGCCGGGCCAATCTATCTGTCGAAAAAGAGCCTAGAGTGGCCCCGGAAGGTCCTATGGAAATTCCAGAAGACCCACAAAACACCTCAGGCACCCAGCTACCCTCAGGTCTCCGCGCCGATTTTTCCGTCACTATAGGGACTAGTAAACACTACTACGACGTCTAGGTAGTCTCGGTTAATAAGGACTCCTCTCGCGAGGACGCCTATGAGACCCTACGGGAAGCTGCGGATGAAAAAAGAAGGAAATATAGGTCTCTAGGGACCCACTTTTCCCCCTTAATTTTCTCCTTAGGTGGGCTCATGGAAAAGGATACCGTAAAGGCCTATAAGGGCTTATAAAAGCTCTTAGGGCCTTCCGGGGCCTCCTTTCTCGATACCTCTATAGGGCTAACCCTCGCGAAAACTAGGATCCACTCGGCCCTATCTATCGCAAAGGACTATACCCTAAAAAGGTAGCTTTCCCCGCTTTATATACTTTCTAGTTTACTTTAAAGTATCTAGAAAAGTAGTAAGTTCTCTTACTCTTACTTTCTCTTACTCTCCTAACTATATCCCCTCTTTTTACTATTTCCTACCTTACTCTACTCTATAGCTTTCCTTACCCCGCTTTTCACCTTATTTCCTTATCTCTTTACCTTATTACTCTCTTTATTACTCTAAAGAAATCCCTCTTTTAGCTTAAGAGTAAAATACTTAGCGAAATAGCTTAGGATAAAAAATAGAACCCTAATCTAACCCTAACCCTTAAATTTCTTAGAGCTATAAGTACTTAAAGGCCTAACCCTAAGATAAATTCCTAGTATTAAAATAGTAGCTAGCGAGCGGTGATAAACTAAGGGTTAGGGTTCTCGTCTGTCCCGTGAGAGATGCACTTATCCCAGAATGGCAAGGTAAGATCTGTGGCCTCAGGGACTGCATTGCGAAGCGCGTTCTCGAGGCGATTCAGGTACGCTCTGTGCCAGGTTGGGAAGAGGACGGTCTGATGCTGGCAATATCCACCCCACCAGTCGGGGTTGGTTGGGTCTTCGGACACAAAGGGCTCGCCATGATACCCAGCAATGACGAAAAAGGAGTCCTGGTTATCGGGCGGGAGTGACTGGATCACCCGGAAAGCCCTGACGAGGTTCTCTAGTTCGGTTCGGTTCCCATTGTCGTACAGACTGACAAGCTCTTGGAGGGAGCGACGAACACGCATTGTTGGGTGAAAGTAAAATGTCTAGAGGTGTTTGCTGTATAGGAGCTCGGTGCTGAGATATCTTCTCAAGTTCGTGAGCTACTTATGCTGATCTTTTATAGTTCATAGCTCACAGTAACCTACGCTGTGGCCTCTCTGTCCTGTGGTGCATCTCACGCCACGCCTCACGCGGGAATGTCGGCAAGAGCGGGCCATACCGTCCATGGCTGGCCATGGCAACAACGTGGCAGGCCAAGTGAAGTGGTCGTTAAGCAGCCAATGGACATGGCTGCAAGAGCGGAGAGCGGCCCCGGAAGTAGATGCCGTGACGAGGAGAGGCATGGTGTGATAAGTGAGTAAAGTCTGTGGCTTTATCTAGGCGCCTGCAGATACGCCAAATCAGTGCCATGGACATGGTGGAGGGAGAAGGCACGGGCCGTAGTGGCTCAGCTTGCTTTTTTTTAAGAACGAGCCAGCCAAAGCATTCTGCTTGTGAGACAACAAGTCCATGCGAGTTGCCACTCCTCTCGACATCCATGGATGCCGAAGTGAAAGTAAGTTTGCAACCAGACAGCCACAGACACAGCTTGCTCATTTACAAGGCTCTGAGCATTCTTTTCAAAGTGGACAGGTTTCAGATTCAATAGGTGCGGCAGGATACACAAGTTCGCGAATCGATTGACCTTCACAGCGCTCAAACGGGGACACCAGACGGAGCACCAACCCCGGCATTCTTGTGACGTACGCTAGTGTCACATTATGCGTCCTTCAGCCAGCCATGTCTCCCCTCTCGCGTTGTCACATCTCGGACCGACAGGCCTGCAGACTGAAAATCGTGGCTAGAGCATTAGTGGTAGCACACGGGACCTGTCGTAAAGTGGCACGACACGCGAATGATTCTGCAGTGTGTCCACGCCACCTTGCACCCAGCGTCAATTTCTCATGCATGCAGCATATCTAATGCACTGGCCGGTTGATCTGGACTCGACTTCTCAGATCATCCCCCGTCGAAGATCCACTGTCGGAAGGCAGATGTCTTAGCAATGCTCCAGCTCCTCAGCCGCACCTGACCGAGAAGCTGCAGGTATGAAGTTCCTGGCAGGCTGAAGTCATGGGCTGGGAAAGACGGTGAGCCGGGGAACGGTCACTTCGGAAGGTATCAACAGTCTTGGTAGTTGACCATAAAAAGGCGGCCGAGAGCATTGCTCAACGCGAAGGAAGTCCCGAGTCCCGTCAATGCAGCAAAGATCTTCTGACTTGCCCACTATATCTTTCTCCCTTATCCACCCAACTCATATTATCTTTCATCTTGGATTCGTTCCGCTGGTGCGGCACTGGTCTTAGCACAAAAATGGAAGCCCCATCGACCAAGGAGATCCTTCTCGACGCTGTCGAACGAGCTGTTGGAGCTGACTCTCTCCAGACCATCGAGCCAAGCGAGGTGGCCAGCTCTGATGGTAATGGCGAAGTCCCTTCCATCACCGAAGTTCCGGTCTGCATCACCCAGCGACCTATTCCTCCTGCTTTGAGAGCCGCTCAGGCCAAGGGTGGCCTGCACGATATTGTCGTCGGATTGGAGGACGAAATTCCTCGCTGGGTTCCCGGCTCCGTGGTCAAGTGGGCAGCATGGCGCGAAGGCTTCGCATCTCAAGAGGACGCTGACTACGCTGCCGAACAGCTCAACATGGCAGCGACCGCGTGGAACGATGCGAACGTTGGTGTCACCTTCGAGTGGGTGCCACTCGCCAAAGGATGCCACCTTCGTCCTGACCCACGGCGGTACCGACGGAAGGCTCCTCGCGTCTGCCTTCTTCCCCAACAAGAATGACCTCAACTTCATGTATGTGTACTCGTACGCATTCACCAGGCAATGGAAGTCAAGCAGTAAGTCTTCATGAGTTCGTTGTCGAGATGCCCCGCTGACATTTGGCAGTGTGGAAGGTCTTCACTCACGAGCTCGGGCACGTTCTTGGTCTGCGACATGAGTTTGCGATTGGAGACGTCCAGGGTGTGATAACGACATCGGACGAGGACAAGAGTGCGGTTCGCATTGACGCACCGGATGCACTCTCTGTAATGAATTACCGCCGGGAGCCCCCGGAGATCCAGCAGTCGGACATCAGCTCGACACAGAAGTTCTACAGTTTGGGGACGGATGCTAATGGGAATCCCCCCAAGGTTGGCATGACTGAGATTGTGGACTACGCTCCGCGCTGAATAGATGTGACGCAATAGCCTCACAACATGTCTTCAAGACCACTTGTTGCAAGACTTCTCGTTTGTATATTCTTCGGTGTGTGCCAATGCATGTTCCCTCATCCACAGTACAGAGCTCTGCCGCGATCCCAGCCACTTCAACCCTTCTGGGGAACCATGAACCCTGAGAAGAACTTATCCAGCGACTCATAATCGTCCAATCCGCCAATGTATGACACATACTGATCAGGCCGAATGATAACAACGCATCCGACCCCAGTATCAATGCCAAAGGTCTTGTACAGCTGTCCGTGACCCTCGTGGAACGACTGGCCATCAACGAAGATCTTGTTGTAATCCCATCCATCGATTTCGTGGAAGGGGCGCAGGATCTCTGCAAAGTCGAAGATGGTCTTGTCGACTCGTGGCGCTGCATGGATGGTGAGAACCTCGATAACATCATCGTAGCGCGCGTCCTGGGGAGTGAAGCGCTTGAGGAACGACGACGTTGCGGCGAGAGGTCCTGTCAATGCATCGAGCTTCTGCTGCTGTGACTTCTGGGAGAGATCGCCTGGGAAGAGGGCGACGCGCCACTTGCCGTTGGACGGAAGGAGCTCCTGCAGATGCCAAGGGCGCGCGTCTGCCTGGCTCAGCACTTTGACGCTCGGAATGCGCATGCCGACGGTGACATTTGGAGCGAGGAGCGGGGAACTTTGCACGGTTGGCGGGGAGTATTCAGTCTTCCGGAGGTCTTCAGTGTCGGCAGACTCGACAACCTTGGCGACGATGTTGCTGCCCTGGTAATTGACAGCTGTATCAAGTCAGCAAGTATCTTGAGAGATTCGAGTCTCGATGAAATATCTTACCAATACCGCTAGCGAACATGTTGCCTTTGGAGAACGCCTCTTTGAACTCTTCCATACTGATACCCTCTTCGTCGATGACGTCCCTGGCCGGTCGTCCCGAAAACAGCCGCGAGAACCGGTGGTCAAACTTGATAAGGTCGTGCGCAATTTTGGCCCTCTCAAGCTCATATGTCTTGAGAATCGAACGGTCAGAGAGGCCTTTCACAACGCTGGAAATCTTCCATCCCAGGTTGTATGCTATTCCGCCCAAGGTCAGTTGATGTGACTTCGCTTTCTAGGGAGGGGACCATACCGTCTTGCATGCTGACATTCATTCCCTGCCCTGCCTTGGGGCTGTGGGTGTGCACTGCATCGCCTGCGAGAAATACGCGCTCGTGCGCTGTGAATTGGCTGCCAACCCGTTGTCCAATCTGGTAGGCAGTCCACCAGTCAAGCTTCCTGTAGGTGAGGGTGTACGGCGCCAAGATCTTCTGCGCCGATGCAAGAATAGCTTCGGGAGTGATCTTGGACCTGTCGGCCCGTGACGCCTTGTCTCCAGTCTTCTCCGTCGTGGTCATTTGAATGTACAATCGTACAAGTTTGTTCTCGCGCGGGATGACCATGACACTGCCGGAGCTGGCCGAGTGGATGGCGCAACGTGATCGGATATCAGGGAAGTCCGTGATGGGAACGATGTCAAGAACGCCCCAGATGTAGTCTGTCTGTTCGCCGACGAGCTCGTAGCCCAGCTGCTTCCGTGTCCAGGAGTGTGCTCCGTCGGCGCCAATCATGTACTTGGCTTTGATTACTTCCGTAGTGTTGGCTTTTTCATTGAGGGACGCCTGCGCAATGAGGTCAGCTGTGTCGTCGGGCGCGAGGTTGCTGCGGAAGAGGCCGTCCTGGATGGCGGTGCCGTTGGAAGATGTTGCCGTTTGCTTCGGCGTTGCTTCCTCCTCGGACAGATGACGAAGATTGACGGTGATGGGGTACGCATCGGGGTCTTCGACCTTGGACTCGTCGATTTCGAGCGATGTTGGAAGCACGCCGCGCTCAACCCGGATGTCGCTGCTACCCTCGATGCTGTCGAGAAAGAATCGCTCGATGCGCCCTTGGTGCAAGACGACCTGTTGGAAACGGCTGATGCCCGGGATTGTGTCTGGGATACGGTCGCTGCGACGAAGGAAGCCGTCCTCGCCCGGATTCCAGAGGCAGATTTCCAGCATGTGGTTGGACTCCATCCAAGCCCGGTGACCAAAGCCGAAAGAGTCGAGGATCTCTAGCGTGCGGCATTGCAGGCCATCGGCTTGGCCGTTGAAGACTTTTGTGCCGCGCTTGTCGACGATACGAGTCTTGAGGCCAGTCTTGGAAAACCAGTTGGCCGCCATGAGCCCGGCCGGGCCTGCGCCGACGATGAGGACATCGACGTGGTCTAGGCTCGCGTTGGAACCCATCATTGATGTCGATTGAATGGGCGTAGGGGTGGTAAATTGAAAGGAGAATGGGAGGCAGGTGGAAAGTGTGAGAGACTGGAGATTGGAGCTGCTTGGTGATGGTGGAGAGTGTCATGGTGATTTCTAATGCCTTATAAACATGACAGAAAGTACCCCGCTGCCGACAAAGCAAGCTTTAGCAATGCCTTCGAACTGCTTCGTCCATTCATCCGGGGACCCCGCGCTAAGCATCGCGGGGTGATGACTGGAACCCAAGCGCATGTGGTCCTAGCTGACGCCAATCTGTCTCAGCTGAGGCTCACCCCGAGAGCCGAGGCTAGCAGCAGGGTACCCGGTTTCCGACGCCATCTTCGGTGGCAACTTGAACCCGCGAGTGGGGCGCACAGATGACCTATGGGCCTTTCGGGATCCGGTCAAGAACAGTAGGACATACGTTTGATCACGCCGGTGGCATTGTATAGGCCCAGGATACTCACGACAAGCAATCCGCTTAATGATGAATCCTAACAGCATCCATTCTCGTTTGTCTTTACTCGGGCCGACGGCCGAGACAACATTAGGATTTTAATCGCACCAATTGGCATGGGGAATAAAGCTCGAAATGGACGTTGATTGAAACTATCAACTACGTGACTAGACTCTCAACGTGGTCAAGCCAGGTTACACGCGTTCAAGCCACTGGCGCTAAGGTAATGTTGTACTCCAGCTCCAGTTTCGCCTGTTCATCCCCTTTGCGCTCCTTGAACGTGACACGGAGGTCATCCTTGACTGCGAATACCGAGTCGTCCTTCAAATACGCCGACTCCTTGTCAAAGATCTGAGTTGTGACTGATTTATAGCCCTCAGCAACAGCCTTGGGGATATGTCAGTATCCAATAAGGAAGGTCTGGTAGGAGGACTACTCACAATGATGTGGATATGCGCCGGCCGCCATTCATGGCGGTCCAGTAGCGTGAGAAGCTTGCCCGCGGGACCGTCATTTGGAATCTAAGCTATTTGTAAGCATTGGTGTTTCAATTCTTGCACGTTGTAAATCTCTTACTGGGTAGGGCGTCGGCCGGAGACAATACAGGCTGTACTCTCCATTGCTGTCCGTAATGAATCGACCGCGAAGGTTATGGTCAGGCTGATTCTCGTCCTGTTGCTCGTAAAGACCTGCTCCGGTGTTAGCACATCAGGCCCCATCAACACCCCGGGTGATACCTACCATTTGTAGAAGCCTGCCAGAGATCGACAGAAGCATTGGCGATTGGAGCGCCCGTGTCCGCTCTGGTGACTCTTCCATGCATGAACACAACCTTCCCGTCCGAAGGCGTGTTGGCCGAGATAGACGACCCATTCTTCCGGATGGGCGTTTCCCGCCAGAATGGGCCCAAGATAGCTGAAGCAGTTGCCGAGCCGCTACTCTCAGACACGGCTTGGTACGTGATATCATCAACGAGCGACTCCAGCCCAATGATGTCGCACAAGAGCTGACCCTCGTTGCGGCGGTCGTTGCTCATTTGGCCCGCCCAGTTGACCATGTCAACGGCGGACATCCACTCCTGAACCGTAAGATTGGCTTCCCGAGCGAAGTCGTGCATGTGTTGAATGAAAAGCGTCATGACGTCGCGCATTCTTGGGGACGTGTTGGGGCCCATGGACTTGATGACCATCTCAGTGAAGGTCTGACCGAGAAGACCGCGATACTGGTTATGGCCATTGGCGTTTGAATTGTTCACAGAGTCCATAGTGGTGAGTTTGAGAATGTAATTTTAGTACGGGGGACTTGAACTTTGTGGGCAATGTAAACAAAAATTTTCGCCTTGACTCCGAGTCCACTCCCATAGGGAGGATCCTCGGGATCTTTTAAAGAAACAAAAGGTACTCTATGACGCCGGTCCCCGAATTCCACACCACCCGTTATCCTTCGTAGATTCCCCACGGGACGTGGGCCCACGGGACGTGGGGAAATGCAATCGGGACTAGTCGCCTGGTGGATGCGAATGGGCTGTTTCGGGTACCGGGTGAGGCCTCGGGCATGAGGCACCACCACAGTGACCCGGTACCCGACGAAGGACGTGACTGATATTCCCAAACCCGATGCCGCATTGAGACCAACATGACCAGTAGATCATGGGACCGCGCCTTGATCATCAATATCTCTATCGTCATTGGCCTCCGTCGTATCTTGATTATCGTCCAAGGGGCCTGACCATCGCCATAATGGGTTGTGGTTCGGTTCCCCCACAGAATTGGCGAGTCAGTCCCTGGCCTTAGTCACGGTGCTGTCTCTGCCGGCCAACTGACCAGCAGCACCCAGAGCCAAGCTGGACCTCATCTAGTGGACCAGTGCTTCCTTGCCCTCGGCTATCCCCAATTGCTTCTCCTCGTCAAGCAGACTTGGCTCGAGCCATTACGACGACCGCACATGCCGACCAAGCGCGTCAAGGACAGCGAAAGGCGGCGCTGCACCAGGGCCTGCGAGAACTGCAAACGTCGCAAGGAGCGGTGCGACGGCTTCTGGCCCTGTCGACGCTGTGTGGAGCGCGGCGTGGAGGGCCGTTGCCGCTTTGCGTCCCCGGATCAGACTCGTTGGCGTCGTGCCGAAGAGCGACAAGACAGCCCTCATCAGCTCACGTCTACAGCCGGGAGCCAGGATGAGATCAGCAGATCGAGTCCCGGGTTCGAGCCCTGCGCCGATGACGCCCCATCGATTGATCATGAGGAGTCAATGAGATTCCCGGCAACGGCTGACACGCGATGGCGCCGCAGCTCTGTGTCGTCAGCATCGGCATCACTCCTGCCTTCTACTTCGCATTCTTCCGTCACGCATCTGGCGAGACTGCTTCGTGACGGGAGGGGAAAGCTCACCTTCATCGGCGACGCTGCAAACTTGTCATTTCTTCAGATCATCCGGCGCCTCGCGCACGAAGCCGTGGGTCCTTGCGCCTTTGTCGACGATCCTCTTCGTCATCACCTCGTCGAGGCGGCACCCGAAAAGAAGACAAATTGGATTACCAGCGCCGTAGCCAACCCTGCAACGAAACCGACATTGGAGGACGCAGCATACTTGGTCCATTGGTACAATCTATCCGCGAACAGCGTCCTGAACGTGTTTTGCCCATCAAGCATTGCCACCAGTGTGGCGGAGTGGATCGAAACGCACAAGGACCCTAGCAGAGACGACGACGACGACGAACTCAGCGCCAGCTTCTTTCTTGTGTTGGCCATCGGAGCACAGGCCTGCCCCGAAGACCGCGACGATATTGCCGATCGATACCTCAACTACGGCCGTTACTTGGCGGCCTCCAACACTGGCCAGGAACCCAGCATCGCCACGGTCAGGACCCATGTGCTCATCTCCATGTATCTGTTATCCGCGTCCAGGAGGAACTCGGCATACATGGCCCTGGGAACAGCCGTACATACAGCCTACGCCCTTGGTATCCATCGGAGCGACGTCGGAGTCTACTTCTCGGCGGAAGAAGCCAAGACAAGAGCGCAGGTATGGACGTCGGTGCGTATTCTGGACACGTTCATGAGCACATCTCTCGGTCGCCCGCAGGCCACCTTCTCCGAGCCCCGAGCACGTGGCGCTGCCGGGCCTGGAACCAGGCCGTATTCGGCAGCCAACCATCTCTGCGACATCTTTCATTCAATTCTCACCGACGTCTACGCCATGCGCAAGCTTCTTTCCAAAGACCTCGAGAACATCAGCGAGCAGCACCGACTATGGGCGGCCAGGTTGCCTCAGGGCTTGGTGACGGACAACATCAAGCTGGACACATATGTCTCCATGCCTGACGGTACAAGGCAGTTCAACGTCGGACTGTTCCATCTGAGACAGGCGTACTACTGGTCGATCATGCTGCTGTCCCGGCCCTTCTTAATCGAGAACGTCGCAAAGCATATATCCAGCTTCAAGCAGGGACTGGAGGCCGGAACCACGCCGCGGGAGCATTCGGGCTCCGCGTCAGATCAGGTCCTCGTCAACGCATGCGTGGACTCGGCCGTCAGAACCGTGGACCTGCTTGAAGGCCTCCTCTCGGAGCCCGTCCCCAAGCGCATGCCCTTTGTCGTCAACTGTATCTTCATCTCGTCCCTTGTCCTCGGACTGGCCTCTTTCTACGACCTTGAGATCGCATTTCCTCTCAGCAAGAGCCTCGAGCTGTCCCACAAACTCCTCCGCAAACTTGGCGCACATGATACCATCGCCAGAAGAGACGCCTCCATTGTCGAGACTCTCCAAGCAGCCTGTGAGCTATACCGCGAGCAGCGGGCGCAGCGACGAATGGACAGTAGACGAACCCTTGTGAGCGGTCTGTTTGGCAGCGTTCATGGCAACATCCGCGAAGTGGGAGGGGGTGAGAAGGCTGCGACAACTCCGCAGTTGCAGACACGGACCCCGACAGCTCAAGGTACCATGACGATTGAGTCGCAATGCTCGTTCACCATGGACGGGCAGACGCTTTATGAGGATGGGAGCGCCGGCCACACCGCTGTCGCGTCGGATCTTGGGAGCTTGCCAGCCAACACGATTGCACTTTCGCCGCGGGCGCTGTTTTTCGACTCTTTTGACCAGTTCATGCCAATGTACCCGACCGTGGATGCGAGCTGGGTTCAAGCTCACCATGAACAAGACGGCGGTGGTTTCTGAGTGGCGCCGTCACCAATGACGAGATCAGGCGCCATGGTGTCTTCTGGGCCAATCGCGAAGATATAGTTTCCAACGGGTCGGTAATAAGACTGGGCTTGATTGCGCCCACCAATTTGACATTTCATCAAAACAACGTTGCCTGCAGGGTGAATCATCAGCAGCCCAGCGACAAGCATACCGTGGAGCATGGAGAAGATTTGATCATAAAATCGCGTAAACTCTGCCTTCAGACTTCCCTAGCATGTCTACAACAAGTCGCATGCGGCGGCTCTTAAATGTTCGCTATTCCCATCCCGATCGATTCCAAGGAACAGTCTTCTCATTTTGAAAGGAGGCTAATCATGACTCGTTTGACCCTTCCGAATCCTTGCTTAGACGGCCTCACCTTGCAACCTTGAACGGGCTGGAATAGCCCCCAAACTCGATGTACGCTTCCTTTAGCCCCGTCATATCGAGCCCTTCGTTCTCGGCCTCTCGAATCTCAAAAATCCATGTCGCCCAGGGCCCAATGGCAGCGATAGAATTGGTTCCTGGACTGCCCTGGCCGATGTAGTAGTTTGGCAGGAACTGCTGGTTCTGCACCTTGTCGTCGCTACAATCGGCTACCGTAGTAATGCCGGCGGAGTTATACTGGAAGTCCATGACGACCGGATCGTGTTGGAAAGTCGTCGTGACGCGGTTGCCTGTTTGCATGGCCTCCTTGCCGAGGTGCGTGATGACCACGCTGACGGGGTACGCGCCCGTCTCGTTAGCGGAAACTTTTACGCCGATGAGCCAGAGGCGGATGCGGTCGAGGCGAATGTTCGCGCGGCCCGGGAAGAGTGTGTTCTTGGCATCGTCCTGAATCCCAGGAGCCAGGTCGACGGCGACGGCGTGGTAGTAGTTCTTCGTCTTGATGGACTTTTGTCTTTGCTTGAGGGTGAAGATCTGGCCAAAATTGAGCTTGAAAAAGGTGCCGTACTGACCCGCCGTGGGCCAGTGGCTCGGGGCTGAGCCGGCGAAGATAGAGAGAGCGTTCTGGAAACTCGTCTGTAGGGATAGGCGGCCATCGGTGAGGTTCTGGGAATCGAGAAGGGGACCAGGTTTACCAAAGTCGTCGGGGCGCGTGAGCCCCCAAAAGTAGATAGTACGATTACCGTAATTCAGCATACGCATAATCTCGTGGGCGTAGTTGTCTCGAGTACGGCGGAGCCAGAGTAGAATTGACGGCAGCTGGGGGTTCATCTGTTTGGCGGCCTTGTCGCCAAAGGCCTCCGCTTGCTTGGCGTAGTAATTGCGGTCGGTGACGGCCTGGGCGAGGAGCTCTATGGAGCTGTTATACTCGATGACGGCTGAGTTGCGCGTATCAATAAGCTTACGCAGGTCGTCGAGTGATGCTTTGAGACCGGTTCCATCTGTGTCAGGAATGCTTGACTTGAATTCGGTATAAAGCTTCTCGATATTGTCGGCAGCCGAGAGGAGCTTGAGGCCGCCGGGATCGCTGAGCTGGATAGTCTTGTCTCGGCGTGTACTATAGCTCAACGACACACTCTCCAATGTAGCACCAGCCTGACCGAGCTCGGTAATAACGTAGTCCTTATTAACTGAGGTCCCCGTCGTGTCGTCTTTGACAGTCGTATTAGCATCATAAAGGAGCTTCGCCCCCTCGGCCTGTTATGACATCCACGTTAGACGTTCCAGCCTCAAACAAATCCCCTCGGGGCTCTACTCACAAGAGCAAGGGGCGCTGAGGGCGCCATGGCAATTGTCGACAGCGCGCCGAGGATGCTGCTCACGTCAACGTTAAGACTTCTTTCGATGTCCGAGGCAATAGTCTGAAGGTCGCTCTCAACCTCCTTCACCTTGAGGGCGAGAAGAGGACTGTATTGAGAGATGACTGAAGCGCTACTCGTAAGAGGTCCATTCTCGTCGGTCAGCAGAGAAATCCGGTCTTTGGCCCTTTTCACCCCGTCGACCGCGGCCTGCTGTCCAGCAGCCATGTCTTCTAGACTGGCTCTGGTGTCAAATGCAGCTTTGTACGCCCTTTCAACGGTCTTTAATGCAGCCAGAATCGGGTCAACATCGTTGGCATAAACGTCGTAAGAAAGGCGTGGGACCCAGGACGACTCGTGACCGAACATGTCCTGGCCAACCGAGATTTGGTTTTTGTAGCTCTTTGCGTGAGAGTAGACTGACTGAAGCTGCTCGAGACTGGAGACAGTGACCTCGAGACCGTACTCTAGAAGGTTGTACGAGTCGACAAGGGCGGCCGGTGTCTGCTTTCTCACAGCATCAAGTAGAGGGGGCATGAAGGCAAGCCTATCGATGAGGCGGTTGTAGTACACGACGGCCGCCTTGTCGCTTTCTGGCGTGTTCTGGAAGAAGGGCAGGTTGGCTTTATTCAGAAGCATCTGGCAGTGATCAGGAAAGACGTAAGCCACGGCGACAGATAGGTCGGCAAATTCGCTGTCCGGCGAAAGCTCCGCGGTAGTAACGGTGCCACCCTCGCCAAGGTCTCCTCGTTCTCCAGACCGACCAGACAAGGAGGGAGAGTGACCTCCAGTTCCTCCAGTGCCTATATTTGAGAGACAGCATTAGGGTCAAGATATCAAGTTACCAGAAGGTGTGCAAAATCTGGCAGAACATACCCGGAAGAACTTGGCAGCGTGACGAGCACGCTGAGTTGATCTGGCCGAAGGTGAAGTTCAAGGCATCGTAAACTTCTCTCAGTGATCGTCGCAGCGCAGACTTTGAGGTCCCATACCAGGCGACTGTCGCAGCATCGAGAGATTGTTTGAGGGCATCGTCGTCAGTGTCTGTGCCGTCGTCCAAGGAAGCGAGATACTTTAAAATCTGGGCATTGGCAGCAGCGGTAGCCAGTTTCAGGTTTTCGTCATCAAGATTAGGACCCTCCACAGATGATAGAAGCATCTCGAGTCCCTGGGCGAACCCGGAGACGGCAGAGTTGAGGGAACTTGGATCATTGTCGTCGAACCTATCCTGGAGTAAAGTCGCGTTGCCAAGACAGCTGGTTGCAGCTACGAGGTAGTCGTTATATCTGGCCAGGACGCCTTCCAGGACCTTGGCCTCGCTCGGTACAAGAGGCTCTGTTTCCTTGACCAAAAGCGTTGACTTGTCAAGGATGGACGACCACGGGCAAGGGGGCTTCGCATCGGCCGAACACTTGACCAGAGCTGTCATAGCAGAACCGGCCGCACTTCGCCAAAAAAAGTAAATTTTGCCTAGAGTCGACCATCAGCATACAACTTACACTTTTAATCGGAAGCGCTGGGCTAGACACTCATCTTACCTCCGCTTCCACCTGTGCCGCCTTTGCCTGCGTGAGCAACAGGGTCGGCGGTGTCTCCGCCACGGCCGCCAGAGCCGCCATTTGCCTTGAGCGTGAGCTTGTTGGCTAAATCAGCGTCCATGCTCTCGACATAAATCGCAATTGATCCCGCGCGGCCACCCGGGTTGCCCTTGGTTCCATCACCCAATGTCACGGCGGGCACCGGATCGCTTTCTGGGCCTGAGACATCAACAGTAGCCTTGCCGACGGGAATAATGAGGGTGCAACAAAAGAGTCCAACATTGACCGGCTTTGAAAAGATGAGATCTTCGTCAATCGTGATTGTCTCACTGTAGACAAGGATGTTCGTCTGGCTCAGATCGATGAGAGCACCAAGATCCCTTGGCAGATGGACGCCTCTGTCGGTGACGTCGAGCAGTAGGTATCATGAGGTTTCACCCGTCTTTCCATTGGGAAAGTGGATGGTCTCAACAAGATTGTCGTAGGAGTTCACAGAGCCCATGATGCACGCGAGGGTACTGAATGAGTGCTGACAGCGGAAATGCCCAATCTGGAAGCCGATGCGCGTAGCTGAGGCGGGGAGTGGCCAAATATTGGAAGGGCACGAGGCTCTTTTTCAATAGGTGGCCACGACACTCAGGTGTTGCACGAATGCTTAGGGTTAGAGGGTTCAGCTGCGACACAAGCATATGGCAGGAGGTCTGCCTGTTTGCAGTCTCAGGCCGGCGCTGCCAGAACGGTCTCGTTGCTAGTCAGTGTGACGTCGTGACGTCCCTCAGCCGTGTCTCAAACTCAACGTGCGTGCCACGTGTGCGGGCTTAGCCTTCGAAGCTAATGGACAGAAATGTCCGGAGGATCCTCAGCTGGCATGCGGCACGGGTGCAGGACGAGTTTGACGAACTATGTCTTAGTCTCCGCGTCACATATCGTCCAGCGCATGAAACACTGCTGTCTGGCCAATCGACGTGGCAACGCGGACAGCCGACCGGCGCGTTGCGTCGACGTGCTACTCACCCCTCAAGTGTGATCTGGCCCGCGAAGGGAGCTGTTTGCACACGATGTGTCACCTCAGCTGACGGCCAAGCCCAATCGGATGCAGTTGGAGCTCACATCCTGCGGCTGAGACTGTCATGGGATTGTCCGTTCCCGGGTGAGTCCGCTTGCCATGGCGGATGAGAAAATCGTGGCAGGTGCACCCACACGTGAAGCCCGGGCGCGCAGATCTTACGAGGGATAAAAGAGACAACGCGGCACCTCTTGGAATTGAGAGCTGATGGAAATTTATTCTGCGAACACCCAATTTTCTACCGGATCAAATACATCCTTCCACCCATAATCAAAGCCGTCCTCTCAGAACAATCCAAAGGCTACCACTTGTTCCGCGCGCATCATGGCTGACAATAACTGTCTCTCATTCACTGACCTCGAGTCTCAGATGCGAGGACAGAAGACCCTCGGTGGATTTGATGTCCTGGTCAGCTATGGAGAGGATGAGCTGAATGCCCTACTTGAACTGGCTACCGAGAAGGACAACAACACCCACATTAATGTGCCCGACTTCGAGGCAGCCACAGTTCCTCAGTGTACGTTTGAGCCCAGAAGACCGAATTTGGAGTTTTTCTGACGTGGCGATTGGCTACAGGGCCCAAGAAAGAATCGACCAACTACAAGATCTCCCTTGAGATCACAAAGCCCAACTTCAAGTTCGCTGGCCCAACTAAGAGCACCCAGATTGCCCTGTCTTTCGAGATGGGCGGAAACATCTATGTTCAGAACGTCGACAAGTCCTGGGGAGAAGCAAATCCGGTCCCAGCCGGAATGCGGCTGGTTGTCACCTCGCAACTTTCAACCGTCACAGGCAGCATTCACCCCGATTATCCCAATTCTGGTTTCGTCCCTGTATCTCCGCCCTCGAACCCTGGCGGTGATAACGCGGTCTGCTTCGACTTGACCAAGGAGCAGACGAGTGCCATTGTTATCTACATTCCCAAAGCCTCAGATGCTGGTGGGCAGGTTGATATTGTCTCTGACGGTGTGACTCCGGTGTCGGACGACGAAGCACTCTTCATGAAGAGTCTGATCAAGACTTCCATGGAGAAGTACTTTGCTCAGCGCCCGTGGTACTACTACCTCGCCCTCGTCAACAACGAGAGTGCGGATGCCCCCAAGGTCGACAACACATACATGCTGCAGCCGACTTCGTTTGGATTCTCCGTCTCGGCAGGGAGCGACAAGGTCGATAATGCCATTTGCATGTGGATAACTGTCGCTGGCGGCTCAGGAAGAGCGGTGCTCCAGCCGGGTAGCCAGTGTAACGCCGACTTCTCCGTGGCCAATGTGCCCCGGCGGCCCATCCCGATCGGTAATGGTTCGAATGCGTCCATTATATTCAGTCATGACCTGATGCAAGATATTCTATTCAAGGTATGGGAGCCGCCGAGACAACTCAGTTCTGCATACCTCGAGGCTAATTGATGTAAACAATGAAGCCCAGTCTCGTGGCAAAGGGCTGCACAGAGCTTTAAGACGCCCAAATCCCCTCTGGCGGGCTGGGAATGACCTTCAAACTGCCCAGTGCAGCAGTTCATCACGACGGCAAGAACATCCACAACAGCGACTACGGGTTCGGCTGGAGCAGCACGGAGACTCAGACGATGGATGCAGTTGACTTCAATATGAACGCCAAGGCAACGACGCTGACCGTCAATCCGGGCCTTTCTGTTGCCGGCACACCAGACGCGGCCATGTCGTGGACCTCTGATACTTTGCATCTCAACTGGGAAAACTCATCGACTTTCTCATCGTCATCCCCACATGGGGGTACCTCCTATTCGGGCGGCAACGGAACCACGGATATGGTCTTCAGCTTTTCAGGGTCGGGTACTTGGGTAAACCCCGCGACGGCAGGCTCGGACTCGTTGCAGTTCTCGTGGAAGCTGCCGAGCAACTTCAATATCACGGCGACTGCTGAGACCAAAGACCTCAGTTGGTGGCAGAGCCTGTGGTCCTCTTGGAAGAACACGGTGCCGAGTGACTACGCCAGCCTCACCGTTCCTCTACCCGATATCAGTCTGGCCGACAGTGCCGTGGATTACTTCCTTACGACAAACCTCCTACTGCCAGGTCAGCACGTCTTTGTTGCGGACCCCTTGCAGGCCGCGAGTGCGTCTGATGGGATTGGCATAGCCGTTCCCTGCGACGTGATACTCACTGGAAAAGTCAGCACAAGCATCCAGGCCGCGCGACCAGCCAGCCGCGTGCCTCTCATGCTGGCTCTCGCCCAGAATGCAGCGATGGTAGAGAAGCAGACGATTTCTCAGCCACTGAAGCCTTCGGCTGAGCTGACTGCTGCTGATTTCATCAAGATGGTATGCACATTCCCAACCGACTCCATCATGGGGCCGTTGTTGAGCGCCGCGGCCTCCACCGTGGACAACGCCGGCAAGGTTCGCGACATCTTGGAGCACAATGGCTACGCCAATCTCAAGCCCGACGAGCTGTTGGCTGCCATAGGAACCAACACCCGCGAGGTACTGACTCCGCCCACACTTACCCCACCCGAGACGCCAAAGCCCGACCATGCGGACCGTCAGCTTGCCGCGTTTGACACCGCAACTGTCCCGTCTGGCGGATCAGTACCGGCTTTCGATGTGAGGCTCTTCTCCGGGAAGTACGATATCACCGACGGACCTGCCGAGGTCAAGGGCGACGGAAAGCTATTCCTAAGTCCCGCGGATGGGTCCATCACTGTGGATGGCCAGACGGTCTTGCCTGAAGTCACAACTGATACGCTGTCACATACTACGACAGTCACCTGGACCACATCCATTGGCGCCTATTCGGTGAACTTCAGAAGCCTGCCTAACGATCAGGGCCTGTTTACATCGTCTTTCAGTGGGAAGATAGTCCCCTCTGGAGGTTCTGAGGTACGCCTTTCGGGTAAACAGTCAGCATCAGAGAAGCCAATTATTCGTAAGTCGCTCTGACCCCGTGTTCGGACCGCCTTCCAGATGATCCCGATCACTGACATAAGAATGACGTTGCAGCCGACAAGAACTGGGAAGTCATCAACCTCGTCGGATTTATCTTCGGTACAAGCTGCGGCATCGCTGGCATCGTCATGACTGTAGTCAGCTGCATGTGGCGCAAGACAGACATGCGGAACCAGGCTGAGGCCGCGAGAGCTGACGTGATCGTGAGGAGGCAGGCTGAGCAAATGCAAAACCGCATGCAGCAGATGGACACGTATTTTGTACACGCAGCAAAGAAGGAGGCGGCCAAGGAGAAGATTGACTGGAGCATTTACAAGGACACCATGTCTTCAGACGTCGAAGCCGGCGTCAAGGCGGAAGTCGACAAGTACAGCCTTGATGACCTTCAAGCCATGCTGGACAGCGATTTCAACGACGCCAACATGGACGCTGACCGGAAGGCCAAGTGGGAGAATATCAACCGGGAGGGCGAGGCTGCGGCCAAGGCAACCGTGGAGTCGGTGGCGACGACAGCGGGCGAGGCGCACATCGTCCAGGGATTGGCACCATTCATTCAAGCTGGCTACATTACAGACGTGGATGCTGCGCGGATTTTCAAGACGTCAATGCATCCCGAGATGACGGCCAGAGAGAGAGCACTCAAGAGGACGACGGACGGAACGCCGAGCTACTTGACGCGCACGATGCAAGGCCTGACGCTCAAGCGCATTGCCGAGCTTGAGGTCCCCATTCTGCAGGAGCACGTCAGACGCGCAGCGGACTTTGCAAACAGTGCCACTGCCACGCAGTCCGAGATCGATGCAAAGTCAAGGGACAGGCAGAAGAGAGAGACTGAGATCAAGGAAGCCAAGGACGTAGATCCAGAGACGGATACTTCGGCGCTTGAGAGGGAGGCTGAGAGCCTTCAAAGGGATATCGACACACTGGTGGAGAGAAAAAGAACAGAGAGCGATAACGCGGCTGAGCAAAGAAGGCTACAAGAGGCACTAGAGACAAAGAGGAGGGAGGACCATGACCGTGAAGTAGAGAGAAAGAGGGATGCAGAGCAGGCTATAGATCACGCACTAGAGGGACACTAATTACAAGGCGAAACACCTTAGCTTGAATGAATTATATAGTTACCTTAGTTAAAACCATCTACAAGGACACCCTCACAACTCTCGTCATCGCCCACAACACCTTTAGGTTTAACCCAAATGGCATCAGCATTGTCGCGTCTCTCGTCATATACGTATTACCCCCCAAAGCCACATTGGTAGACCCAGCTTCGCAAACTGACCACCGCGGGGAATATCATGTGTCTGTCTTGACAACCCATCTCCTTCTGGGGCTTTGAGGGAGTATGTCAATCAGTCTTTTCTTCACATCCTTACTCCCTTATTCTCTCCCCCCACCCACGTTCTATACAAACTTACCATCAGTCACTAATGACCCCGAGACTCTACAACGCCATGGCGTCCTTAACACGTCAGTTCCCGTCGTCTTCTCCCACGCATTTGTTCCTTGACTTCCCCGCCTGCGAGCTTCTTTGCTCTCTAAACTAGCAAATCTCCATGATGCCCGAGTCCGAGATGCATTACGGTCACCTTCACCTAACATCCCATCTCCTTCCAGACCAGGCCTCGATCGGCGTTAACACAGACTTCACCTCAAACAGCGACATTCTAACCCAGGCCCGGCCATAGGGTCGATGCTTAGGAGATCCCTACTAAGTACCCCATATCCGGCCAGCAGTTCCTCATGCTCGCCAGCGCCGGCGGTGCCCGCGCCCTCCGCCGCCTCGCCCCGGGCGCCAAGGCCGACATTGTTATCTGGGACGGCGCCGCAGCCGGCATGCTAGGCTGGGTCAACCCCGTCGCCGCCGTCATGCTACACGCCAACGTTGGTGACATCACTCACGTCCTCATCGATAGAGTCTTCAAAGAGGGCGACCGCCGCGTAGTCGTCGACGATTAGAACAGCCTCAAGACCCGCTTCCTCGCTAGCGCCCGCTGCGTCCAGAATGTCATGGCCCACAGGCCTTTGCCCGTGGCCGGCTCCGACGACACCTTCCAGCCCAGTGCCGAGCTGGCACGCGTCGAGGTGGCCGACGTCGTTTAGGACGACCGCACAGGCTACTAATTGCCACCGTCTCCATTGTGCGGTGCGAGAAACGTCGCATCTTCTCGGGCTTATTTGGCAGCCTCTCACTTGCCCTTGTCACTCTTTCCGCTCGCAGGCGAGTCGCAGATGTATGTGTTGGCGATAGAGCTACACCTAGATTATAGATTACATAGATAAGTACTCCCTTGTTTCGATCTACTAAAATTGATAGACCTAGCTCTTGAACATGCGCCCGCACATTTCCTTCCCGACATTGGATGTGGTTTCCCGCGTTGAATGATTGTCGGGGTCGCTGTCGAAATGGGGAACAAACCTGCTCATCGCTTGGCGACTGGGCGCCAAGCCACATGGGCGGCATGAAGATGCATGTAAACTGCTCAAATCTGCTCTCTGGTACTCGCCAGGGTGGTGTCGCATCGGTTTACAAGACCCTGCCGACTGCGCTCATTTTCACCTTCTCCCCGCGGTCGGCACATCGAAAACCCTCCCACCCTTCGCCACGCCATGTCCTCAGCCATCCGACAATTTCTCACTGGCCTTGCTATTGCCCTCTGCGCTACTGGCGCTCATGGCGACGGCATTGGCCTCATCGGCTGGGGGAAAACTCTCTACAATCCGACCTGCTCATTTGCTTGTCGCAATGTCGTGCGACGACAGCCGCTCGAATGTACCCCGGTCGACTCGACGGAGAACCACGGCACAGCGCATAATCCTGTCACAACACCGCCAGAGTGCTTCGTGAAGGACCATGTTTTTCTGAAGACCATGGCACTTTGCATCGACACATACTGTCCATTGACCGAAGACCCTTCCTCCGAATTGCTGAACGATTACTGGGCGTCTCACCTGGGCACTGGTACACTTGGCAACTACGCATACGAACCCGTCATGACCTACCAAGAAGCCCTCTCCGCGGCCAGGCAAGACGAGGCACGCGCAGCCCAGAACACCAACTCTTCTTCCATCGGCCATGGCGATCAGCACGGAAAGGTCGCGAGCCTCTTGCGGCGTCATGGCGGCCACACCACCGAGTACGAAGGTCTGGTCACGTTTGACGTGACCAGCCCTCTGCCACTGGCTGCTGGCGCGAGCGAGCCGCTCAACGAGACGAGTTTCATCGGCCCCGAGAGCTGGCAGCTCCAATACAACTACATGTACGATTTCGAGACGAATGAGGCTGGTCACTCTACAATGACGTGGGTATACCCTGTTTTCAGCGATTTGGCACTGGTTTATGAACTGCTTGGCTAACGTTTGGGTTCAGGATTATCATTGCCATCGTCGCGATCTTCCTCCCCATTGCCCTGTCGCTGCTCCGATTCATTCCCGGTCTCACGAGGAGCACCGGGTGGACGTACATTCAATCCTTCCTCGTCTATCCGGCTGTGTTTGGTAAACGCCACCGTGAGCCCCTTGCAGTTGGCATGGCGCCCAACCGGGGACAGTCGCTGTACATCCTGCTCATCAGCATCCTGAACATCGTCTTATGGCTCGGTCCATATGTGATACATCAGCCCCAGGCCAGCTTTACCTCTCTCAAGATGCAGACCATCAGCATTGTTGGAAACCGCGCTGGCGTCATGGCCATGGGCAACGTGGTTGCTCTCTTTCTCTTCGCCGCTCGCAACAACGTTTTGCTTCACTTGACGGATTGGAGCTACAGCACATACCTTTTGCTGCACCGATGGCTCGGCTACTGGGCAATTTTTCACACGATTGTTCACTCGTTTATGCTCCTGGCCAACTACGTTCTCAGGGGTTCCTACGAGGCCGAATTGGCTCGCGAATATTGGATCTGGGGTATTGTCGGGACCGTTGCCGCCTCGGCCATCCTGCCCTTCTCCGTGCTCTGGATTCGCCAAAGATTCTATGAGTTCTTCCTTGCGTCCCACATCATTCTGTCTCTCCTGTTTGTCATCGGCTACTACTACCACATTTGGTACGTTTACGAGTACAACTGGGGCTACGAGATCTGGATCTTTGTGGCTGGTGGTATTTGGGGCGCGGACCGCGTGTTCCGTCTGGCTCGAATGGCCAGACAGGGTATCCGCACCGCCGTGATCACATCTGTACCAGGCGTCGATGACGAATACCTGCGCATCGAGGTGGAGGGCACGCGTCTCAACGGTGGCGTTGTGTACCTCGCCTTCCCGACGTTGGGCTGGCGTTTCTGGGAGACGCATCCCTTCTCTGTCGCGTATTTCAGTCCTGGCAGCGATTGTGAGCCTCCACCAGTACCGGCCACAATTGTTTCCAAGGTTCATATGGATGTTGAAAAGACTGCGAGCCCATCTGAAGATTCTTCGAGCATAGCCCAGCCCGGGGGCATAAAACCAGGTTCCACCATCTTCTACACCCGCACACGTACGGGCGTCACCAAGCAGCTGGCTTCGCGTGTCAAAGAAGCCAAGTCGGTCAGGCTCAGAGTTCTCCTCGAGGGACCATACCATCACTCTGGTCAGGTCTCTTCGCAACTCAAGCAGTGCAGCGACTTGCTAGTCATTGCGGGGGGTGTTGGCATTACTGCCTGCCTTCCTTACGTGCACGAGGGCGCTGCTGGTAAAACGCAGCTCTTCTGGTCCAATCGTCAGGAGGGTCTACTGACGGCCTTTGCACCGGCTTTGGCCGGACTTCCACGGAGTGTTCAGGTTGAAACAGCCGTGGGCCGACGCTTAGATGTATCAACAATTCTGAGCAAGGAGATGGCTGGCCCACAGACTGGACCGCTCGCCGTGGTGGTCTGTGGGCCCCCGGGAATGGCAGACGATGTGCGGCGGGCAATCGTTGAAATTGCGAGGACAAACCCTCTCGCTCGCCCGTACGTCCTGATAGACGAAGCGTTTGGTTGGTAAAGATTGCGTGGCTCCAAGCTCCAAGCAGCGTTCGGGCACTATGTAATTGATGTTCAAGAATGTGACGAATGTCATATTTCACCAAGAACTAGGGTCTAGATCGCATGATAGTTGCGTAGAGTTTGACATGGTCCCGGCTTTTCCCAACATCTCGACCTACCAACTAAGTTTCTAATGCGAATCTAGGCGTAAGTCGAATGTTGAGATATCCTCCTTTTCCCTTTTGCGGATATGTATCTAGATACGGGTAGCCCATTTGCTTGTCCTGGACCTCATCCCAGTGGCTCACGTTGAAGTTGTACACAATTCCGGCTACTGTCTTCCGCAGAACCTGGCGCGCAATACTTCGGACAATTAGTTCTGAGTGATCCGCCGTTGACGATTGAAGACTCACAACTGCCCCAGACATGTTCTTGTGCCCGTGCCGAACCCCACAGTGTTCTTTCTGTTGTGTTGAGCAACCGGACCGTACCCAAGCCAACGGTCGGGGTTGAATCTTTCGGGATCTGGAAATAGAATTGGATCCCGGTCGAGAAGCTGAAGTGTAAAGCTCAGACTAGTCTGAGGTTCGGGTGAGCCATCGCCTAGGCATCCATGGTCATGGGGTTGGCAAGACTTACCATTGAAGGAATTGTCATTCCCCTGTAGTTGATGACCTCTGAAAGTTGTCTCGGTTGTCTATGCCACCCTGGAGAACTCATGCGGGTGGACTCTCTGCATATCGCATCCTGCAGTGCCCCGTCATGTCCCTGAAAACGAATTCGCTGTTTGGAAGAAACGTACAAGATATGGGAGTTTGAGAACCTGGGGGTCTCGCCACACGCGGTGCCCGAGCAACCCAATATTCAGAGTATCCAACTCGGCTCGAAGACGGGTGATACAAGAAGGATTCCGCATGAGATGATGCAGTAGGAAGGTTAGGTTACTGAGAAGAGATTCGTTGCCGATGAAGATGGCTTGTGATGCCTCTTGCACTGTAAGCTTCTCGTCACGAAGCTGGTGCCACAAATGGGATAGGACCGTTTTCCCTGTCTTCTCCTCATGCCTTCGGTGTATGCGAAGGCTACTAGACATTTTCTGTGGCGCTGGACATCAGCATGGTGCTTCTTCTCTCAAGCACTGGCAAATATCGTACCTTGTCAAGCCAGCCAAGCGGCGAGTGGTGTCTCAAGATTGGCAATCCGGCGAACGCCATCTTGATGGGAGGCATGGCCCTCAGAATCGATGCAAGGTCAATTGCACCGAATGACCTCGTCTCGTCATGCAAAGCGCCCAGGTCATCAGTCTTCATAAAACCTGGGTCGTTTCCCACAAGATAAGAAATCATTACGTCGTTGGTGAAGGCCCAAAGATGATACGTCGCGTTCATTTTGGTCTCAGAAGCAGCAGCACGAGCCAGGCATGTATGCAGCGTGTCGATATGAGAATTCAGCATCGGCGAAAACTGGGCAAGAATCTGACCGGTAAACAGGGGTTGGATCATGGACTTGCGATGTGCATGGTGAACAGGCTCGTGGAGACCTCCAAGGAGCGTGTTCAGGAGACCATAGTAGTTTTCGCATTTTTTCAGGTCAGACCGGCGATGGTGCTCCAAACACCATTTGTGGTCGACAAAATGAAGCTCATTCGGACCAATCCGGACAACATCACCTAGATCTTCATCAGAGCCATAACATGGAAAGACCATGAATGAAAACAGTACCGTGTTTTGAGTGAAGCTTTGTCAGGTTCTCGATCCAGTCGCCTCTGATCTGATAGTATGCTTCATAAAGCCGAGTAGAAGCTCCGAGCTTGGGGCCGGGGAAGTGAGCAAGGGGGTGGAAGAACAACCGATACGTGACCCGAAGGGCGCAAGACAGCACTATCAATACTGCAGCATCGGCAATGTTCCAGGAGGTAAAATTGAGGAGGTTCATGATGCCGCAAAAGATGGATATCAAGTTGAGCAGTCGAGCAGGGCATGATTCGGAAATGGCATGGGCCAAGTCAGCCGTCCGTGACGTGTCCAGGGACTTTTATACTTATGCCCAAGCTCATTACAGGGTCTTTTTGCACGCTCTTGTTCCCGTGACATATGTGCTCATGACATGATAAGCGATGCTGCAGGCGTTTTTCGGCCAGCCTGTGTGGGCTCTGATCGAAAACGTTACAAAAGACCGCAAAAGAGGTTCTCGGCCAAGTGGGTATTGCAGCAGAAGGAGCACACATGATTGGTGCCGCCATAATTTTGCATGCATCTTGGATCGGGCCGGCCAGCGCGAGCCTCTATCCTACTAACCGGGGATGATATCAGCTGAGGTGCATATGCGTGTGTTCAGCAGTTGGTAATCTGACTTCAGGATTACGCTGCTTGAGGATGACAGTATGCAGCATATGCAAGCATGTGTGGCTGCCTCTGGACGGAACGTTGACGTTCCGTACCATTCCTGCATGGCCAAGCTCTCCGACTACGCCACCTGTACTCTGTATTGGTGCACCACAATCTCCCTGAAGGCTCACCGGAAGACGGCATGAACTCATTGACGGCCAGGCCACCCCGAGATTCTGCACGCTTCCTTCGTGGCGTGGCGTGGCGTGGTAGCGCACAAGAACGGAATGCCAAAGTGGCGATATGAGGCGTTCTGTGGTTTAGTATCCAGACTTTCGGTACGTCCTCATACATCCTCTGAAATACTCAGGGGCGCCAGCTGCGCTGCAAATCCGGATCGGCACCCCTCACCCCCTGAAGCAATGCTTACACACAATAGTGATGTCACTGGGACAAACACGATCTCTTTCTTACTGTGTGACCGCCTCTAGGTATTCTTCCGGGTGATCACGCTTGAAATGGAGTACTTAATGGGCCGCGCGACATCAAAATTGATTTGGCATTGATAGCGGACCTTGAACAAGTCAACTCCATGAGACTCGTTCAACACACCGCCGAGGAGAGCAGAAGCGTTGATTAGACATTGAGCTTGGACAACATAGCCCACATTCGTCATGGTAACTACTTTGCACGCGCTGTGGTTTGAACAAGGAAGAGAGGGAGGGAGGTGCATGACCATGTTGGAAATCGAATGCTCATCTGCCTTCCTTCGAAACTTTATACAGCCATGTTGTGGAATGACGTGAATGAGGGTTACGAGAATGGATTTTTCCTTGTAGAATGGTGGTCCTTACTAGATAGCCAAACAAGGGATCACGTCAGGCCAATCGTCTCTAGAGGCCTGCAATCTGGTCGAGGCCAATTGCACGACCCAAAGCTATATGGTAGGCAACGGCCGCGCTTGTTTGGCCGTGTCTTCTCTACCTGGCTGCATAGTTGAAATAGTTGCGGCGCATTCTGCGGCTTGCTAGGTGACTAGTGATTAACCCCCGATGAGTCAAAGCTGTTGGCCGTCAGAGGTGGTGATCCTACTGTGGAATTTGGAGGATGGATGGCTGTGTCGCAGGGCATAGCCACTTTTGACACGCCAATCATTGATGGCGCCACACCTTGATCTCGCGCCCCGTAGGGCTGACAGGCTTGGTCGAGTAAGTACCTAATTTTACCAGCTGTCAGCCTGACAGGCACTGCCTCGTCTGCCCCTGGCCAGGTGCGACATTACTAGCAGGGGTACCGTTGGTGCCGATGGGGAGCGCAGTCGCACCTGACGAGGATAATCGGTCGATAATGACCGTGGCGGGTCGGGGCAGGGCGCTTTGAGAGTGTCGGTGATCGCATTCGGCGACCCCTTGTCTACCAGGGGTCGGGAGTGGAGGGCCTCGAACCACCCACAACAGTCTATAAAGACCACACTGGCCGCCAGCCTGCTGGAAAACCCTGCGAGTCGTTGTTTTCTCCATCACAGCCTCCGACCTAAGAGCCATCGTACTCACCACTCATTCTCGTTCCAGCGAATATGCGCTCGATCAACCTCACCGCGGCCACCATGGCCACCATGGCTACCCTCGCATCAGCCAAGATCACCACAGTCGAAGAGATCCACATCATCGAGACCCTCGGTTTTCATAACCTGCCCGGTGTGGTAGAAGCGGCCGAACAATTCTCTCCCATGCCCAACGACCCCCGCAAGCTCTTTGCGCGCCAACAAGTGAGAATCTCAGAATCATGCGTCCGGCGGCTCAACGAGATCACCGAAACCGAGCCCCAGCCGCCTCGCGAGGTCAGGTCCTACATTCTAGACGCCATGGATATCACAACATCCCAGTGCACCTTTACGGCCCCTTCGAGCATTTCGGACGACCTCATTTCATACATCAGCACGGCCGTCCAATGGGTTGTTGATTCCGAGCCATCCTACAGCTCTGTCCTTGACGATTGCGTTGATAACTGGGAATCCATGGCCTCTGATCTCATCAACGAACCACTTCCTTCCGGTTGCCCAACCCCCGCAACTATCCTCTTTACGGGGACGAGCAACACGACCGAGACTGTCGAGCTGGAAACTGTCCTTGCAGACATTACCAATGGAAACGACAACGACAGCGGCGCCTCAACTGCAAAAGCTGGCTCCGTGGGAACTGTTGCTGTTGCAGCATTCGCTGGAGTTCTCGGTGTCTTTGCCATGCTTTAGCATCGGGGATTTGTGTCTTCGCGAATACAATTGAACGCCCGTGGTGTACATGATTTAATATGTATCATTATCCTTCAACCTTCTGCGTCACAGTTGAATACACAATGAATGCAGCTCTGTGGGGAAATCAATAGCAGACAATCACTGTCCCAAGCTCCTTCGATGGGCATCATGATCCTTTCGTGCATACGATGTAGCTCTGGGACGATGCTATGTGTTTCTATTGACGCTGAGACTGGGTGGTGGTTTAATTTGTGGTCACCTCCCACTGCCTATGAACGGTGATACCATCCGATTTGATGTCCTCCACACTTCTGGTGACGCTTGACGAAATGGACGTGGCTTGAATCCCCCTGACGTGCGGGGTCGGATGTAGCTGTAACTCGGAGCAATCATCTTGCAACGCCTCGAAGGCCGTGGCACCACTGTGCTTTCTCTCTCCCGTGAAGCCATTTGTTCGTCCATGGAGATGCTTGGGCCTTGTATTTGGCGAAGCGAACATGTTGCCGAAAAGTGACCGGAGGAAGGGCACGCATGCGAGCGCCAAAGCGACCGACGGTTCCAGACCAGAAAGCAGTGTCGCTACAACGCCGCTGTGCGTCATATCTGCGAATTGAAGGTCGGACAGAGTAGCTTGTCGGTAAATGGTGATGGCGCATGTAGAAAAGCCGATGCTAAACATGCTGATGATGACAACATTCTTCCGTGGTGGCATGTGCAGTTTGTAGAGCACGGGCAACGGAATGGCAAGCATGACTACCTCGACAACAATGTTGATGAGGCCGAGGGATATGTAGTACGTTGCTTGGTTGCCGCACTTCCCGCCAGGGATGCTCTGATCCCAGTTCATGGCGATGGGTTGACAAACAAGGATGCCACCGAGAATCCCACCAGTGTTCCAGAGAACAATGAAGACGCCCAGGATCTAACATGGAAGAATCACGTGACGAACTGGAAAGACGCTCTTGTACATGAGGAGGACCGAGAGTTTTGTGAAACAAGTTGTTGCGTTCCAGAGGAGCGCGAAGACCATGATGCACTGTGATATCAGCTGCCTGCTATATCTCCACGAAATCTTGCTTTGTTCACACCTTGGAGAAAATAGTTAAGACGTCTGGTCCGAATCTGATGTAGATATCGTCGACGTGGAACCCAAATCCGCCATGAAATACCATAATCATGACGTCGGTATGTAGTGCTATGTTGAAAAAGTAAGCAACAGGTCAGATGTCTGCTGCCACTCAGTTCCGGTCACGAGTGAAAAACCGCACCAGTGCAGCGAGAATGCATCCATCGCTGGCGTTGACGGTCTTGCCCGAGTGTATCTTGGCGATCAGCCTGAGTGAGACCATGAGGGTGGCAATGAAGAGACAAAAGGCAGATGCCCCAATCAATGCCTTTTGGAGAGCATTCTCAATGGGAACTGAAGTCTGAAAAGATGCCATATACATCCTCCGGCCGTGTCGAGTGCTGGA
The DNA here is from genome assembly GCA_037042015.1 of Furcasterigmium sp. R96-07A1. Lineage (NCBI taxonomy): Eukaryota > Fungi > Ascomycota > Sordariomycetes > Glomerellales > Plectosphaerellaceae > Furcasterigmium > Furcasterigmium sp. R96-07A1. Next base: position 29,004 of record JAXQJP010000307.1, read on the forward strand.
CTCGTGAAGTTGAGGTATCGATCATCCACAGGAAGGACAGTGAAATATCTGGAAGCAAGTGAATGAGAATACCCTGGCTTCCCTGCCACCCAGAAGCACAAGCGAGTTTCTTGCTGGACGTTCCTTTTCAAACGCGATGATTGGAAAGTACTTTTGCCTGGCGCTGCCACGCTGCCACAAATGGACAATGTGTGATGGAAAAGAATGAAGCTCGAGATTTGCTGCCCACCTGGATCTGTTTTCGGGTCCATAAAGTTCGAATGCTGGAAGCAGGTGGGTGAGAAAACTCAGAAGTCATGCGGTAGGCTTCCGGTGTGGGCATCGCGGATGTTTGCTACGCTGCGAGGATCATGGCGCAGAGGGATCGAGAATGGCGAAGGGGCCCCTGTCCCATGCGTGATACGATGTTTGCTGCTTGGCTGCGACATCCAGCCCGAACCTCGGCCCGTTGGAGTACTGGGCTCCTGGGGCCACAGAAATATCCCCGCTGACCGACATTCAACATTCAATCTGGAATTTGGGACAGGGCTCGGGGCCACGCGGCCCGGGTGGATTGTCATGGACTCCAGGCGTGCTGCCCGCGTGATGAATCGTGTGACTGCGGAGAGGCTGGACCTGGACATTACGTGTTGTTCATTTAAGCAAGCCAACTTTCTCTGTATTGCATGAGACGTGCTTGACGATCTTTTTCATTCAAACACTAAACTTCATTTCGCCGACCCCCGCTCGAAACCATGGGCTCTTTCGTGAGAGAAGTTCGACCAGTGGCGATAATCACAGGCTCAACTGTGAGTCGCTCGCCTGATTTCTATACATTTGTATGGATGAATAACAGTTGATTTAGAGTGGCATTGGTCTGGCTGTTGCCAAACATCTCCATGGCCGCGGCTACAACGTCGTCATTACCGGCCGTCGGCCGGAGGGGAGGGCCACTGCCTTGGAGATTGACCCAACTGGCTTGACTGCCATCTTCATTCGAACAGACGTAGCCTCTTACTCATCACAGATCAATATGTTCAAGACCACGTGGAGCAAATGGGGACGCTTCGAAATCCTCGTCGCCAACGTGTTGACGAGGACTCCAAGTACAACTTCCAGCGCCGCGACACTGCGATCGATGACATTCCACTCGAGCCCAGCACAAACTGCATTGAGACACACTTCAAATGCGTGGTATATGGCACGACTCTTGCAACGCACTTCATGAGACACAACGAAACCGCGGGAGGGAAGATCGTCATCACGGGCAGCATGATCGGGGTGCACCCAGGCCCAACATTCCCAGAGTACAGCTCAGCCAAGGCCGCAGTGCATCACTGGGCACGGACGATGGCGCCATGTCTCAAGATGAAAGAGAACGTTGCCATCAACGTCGTTATGCCAGGGGCGGTCGACACGCCGGCTATGCCGAATTTTACCGAGGCTTTTCTTCTAGGACAGTGACTGTTCGCGCTCATTTCCACGCCCTCGGAGCTGTCGGTGCTGACAGGTGACAGTTTGACGCTCCTGCCAACACTTCTCAACGCGTACGATATTTTTTTCGATGATCAAGGCCTTGAGAAGACAGGGCAGCTGCTCGAGGTAGCCCACGACAAACTTTTCTATTACGATGTGCCCGGGTATCAAGGGCGAGACGTTTCATATCGCAAGACGCTGCCGTATGAGCCCTGGTTCAGCTCGATTCACGGAGAGAAAAGCGGTCTCAGAGATGCCGTCGAAATGCCACCCAGGAGTCTGTCGAGTGCGTCGGCGGACAAGTAAGCGTTGAGATCCGATACGCCCTGGAACGAAATACCTCAAGGTACGATCACAGTGCAGGTGAATGAAACCGTGGGTCCCTTGACGACAAATTTGCCGCTTTTGGAAGATGTTTGCTCAACATGAGTGTCAATAAAGCAGGGATGCTAATATTCCTGGTGCTGGCTTGCGACAGCGACCCGCCATTGTTCGACATGGGTTGCTTGGGTGCGAGTCCTGGAGGCTAGACAGAACATTGGAAATGGCCAGAATGTCAGATTGGAAGTAAATAATGAACAAGCGCTACTATCGTATAGTCGTAATGGTCCCATTGTTTGAGTAATGCCCCTCACGCCCGCGGTTGTGCGTATCTTGGGATGACACTCGCAATCTGCATTCTGCAGGGGCATAACAGTGGCAACTTGGCATGTGACTAGTCCAGGGTCGTCTATCAAGAGACCTTCCATGCCTGCGGGCGTGGAAACTGGTCCGAGGGTCCGAATCCACGGCCCCGAAGCAACCAAGCATCCCAGGCCACACGAGCAACGTACGAGACCGCTGCCTCTCGACATGTCCACCGGCCAGTGGTAAATGTAGTCTTCTTGGCGCATGAGCTTTTCTCGGCGCCAAACTTTCCCCCTGGCACTGCGAGCCATATTTCCCTGGCTGTCCATCCTATCTCACGCTAGGGCGTCTCAGCAAAATTGCCATTTGACTGGCACCCCCATCTGTTCAGTTTGACCACATCATTTGACTTCATCTGACCACATTCCTGTATCTCGGCGACTCGGGCACTCGGCTGCAGACGTGTCTTGACTGAAGATCGCGCCACGCACTCTTCCAACTTCGAGCAACATGAATTACAAGATTCTAGCTGTCACGGGTGCTAGTAAGTTACCATTTCTTTTTTGGTCCATCTTTCTGGCAGTTTTGGTGCTCTCGGGGCATGTTTGTTCCCGAAACTCCATCAATAACTCCAGAGACATATGCAAACGGCAACCGTTGACCCCGCGGGTCAATAGCTGCACCCAAGGCGGTGGCGTCATCAACATCATGAAGAGCACGCCCGGTTGGAAGATTCGCGCTATTACTAGGAACACTGGGAGCAAGGCCGCCCAGAACCTCGCTTCTGAAGGCATTGAGGTTGTCGAAGCCGATTTTGACGATGAGGAATCCCTCATCAAGGCGTTCGCTAATTGCCACGCCATCTACGCTGTCACGAATTGGTGGGAGCATATCTTCGCCGGCAAGACACAAGACGAAGCCGGCACCATCGAGCAGGCGCAAGGGATCACGATTGCAAGTGCTGCCGCGAAGACACCTTCACTTGAGCACTTTATTTGGTCCACGACTCCCAGTGCAGAGCGCGTCTCTGCAGGTGAGCTCAGGGTGCCTCACATGGACTATAAGGCGAACGTGGACGAATATATTCGGCGGGAGCTTCCCGATCTTGCAGCCAGAACCACATACCTATACTTCGGGTTCTACCCCCAGAATCTGTATTGGGTCCCGATGTTGAAGCCCTTGGAATATGTGAGTTGGATCCTTCTTTCCATCACTTGCATTTGAGCTCATGAGGTGAAGCCCCCCGGCTCGGGCATATGGGTCCAAATCGTCCCGTCTCGCCCAGACGCCAAGATTCTACTCTCTGGGGACATGACTGTGACCCCAGGTCTCTGGACAAGACAGATCCTGGCCAAGGGTCAGGTCACTTTTGGCAAGTACGCCAATGTCGCCCTCGAAAAATGGACCTTCCAGCAGATGAACCAGATCTGGGGCGACGTGGTCGGGAAGCGCTCAGTCTACGTGCCCTGCTCCGCCGAGTCGTGGATGGAAATATGGGGCCCAGCAGGTCACGAGCTATCCTTGCAATTCAAGTTCGGTGAAGTTTGCGATCCGTGGGAGGTGAAGGATGGCATGTTCCTGAGCGCCGATGATTTGGGGATCACCGCCAAGATGGTCCCGGGTTTTCGAGAGACGATTGAGGGGATGAAGCATCTGTTTTGAGCCACCGTGCACGACTTTGTCGAAACGTTCCTAGGAAGTCAAAAATCGGGCCTTGGAGGTCGTGAACGCGTAGGGGAATTCAATGGGAACATGAAGACCAAGATCGAAGGCTAGTCTATGAATCAGGTTGCTGTTGTCTGTCGTCCATGGCTGCGTATTCCGACGGACTTGGTCAAGGTCCACAATTCCAGCCAGTGTATCTTGATGAACCTCTGTTGGGGGTGCTAAGCTAAGAAAGAAGCTCTGAGGGTCTAGATAAGGAAAAGTATCGCTGATGTATGCACCCGAGACCATAACGCACTCCGAACTCCGAAATCCAGAGACGCTGATGCAGGGCGCCTGTGTAGACCAAATCAGTACACGTGACGTGACGGTCAGAACTTCTCCATGAGGTTCTTCCGAACAGTCCACATGCGAGCTCTCTTCCCGTATATATACATAGGAATAGAGAAGAGGCAAAGAATGAGCTGGATGATACCAAGCCACATATACATGCTCTTCGACCCTTCTGATGCCATCCAGTGCGTGACAAATAGACTGAAGACGAGGCCGTGGAGGATATTCTTGCTGAAGTTGAGTGTGACAAGAGCTTCTCCGGCATATTGCCGATAGCTGTCGACGCAGAATGTAATAGACGTGGTGGAACCGAGTGAGCAGCCGAACGAAACAATACCGAAAAAGACTGTCGGAACCATATAGTGGTCCCTTTCTTCGGCTGACCAACCAAAGCCCATCAGACCAATAACAGTCGTGATCATGACAGGAATTGCCATGACCAGACGGAATTCGGGTTCGTACAGACCTCCATTGCGGCGAGCTAGCGCTTTGACGACGATGTCGCTTATTTTGCCAGCGACTGCCGTGCCGAGGACGCCACCGACAAATGGGGAAATGTACACGAGGCCAGTTTGGAAAGCCGTGAAGTTGTACGAGTCAGACGAGCGATAGATCATGCTCATGGTGTTAGATATGACGATGAGCCAGCCAACAGAGCATGAGTAGATAGCAGTCGACCAAAGAACGGCTGGGTAGGCGAATAGCACAAAGGGCCTGAGCATGACCTTAAACCATTTATCGTGATTCAAACGACCATGCCAAACCTTGAGCTGTTGGGCGAACGACTTCGGGGGCTGGTTGCGGAAATGATGTGTGTATGGTTTGGGTCGGAGATGCCCAGCAACATCTGTCGCGCTAATATTCTGATTCTCTTCGTCCTTTCTGTACGGAAACGACGTGTTCTCGGCATTGGATGGAGTTGGCTGTCGAGATTCGTCGAGCGCAGACTTCTCCAAGTGGGTAGAGGTTTCATTGCGAGGCTCCGCATAGGGCTCAGGGGCGGCGTTTATGGACGGAGCGGCGGAAGCGCCTCCCATATCTGACCTGGCAGACGCATCGGCCGGCTTGGCGGGCGGCGAGTCAACAACTGGCGCGTTGTCCGGCGAGCCGTCAGCGAAACCGACATGCAGGTCTTTCTGAGCGTGCCCATGGGACTTGGGGGCAAGTTCTGCAGCTGATTCCAGACCATCATCTCCTGGAAGGTTACCAACACGCTCTGGTTGATGCATGTGGTGAGACCCATGACGAGATGAGAGACGACGGAGGAAACTAGGACGTCTCGAGGGCTTCTTGACCTTGGGCTGCGGGCTGCGAACCCAGAACGTCTCGGGAACGAAGAGGAACAGCATGACGAAACCAAAGGCAACAATCATGGAAACGATCCTAGACTCAGATTAGCTGGTGCGATCCGATAATTCTGGGGGAGAGCAGACGGACCAGAATACCCATCGCCAACCTAAGCCTTGGATAATAGCAGCGCTGATCAGTGGGACAAGGTTCTTGCCACCCAGAAGGAGCAAGGTGTAGATGCCGATACGGTAGGCACGTTCATGGAGGAAGAAGATTTCGGCAATGGTGGCCGACGGAAGACATTCCACAGGACTGATAGCCATGCCCTGGAAGACGCGCGCAGCAACGAGCGACCCAAACGAGGGCGAGGCAGCGCACCAAATAGAGGATCCGATGAACAAGACGGCACTGAAGAGGTATACCGGTCGCTTTCCCCACAGGATGGCGGTAGGTGAAGCGATCACCGAGCCCAGCCCCATGCCCATCATGTACAAGCCTGTCGTCAGTGACACATCCTCGACGCTGACGCCATATTCGTCTGCAACATCGTAGAAGCCCGCGGCCAGCAGAGGCGTGATGCCACCTCCAACCATGCAGTAGAAGCCCAACGACATGAGGGCCGAATCACGACGCCAGGTCGGCCAGTTGAGGGGGTCGTTGGCAGAATCTTCGGGCTGGGGCTCAAGGATGATCTTGCCATCTTTTGTCATCTTCCTCTCCTCGGGGTCGGCGGTCGGAGCCGCGGACCCTGTCTCTGTGTTCGAGTCGTCGAAGAAACCGGTCGGGATGGATGAATGCGAGGTACGGGCGGGGGCCTGGCGGAGACCAAGAGGTTCGTTCTTCTTGCTTGCTAGCAGCAAGACAGATCCTGAAGATACTTGGGTCAGCGCCAGATCGTGCACCAAGTCGCCGGCCACTGCTTACCAGGAACCTCGATCGTCTGGGCATCGTTGAGGACACCCATGCTCCATTTCGAGTGCGAGGCTGTCCATTCAGCATCGTCGCCATCCTGTTGTTTCCTCCGGGAGAAGAAGCCCCAACGGCGGGGGCGGTCCTGTTGTTCAGCCATGGGAGAGGGCGCGTCGGTCAAGGCACAGCGAAGGTTTCGGTCGCGCCGAGTCCTCCAGCAGTGGGCAGCTCGAGGCCAGAGTAGACAGATGGCGATGAGAATTTGCTCGTCGGGGATGTCGTCGTTGCTTGTTATATGGGAGACAGCGTCGCACCCTTCATGCCCTGGAGGGAGGCATCATGCCCTGTGACGTCGTGGGTGCTGCAAGGTGCAGGACGCCGAGTGATCTCAAGACACAATGCGAGCCCTCGTGATGGACTGCGAGACCCCTACTCTGCAGAGGAGACGAATGCCAAGTGCAGGACACCCTGCTGGACGCCCGGGACTAACCCTGGGAAGACGCGAGATGCACCAGTGCGAAGAACGTGACCGCCATTTAGGTGGGGTTTATATGGGGCTTTGCGGCAAGCGCGACTTGGTCCGTCGGTTTGCTCATTTCATTCGTTAGGTCAACTCCACTGATACTGACTCGTCACCACTTTTCCTTGCCTGCCACGCCCTGGAGTGCTCGTGTCAGACCAACACTCCCTACCACCGTTAAAGCAGCGCATCAGCCTTCGTCCGACACGGTCCCGCCTGCCTCCTCTTATCCCAAAGACAAGATCCTCTCCCTCAAACACAACTGAACACTGGCTCAGTACGCATATCTGACTCCGGGGTCTCCAGCACGGTCCAGCTTCTTGTTCGTCTGAACGAGCCAGAAGCGGAGCGCCCAAGTGCCAGCGATGCAAGCAAACGCGAATGCGGCATTGCTTGCCATTGCTGTGAGATAGCGAGGACCGTCACTCTTCGGATACAGGTAGGCGGTGTAGATGTATGACGCATTCGCGACCACGTTGACGATCGACAGACTGACTGCCTTCTTCTCCTGCGTGGATCCGAGGGTGGCCGACACCCATCCCAGGACCATGCTGTTGATCGCATACGCACCGCTCGCGAACAGGAAGCAAGCGACGTACCGAGCCGGAGTGTTCATTGTGACGCAGGAGATGACGAAGCCGACGATGGCGATGCCCATGCAGACGGTGATGTGCCATGTGCGTTCGTTGTACTTCCCGGAAGACATCGCAGCCACGTAGCCGAAGAAGCCGGAGACGAGATAAGGCGGGCAGGTGAGAACGAGGGTGATGGTGCTGTTGAAGCCGAGAGAGCCGACGACGGTCGGGAAGAAGTTATTGAACGAGCAAGCCGAGAGATGCATGTTCTGGATGAAACAGAGTAGCCAGAGGCGCGGGTCTCGGACGGCTTGCATGAAGCCTGCCCGCGATCCCTTGCTCTCTTCCAGGCCAACCGTGTCTCGAAGCATCCGGTCATGGGCAAGCTGGCGCTCTTCAGGGCTCAGCCAGCGGGTCGTCAGGGGACTATCGGCCAGCGTGAACATGCCGATGATGGCCACACCAAACGTCAGGCACCCCTCGACGATGAAGAGCCACTGCCATCCCTTGAGACCAAAGTTTCCCTCAATGGTGTTGAAGATGGCTGCCGCAATAAGACCCGAGAAGGACGTTGCGAATATGTTGCCAGAGTAAAGAATTGACAGTCGAGTGGCGATTTCCTTACGAGTGTAGAAGATAGACAAGAGATACAGAGCACCGGGGTAGAAGGGTGCTTCCGTGATGCCTAGGAAGAAGCGAACGAGGACGAGTCCCTTGTAGTCCTTGGCTAGGGCGGTCATCGCAGACACAATAGCCCACGCCATCATACATACGCCCATGTAGATCGAGGGTCGAACGTATTTCGAGGACATGAGCATGTTGGACGGGATTTGCATGAGCAGGTAACTGCGAGAGTCGTTAGCATCTGGGAATCGAGCGTGACTGCAACGCTAGTGTTCTCTTAGATCTTACCCAACAAAGAGAATAGAAATGCAGGTATTGTACTGCGATCCCTCAAGACCCAGGTCATCCTCGAGACCGTCCAGCCGGGCTTGGGCAATAGCATTTCGATCGAGCTGTATGCATATGTGTTAACACGCGAAGAATGGAGTTCTCGATGGGAATGAACACACGTAGTTCAAAAAGTACATCGACCAGAGAGTAGGCATGATACGCCAGTCTAGCTTGCGGACCAGAGCAATCTCCTTTTTGCTGGTTTTCTTGACCGCGCCGGAATAGTCAGCACCTGCTTCATCAAAGATGCCGGCCTTTTCGCCAACGTGATGGGCATCTTTCAGGCTTTCCGAATAATCGGCCGCGGGTTTCTGCTCAATATCTGCGAACTGTGCTGGGATATCCTTTGCGGTGGCCATTTTGGGTACTTGGTCGCAGGTCCACTCGTTTGACGGTAACTGAGAGTTATTGATGCCAAGGAGGTGCCGGGGTCGGAGAGGCTTGGTATGAGAAGCAATGATGGCCAAGCGCAAAGCCAAGACAAGACACTTTATAGCCAAGACGGACAGCGGTGGGCAGCTGACCCGGGGAAACATTGTCTCCCCATGGGGTCAAGTATTTCCGGGGGGCGTGGACACGATCCGGAGCGGGGCCACCGGCTTTCAGCCTTTCGGCGCCAGACTGGCCAACGCTAGGACATGGGAAGCCCGAAGACCCTGCGAAGTTGTCTGGAATTCCGGAGACCCGTGACACTGTTTACGCTGTACTTGGTCTCGGCTGTAAGCCAGTGATCTCCCTGTGTGGGTTTGTTGACAGCAATGGTTCTGGCAAGTCCCGTCTTGGGACGATCCTTGGGACTAACTCAAACGCCCCAGTCCATCTGACGTGGAATTGGCATCCTGCGCTCGCTCTGAGCCCCATTTTGATGTTAGTGTAGCTGGCTTTGTGCAAAGTCAAATCAAGAGCCGTGGAATAGGGGAGGTTTGCATACCCGAAATTTTGAAGATACTCACGAAATGATGGGTTGGATCAATTATCTCGTGACTGTAGCTACACTCTTCAGTCGCAGTCGACTTTTCATGCCAAGCAGGGTCGGCCAAAATATCTGATCAACCCCATCGCTCCCAATCGCTGACCATTCACCTATCCCGAGAACCAGTCTAGCCTGTAACTCAAGAGCGATAGCATGCCAGAAATCGCCAAGAAGGGCGGCTCGAATGCCACATGGCGATCAGGTTCGGAGAAGGCAAAGACCGATGGACAAAGGATATGCCGCGGAACATCGCAAGTCCTAGCGTGTCCCACCCGGCGCCCGTTGCCGGCCGATCCATCCCCTACGGAGAACTCGATGCATTGCCGAGAGTCAACCCGTCTCAAATACAAAAGAAGACCGACGGGTAAGCCGGTCATAGTACTCAACCTTGTCCACTCGCATTGTATCCTCGTTCATCAGACAAATACCCGATTCCCATTATACTGCCTCCTGAGCAATCATGTCTCCAAGCGCCCTCCCCGCCCGTAAGTCGTACAGCGTGGCTTCAATGGGTGCCGATGGTATCGGCCCTGAAGTCATCTCTGCCGGCGTTGATGTGTTGAAGGTTTTGTCTGAGACCTTGGACACATTTGATCTCAGCTTTACCGACTATGACTGGAGCTCCGAGACCTACAAGAAGACCGGAAAGTACATCCCGGACGGCGGACTCGACCAGTTGAAGAAGCATGATGCCATCCTGTTTGGTGCTGTCGGTGCTCCTGGTACGTTACATTTCCGAGTCGTGCGATGAATCATCTCTGACACACCCTTCTCACTCGTAGACGTCCCTGATCACATTTCTCTTTGGGGCCTCCGCCTGGCCATTTGCCAGCCTTTCCAACAGTACGCGAACGTGCGGCCGACGCGTGTGCTCCGTGGCACCCAGTCACCCCTGCGCAACTGCAACACTGGCGACCTTGACTGGGTTATTGTGCGCGAGAACAGCGAGGGCGAGTATGCCGGCCAGGGCGGTCGGTCTCACCGCGGACAGCCCTGGGAGACCGCCACTGAGGTGTCCATCTTCTCTCGCGTGGGCGTGGAGCGCATCATGCGCTTCGCCTTTGAAACCGCACAGGCACGGCCTCGCAAGTTGCTGACCGTTGTTACCAAGAGCAATGCCCAGCGCAACGGCATGGTTCTCTGGGACGAGGTCGCGCAAATTGTCGCCAAGGACTTCCCGGACGTTACCGTGGATAAGATGCTGGTCGACGCGATGACCACCCGCATGGTACTGAAGCCGGAGAGCCTGGATACCATTGTCGCCACAAATCTCGTATGTTGCTCTATGAAGACCTTGAGACCTTGGTTCTGACAGCTTGCTAGCACGCCGACATTCTGTCCGACTTGGCCGCTGCCCTCGCAGGATCCATCGGCATCGCCCCCACCAGCAACCTGGATCCTTCCCGAAAGAACCCTTCCATGTTCGAGCCGATCCACGGCTCTGCATTCGATATCACTGGAAAGGGTGTCGCGAATCCTGTGGCCACTTTCTGGACAGCGGCTGAAATGTTGGAGTGGCTCGGAGAGAAGGATGCTGCTCAGATCTTGATGGAGTGTGTTGAAAATGTGTGCGCGAGCGGCGTAGTGACGGCTGACCTTGGTGGTAAGGCTACTACCAAGGAAGTCACGGACGCTGTCATCTCGGAAATCAAAACCAGGGTCAGCTCTAAGGCTTCAAAGTAGAGAATTGAACAATTAGATGAGGCTTGAATTAATAGCCCGATCAGTCATGGGCACCTACGAGAAGCTTGCGGATGATGCTCGTTCATGGTATCATCACGAGATTCTTGATATAATACATCGACCCGGTGCAAGCAAACACAGCACGCCATTCCCGAGCATTAATGGGTGATCAATGAGCAAGCCTGTTCTTCTGCGTCCTGGATATTTCCAGTAAATCGCGACGCTATCCTTACCCGGTGTGCCATCGATAAACACATCCGAAGCAAAAGGGTTCCCCGTCCCTCCCGCTGGTTTATCCCAACTTCGTAGTCGTTTGCCCTGCGGTTATTGTAGGGATTGTTTCTTTGGTGCTAGTGACGTGAGGAGCCACTTGTTCAGGGGTTCAGTGTTGAGAAGTTTCAGTCAGATTCAATGCATAGTCTCCACAGACGGGGTGAATCGCATCCGTTTTCTCTGGCGGACCGACTTTCGACATACAGCGTTGCAAGTGGTTTGTTGCACCTTGAAAATACACGAAAGTCCATTGAGAGTCTCGAAATCCAGGACCTTGAACGTGCTGGCCTCAGAGGCGGAATAGTCTCCCCCCTCACTTCTCCCATGACCTTCAAGAACCTTGGAATATGCGTGGCATTTCCACCACCATGTGACAGAATAGAGGATCCAAAGTGCATGGATAGATTTTCATTGGGGGTTTCTCGTAATGCGTCATGACCAGATAGGGTCAATGGACGGGTCGAACTGAGCCGCCGCGAGGACAGGGTAGTCGAGCGTCCCAAACGCATTTGCGAATAGTTGGTCAAACCAGATCATTGACTCCTGCCCTTCGGCGTCTGTGCCAGAATCCAACGAATTTGAAGGGGGCATAGACGGAAAGGATGTCGCGGCAAGAGCCCGAGAGACTGGCTGATTGAAGCCGAGAGACGCTGAGTCGGCGGAAGCGTTCTCAGACCCTGCTGTCCACGGTGTTCTTCCATTCAAGTCATGTAGCGGCGAGGAATCTGCATGCCTGTGGGCTGTTCCTTCAAAGTTGGGGTGCGACATAACATGAGGGGGAGGATGATGCGGTGAATGTAATCTGGCACCGTTGAGCTGACTCGTAGAGGAAGGAGGAGACATTGCAGGTTGGCTGGCCACACGCGGTCCCGTCTGCGTTGGGCGTGAAAGGTGGAACCTGGACGTAGCAACAGCAGCAGTGGAATCTGAGGAGGGCGGTAAGGATCCCCCTTCGTCCACACCTTGGTCTGGCCGAGTGCTAGACCTGCCAGTTGCGTCAGAGCGATGGTGGGACATGTCCTCGATAGCCGCCGTAAGCTCATCGATTGCGGATAAGCAGTATTCAGGCCACGACGTCTCCCGCGATGCGATGTGACGAAGGATGTCCTTGCTCGACTGCACGTGCCTAATACAGTCAGCATGTTAATAAAAGCCCACGGCATTCAGAGTCTTACCTCAGGGCGACGGAAAGAGGAAGCTGTCCCTCGAATGCGGCGTAGACCAATATGAATGAGCTGATCCAGACTGCCCAAGTGAACGACGGCCAGAGCATGGGTTGACTGAGAACGGCGCCGCCTCCCCCATCTTCGACTTTGTACCGAATGTGGTGCTTCCTTAAGGTTCCCAATATTGATTTTGCTGCAAAGATGCATTCTTGTAGGGCCGCTGCGTAGGACGGATTGCGAGGATCTGATGTCATCATTGGTCGGTTCAATGATATAGTTGACTCGTGCTTGAGCAACAGTAAATAGAGCCGGTGATTGGGTGATATCGATGAGCTGTCTTGGTGAGCCAGGAGGTAGTCGTCTTCGATCAAATCATGTACTTCATTGGACCATTTGGCCAATTCAGCTTGTACGTAGCTCGTCTGTTCCGCGGTATCGTGTCGGCTTGCTATACTCTTATTGCGCAATTCCAGGATGAGGCCTCGAATTCGCGCGTGCTTGGAAAGATGACTGAGCAGAACAAGCCTCCTGTCGCCCCCTTCGCTGGCGCCATGTCCGTGATGTTCGTGATCCGGGAAACAGACGTCGACGTCATCATCACGGATGTCGAGGGGGAGCCCTAATGATTGGCAGAGAAATCTCTCAAGTGAGTAGATGCACCAGAAGATGCGGCGGCGCATCTGAGCTTCTGTCTGTAGGAAGAAGGGGAATCTGGCAGGGCATCGATGCAGACCAAGGTGGAAAGCCATCCTGACGATCAGTCCCCCCAATCTCGAGGCAGAATTAAGTCGTAGCATGGAGATCAGGAAAAGCTGGGTGCTGAGGGCGGCTTGAGTAGACTGAATGGAAGCGGGGCGATAGAGCGCGTGCTGTGAGGCTGACATGGCTTCCTCTATTGTCCCGAACAAGAGGTAGCTTGGGATGGGCGTCTTCAGTGATCTGCTCTGGCGGCTGTCGGCGAGCGAGATGGAGAGGATTGACCTCACAATGCAGGCTTCAAGATGGCTGACTGCGGTGATTCCCGCATTGCTGATTCTTTCGAAGCATGCAAGCACGTCCGGAGCGCTGAGGAAAGGGAGCGTCGGGTGCCACGACTCGAAATAGCTTTTTGACCATTCCACGAGCTGTTCAAACGTAGGGCGGGAAACATCCGACTCGGAGACGTAGGCGATTTCGTGCGGCTTCCAGAGCTGCTGTTCGCTGCCATCTCGTGACGACGACCGCCTCAACAGCTGGTCATCCTCACCAGGGACAAGATCGCTGTCACCTCCAGGTCCCAGCGAAGTGACCATGGATGATTTGCGAGCCAGGCGGACGTAGACGCCACGAATGAAATGAATACCACTGCTGCTTCCGACGAAACGAGACGTGTCATGCCGGCTGCCAGACTCCCGCATCAAGCCGTACTCTCGGGTGGAACGATCGGTGCTCGTTGCTGTCGAGAACTTGCGCTTGCGGGAACGTCCGAGATCTGCTGGACTGATGCCCGGAGTCCCTAATTCTGAGGAGATTGGGGGAGAGTCGACTGGCTCCATTGGGTGCTTGGGACTGTCCAGTGCTGCAACTGGCGAAAAAGATGTGATGATGTTCAGGAATCAGGATGACGAGAGCTCCACTCCCTTGACTTCCCAGCTGCCAGCATCTCAAGTGAACCAAAGACTGAAGTGGGCCTGCCCTGGGCGTCTGGCGTCCCGGGGTCGCCGGTCGAGGCACAGGTCTGTGGGGTTCATCGGGGCGTGTGTGGGGTCTCCTCACCTGAGCCGGACAAAGGAATGTCCGGCGAAACCCCGCAGCCATCGTTTGCAGGAATAGACCTTTCATCATAGGCATGCTTGACGTCCATTATCTTGACGTACATTATCAATCGCCAATGCTCGGTGCTTGGCCTTGTATTTTGCCCCAAACTCACCCTTGAGTTTCAATCATCATGTTCAATGGCTGCCAACCAAGAAGCGGACGCGCCTGCTCCAGAAGGCCATGCAAGCCCTCTTTCACTGAGCCCCATTGCATGTGAACCCTGCCGACAGAAAAAAAGACGGGTGCGAGGACACGCTATCTTGCTTCTCTCATGAACCGGGCTGATCCTATGAAAGTGTGATAGGACTCTGTATGCCATGATACACTGACCCTGAAGGCATCAAGCCCAGTCGCTGACAGTACGCCATTTTCAGCCCTTTCTGCCGTCAGTGCGAACCCAGTAGGTGTCAGTATCCCGAACAAAACAAAAGTTAGGTCTGTGTTCCAAGGCCCACAGGCCGCTACTGTTCAGAACCTTGAACTAATTGACAAACAGGGGGATACCGACGGGCTACCTCAACAAGCTTGAGGCGCGGTTGCTTGAGACGGAGCTGGCACTATTCAACGTGATTGCAAACTCAGCAGGCAGCCAGCATCAAGCACCATCATTGGATCCCAACGCCATGCATTTGCTGTCTTCTTGGAGTTCAAGAAGAAGCAAAACAGAACGAGTCAAGGAGTGGGAGAGCTACCCTTTACGAACGGATGAGAACGTCAGCGTGTGGTTCTCGAGTAAAGCTGAAGCCCCACACGGGAACCTACCCCTTGACCTTCACAGACCTGCGGCGCAAGATGCGGTCTCTGTGTCGCCGGCCAGCACTGCCCAAGAAGAGGTGACGGGCGGGTCGGTGGCCTCGGGCCCCAGGCGCCTAGGGGACAGACATTTGCCGCTCTTCTTCCGCGACGAGGCAGAAGATATACCTGTGGTCCCTGCAGACACTACGCCGTTGCCATTCGGGCCCTCGGATACGATCATGTCCAGTGTTGGTGAGGCGGAAATTAGGCCGACGCAGGGGACTAAGGCAGAGGAGCTCCATAACAGGCACCGAAACCTGTACTTCTGAAGTTCTGACGTATCTTGCTGCGTCGTGGAACTTGATTACTGCTTCAATGCCTGACATTGAAACTGCTCGCTGGGCCTGGAAGCTGCCTGCGATTGATTTTACATTTCAATCGCACACAGACTCTTTTTGTCTTCCCCGCAGGGTTGATGTGTAACATACCGTTCAAATTCAAACATCAGGTGTAACAACACTACACTGATCTGCGGTCTTCCCACTTCATAGAGTCATCTTCCCAGGCAAACTGTTGGGTAGTACCATCTTTGCTTCGCATTCCCTCTGAAAAAGATCGATCTTGGGCGCTATATTGGCCATTTGAACCTTGCGGAAACTCGTGGAGCATGATTTCCCGCATGCTTTCCGAGCTTTCCGCGTCTTGTTCGGCTGTAGTGTTTCGTACAAGGGTATTCGACTTGATGTCGCCGACGGCCATATTGAACGACCTGTGCAGTTTTGAGCCAAATCTCTGGGAGGTGAGAGAGGTATGAATGTCTCGAATGATAGGCCTGAGGATTGGAATGCATTGTACAATGATAGTACCAGTGATTTCGGACGAGTACCTTTATGCCATACATGTCAGAGTGATACTCACAAAATGCTGATGAAACTTACCAAACTTGGGAAAGGCCGTTGCGGTCTCGAGCAATGTCAGCGCCGCATCTGTGTTAAAACGCAATGGTAGCTTACATATGTAGTACTCGTCTCGCTGATTGCCATTTCCTTTCCAAGCCACTCGGACCGAAGAGACGATGGCTACGCTTTGTTCATTGCGTCAGCATTTTCGAGGAAATTCTTTCCACAGACGAGTCAACTTACATCATCCCCAGACTCATAGTGGCACACAGCCCAATCTTTTCTGCTCTTCTCATCTCCAGAGTCCTTGTGATAACCCAAGGAAATAGGGCAAACACGAAGTCCATGAGAATGTTGTAAACTGCGTCATGCACGAGTCAAAAATTATGACCCTCGGAATCAGAAGGACCATCGTGGACTCACCATTGCCCCCTTCCTTGAAACTGTCTCGAAAATCCCAGCCGATGCAGAAGTCAAGTCTGTACCAGTCTTGGTAGCCTGGTTTTCCACAAACTTTGGCCCATTGAAAGATGACTTTCAGGACCATGTAGAGATTCATGCTGACGATGCAGAACCACAGAATCCATGACTGCCACCTCTTACTCATTCGTAGTAGTGTGATGCCAAAGGCTGTCTTCGTCCATGCTTGGCCGATGAGGGTTCCGCAAGAGGATATGTTGATGAGGATGTGCATGCGGTCATCCCACTTATGGGTCGAGTCTTTCAGGATGTAGCCGTTGGCGAATTGATAGGTGATGAGGATGTTGTTGGCCAGGAGGACCATCTGGATCCAGTCAGGCCAGTACCCAAGTAGATTGCAAGGTCCCTGCATGCCACTTACCCAGGAGACAATCAGAATTTGGTCATCGTACCATAGCCCGTGCCGGCGGTTGATTTTCACCCAGAGCCTTGCAATGAGGAATATTGTCGCGCCCGTGAAAAGAGACCAGAGTCCGGCATTCATTTCGTGCCATGGCGACACAAATTCATGTACTTCGACACCATGATTGCGAGGCGCGAGAGCCATCTTGACGGCCTGGCTGAATGCGTGACCCCAGCAGATCGAGGAGAAGTTTGTTTGAAGACGGGGGTGTGAGGAAGAAGAACGCACGCGGGGAAGCGCTGCAAAGATGGCTTTCAAGAGTTTTGTGCGGCAGTCAGCCAATATACCCAAAACGAAAGGGGCCGAAATACGAAAACTGATGCTACGACGTGTGCCCCAGCTGGCAATCTTCAGCGCCGCCGTCGCCCTCAACTTGAGCGCCTCACGCATGGGCTTCAAACAGTCTAGCAGGGGTGAGAGCACTCATCATTGGTGGATACTGTAAATTGCAGCCGAGAAGGCTTGTTTGGTTGGCCGCCCCCGGATTCTCTGACTCGATGGACATGGTCAGGCGCACCCTAGGCTTGTCCTGCATGTGGCTCTTCCCATGACTAGCCAGGAATATATATTACCATCACTGCAGGCACAGAAAGTTAAAAAGCTTCCCAGTGTGGCAATGCCTCCGTGGCTCAGATCAGTTAGTCCGATGAACGAATCCCAACCACTGTGGAGGGCCTAGATTCAACACCCCCGATGGGCCGATGGCGCTAAGGATGAGAGCGTAAGATGCAGCAATATCAACCGTGGAGCGCGCACTTCCGAACAATCTTGTGTTCTCCTTCTGTGCTCCTCAAAGTCTGCATGGAAGCTTGTGCTTGTGTCTAATACCGGTGTCCCAAGAGCGCCCAGAATTGCGCCACGAGAGCCATACGACAGGATGTCTGGGCTACGCATCAAGTCAAACCTCGTTACCCTCCTGCTTCAGGTGTCGGGAAATGATGCTCAGACAGGGTGCTTCGGGAACGTGTGGGTACGCTGCGCCGGCTTGGCGTGAGGCCCCTGTGAAACGGGACATCGGAGTCCAAGTACCAGCAGGTTAAAGTATCTTACTAGCACGAATAACATGTGAGTTCTGTGACCGGCGTACGCCCGCGCCAGAGCTTGTGGCGCAATGCTCCTCCAACTGAAGCCTCCAGGTCAGCAGTTTGATGTCAGGTTTCTGGTGGAAGTTCGAAAATGACTATCTATCAATCACGCGTGTAGCTTTCAAAGGGCAAGCTCATGACACCGATTTGAGAACCATGCAGAGGGGTATTTAAGCCAACTCTGCCTTGGCTTCCGGCATCTGATTGCAAGAATAGATCATCTACGTCTCCGAGTAGAAGAAAGCCTCACTGTTAAACGGATCAGCGAGACACCTCACTCGTTTGCACTTCCTTGTTACGAGGCATCAGATGACAGCTTCTCTGACTCTGCCGGGCAGCTTCACTACCAGATTGGGTGTGTCTTTGTCATTTTTCTTTTCTAGAGTGAACCATTGAAACCCGGCCGCTCGATCATCCGGCTGCCAGACTGAATGGCCAAAACCAGGTCATCGCCTCTTCGGCTCTTGCCTTGATTCACTTCTTGTTTACGTCGTTAGGTAAGTCAGGTGCCATGATAGCTTTAGCCATCAGTGGATGCACTCGGCCCCGAGTCGATTAGCAGAACAGCACCGCGATGAGAGTCACCATCGCCACTTATGCAACTGTCAACAGAAACAATACTTTTTTTATGACACAACGACTGTTGTTATCGTCCATGATAACAACTTCGACATCTCCGGTTGCAGAATCAGCCAAGTATGTCATGGACCCAACAGGCGATGGCATGTGCCCTTTGGACTTGAATAACAAGGAGTTCTGTGTCCAACAATAGTCTCGATGGCGCGGCAAATAATTACTGGTTCTTGACATCATCTAGTATTTTCCTTCCCTTAGACAGTCATGTCGTTATCCTGCTGCATGTCGAAACCCAGAAAGGCGTGAGCGAAACACCAGCTTCCTGTCAGAGGCGCTCCTATTTCCCCATTCCCCAGCCTCGCGGGAAGGAGTTGCATGAACATAAATAGATCCCGGCGGGTCTAAAAGACGATAATGTCTCTGTCGATTGAGGGATGGCCGAAGACTAAGTCAACCGAGCGTCCAAAAACCTGCAGTGGAAATAGAGCAGTCGACACTTAGAAGGTATTAGATGTCCTCGCACTAAGAGATGACTACTGGTTGTGAGAGGGATTGAACCAAACTCAGCGGTGTCACAGGCCTGGACGTGCATGTACGAAGAAATGATGTTTGAAAAGAAACCGAAGTTGGGGTTTTCCATTCACACGTTGCACCCCCTTCAAGCTCGAATTTGCAGCAAGTGTAACGGTTGTCAATCCTACCAGAAGACAGATCAGGTGCCATGCAACTTGAGGTCCGATCCAATGATTGATGTAGGACAAGTAGTTACACCCGCAAGAATTGGAACAATGGGCGTCTCGCTCTCTGGCGCTCCGCCGTGGCATTGAGACATTCCGTCACTGAAGGGACGACCGCAGTGATTCAGATATGACAACCGGAGAGTGATTCGACGCAGCAGTGCGAGTGCTTGACTGGTCAACTCAAGTAACTTGTCGACGGTTGACACCCGGTAGAGCAGGCCGAATTCTCGTCCCGGAGTTCGCGCCCCCTAAGACCCCGAAAGTCCGGCATCGCAGCCCCCATGGATACTCAAAGAGGCATATGCCGGATGTCATCTTTGTCCTCGCACCATGTCGACAAGACAACCGCTCGGTGAAGCTCTTTCGAACTTTTGCGAATTCGATGTGTCAGGTATTTGCGTCTCGCCGAGTCAATCTGCCCCCAGACCTACGAATGGGCTTTGGCTAGCTCTGAGCCTAAGATGGCAGCATGCCTTTCGTGTCCATGGCCGACACGGAGTTCGTGAAGCGGTACCTCGAGACGCGGAAGCTAGAAGCCTGGGTATGCATTGCATGCGTTCGGTCAACAATGCGGTCGGCAATCGGCATTATGTCGGGGCGCAGATGATGCCATTGCCAGGTCGAGAACTACAAAAGACGAGGAATTGGTCTGCCGATACCTGATGGCTTATCGAAAATGCCCGCAAGCCCGTACAGACATGTCCTGTAGCACGACATGACGCGTCAACCCAGTTTGGCCGTCGGCGAGGGGTTGGGGCCCTGGTCAACTGCAGTCCAAGTTCAAGTTGGGCGCCAGCGGCCCATCAAAATGGTGCAACGCGGGCGGGCCCAGCCACGTTGTTTTCCCTCCCGTCCCGTTGGACTCTGCTGGCTGGGCCGTGCCGCCAGCCACCCGAACCCTGCCACCTTTTTGGGGGAGAACCCACCACAAGGACCACGGATAAAAGTTGGCTGGAATGCAACGTGATTCTGTTTCGCAAACGTTCACATTCATTCCTCTGACACGGCCCACGACCGACCTGCCTGCCGACATCCCTTCCGCCTCCTAGCATGGCTTCCCACATACCGCATTTCCACCCAGACCTGAGTGACGGTGGAATTCCTGGAGCCCCGCCACACACCGAAGGCAGAGGCGGTCGATACCGGCGCGAACGGTCCTCACCCCCACAGAACGAGGCCTACCGAACCGGCGGCGACGAGCCCCTTACCCCGACCTCGGATATCCCCATGCAGGACGCCATGCTTGCGCAGCAGGCCGGCCAGCCGCGGAATGGTCCTGCCGGTGCTGGTGGCCATTTCAGCCAGAGCCCCGGCCAACGGAACAGATACCCCCCCATCTCAACAAACGGCGGCCCCAACTCACGAGCCTGCCCACAACCATCGCCAACCCAGGCGCATCCCCCGTCGTACCCAGGCCCTCCCGGGGAGGGGTATGAGGATATGAGCCCGAATGCCAGATCTTCGGGGCAGCCCCCACGACGACGAGCAGCCCGGCATGCCCGCCGTCTCTCTGGCTCATCAGAGCCTACGAGCGGGCCCTTGGACGCCGGTGGTCGAAACGCCGCAAGCAACTCGGCATCCCCCGCCAGAGGTCCCGCTGAGGCCGGACCCAGCGATGCTCGCCCCCGAGAAACTCGCGCACAACAGCAGCAATCCCCCGCCGGCAAGCTGGCCGACCCCGGCAGCGGCATGGACCGCGTCAGCAGCCCCAGCATCACACAGAGCGTCCTGCAGCCCCTGGAGATGAAGATGCGCGAATACTACGGCTTCATGGAGGATGAACAGCGCAAGATGACCGAGCTGGATGCGGAACTGCGGGCCCTGCAAGAGCAGCGCCAGCAAGCGGAGGAGAGGTTTCTGGACGCCAAACAGAAGCACGACGAGTACGAAAGGCAGCACATGGACGTTGAACGGGCGCTACGGGGTGAATTCCAACAGCGCCAGCCGCAGCCGCAGCAGCAGCAGCAACAGCAGCAACAGCAGCAACAGGTGGCACCCAGTGCTTCGTGGACCATGGCGCGGGAGCCTAGCATGGAAAGCTTTGATGAACGACCATCGAGCGGACGCAGTGGCGGAGGAACTTCAAAAGGACGGAGTCGGTTTCGCATGAGTTTGTTCAAGTAAGCGGAGCATCATTCCCAAGGCCACCTCGGTCGGGCGGCTGCGATGACTCGTTCACAATTTATTGTACATCTTTAATACAACGCATGATACCAAACTCTTATCCCGTTCTCGAATTTTCCAACTAACCTCATCGTGTGCGACACTAACGCGCTCTCAACAGTCCTCCTATCAGGGAACGCTCCAGGCTGTGAGACGCCGCTGTGATTTGGCTTGCTGGGCGTCCGATGCTGGAGCGGTTGAGGCGGGAGGCTGGTAGGGAGGCTGGTGAGCGCAAGTGGGTCCAGAGGGTGATGACGTCGACGGGAAACCACTTTGACTGGAAACTTGTGTTCGAGCTCGCCCAGAACATACCTACCTCTTGGCATAACTTCGCCCGATACCACATATCGACAACTCTTTTCCAGCAAGATTCACGACAGCAGCATTTGGACGCGAAAGACATTCACAAGCCATGGATCACCACTCTAATGCCCAACAAGAGCAGCAGTCGGCCGGACAGAACACTGGGCCGACCGACCTCCAACCCCGCACGCACGCTCCCATGAGTATGTCACCAGAGGCGCCCCCGGTGAACCGCGAACGGGGATCGAGGACGGCATTGTCGCTGACCGCAGATGATGCAGCTTTACAAGGGGAGAACACCGAACCAGAGCTGAAACTCCGCGGTGGCAGAGACGGCGAGATGTGTCCGGGACGTTTCTGCTTCATCATCCCCTGTCCGCTCCCCTGTAACTTCTGCGTCTTCCCGTGCCCTTGTTGATCCAGGACGTCTGGTCAGCGGCATTGCCGTGCTTGCCGTCACCGGCTGCGTTGATGCCGTTCTTACGCCTACAAACTGAATTTGTCTCGGGCGCTCACACGTGGAGGAGGACAACTCGCCCCTTTTCGATGTTTCCTGTCAGCAGTATTGTCAGTAGCAAAGCACAAGATAAATTCAGACCCTGAACCGAAGCCGGGTCGCTGCGAAGTTCTTATGCTACAGTGCCCCATCACCGAAAGTGTCACCAAGTGACATGGTGTGCCGGTGGAGGATGTAGACCGGGGTGTACGGGCTTGAGGGATGAGGAATTGACAAGAGGTGACGAGGCGCCGGCACGCAGATTGCCTAGGTCGCCGCAGGATTATGCCAAGCAAACGAAACAATGGCGGATTAGCAGGGATTCACCTTGATTCTTATCTCACGAGAGACAGCGTCAAAGGCAATATCTCTTGGTAAAGTCGTGGAGCGGTGCAAGTCGCCCCGCAATACTGGAGAGGAGCTCGCGTCGCAAAGTGGCCACGTTCGTCCACCGTGCTGACCCAGCTCCATCGCGGGGTGTGCCGTGGCCCGGTCGGAGGAGACTCGGAGTTCCCCTATTTAATTTTCAGTGGTGTAGTAGTAGATCCGGCCGCGGCCACATCAGCTACTATACTTAGTAAGTATGGACCCAACAGCGCAAGCGCTGTAACAGCGGCGAGGTGGCACTGGCACTACAGCAACCTGGAGGGCTGCACGTGCTGAGTAATTGGTCGCAGCTCGCGATCGGCCCCACGTAAGCTCTACCCCGCACGGCATCCGTCGGCAAGCACCTTCGGCCCACTGTGTTCCCATCAAACATGCCGACTGCGTTTGAACGTGAATCCTCAAGTCCATGACGTGCTTTCCACTGGCCAGGTGGAATAGAAGGACCCTTCCGGCGCACTGTGTTTAAGGTTTCGAAGAACAGCCAACGAGACGCAAGCAATTCGTCAGACCGGCTTGGACGTACGTATCACAAAACGCGGGGTCGCCCGCCCGTTCTTCGACATGTTCTCCCCCCTCCTTCTTATCTTCCCTCTCAATCCATCACTTTTCCCTCCCGCATCTACTCCCAATACCAAGATACCGTCAACATGGGTGAAGCATCGTGCCCAGCTCGCAAATTGATGAACGTGGGAGGTGGCGGCACCAGGAACCGCGACTGGTGGCCCGAGGGGCTCAAGCTCAACATCCTCCGTCAACACACCGACGTGACGAACCCACTTGGATCCGACTTCGACTATGCGAAAGCATTCAACAGCCTCGACTATGAGGCCGTCAAGAAGGACCTTCGTGCCGTGATGACGGATTCGCAGGACTGGTGGCCTGCCGATTTCGGTCACTACGGCGGTCTGTTCATCCGCATGGCCTGGCACAGCGCCGGTACCTATCGTGTCTTTGATGGCCGTGGTGGCGGCGGTCAGGTAAGCACATCCATTACCATCCAATCAGTAGCACACAAGCATCTAACACTTCTCCCTCCAGGGTCAACAACGCTTTGCCCCCCTGAACAGCTGGCCAGACAATGTGAGCCTCGACAAGGCCAGACGTCTCCTCTGGCCCGTCAAGCAGAAGTACGGCAACAAGATTTCATGGGCAGACCTGCTCCTCTTGACCGGCAACGTCGCCCTCGAAGACATGGGCTTCAAGACCTTTGGCTTCGCTGGTGGACGTGCTGACACGTGGGAGGCCGACGAGTCCGTCTACTGGGGCGGAGAATCGACCTGGCTGGGCAACGACGTCCGTTACGATGCTGGCCACAAGGGAGTCGAGCACCCTGGTGCCCTCGTCAGCGACGAGAGCCCCCACAAAGACACACACACACGGAAGCTGCAGGCTCCCCTCGGCGCTGCTCATATGGGTCTCATCTATGTGAACCCGGAGGGTCCGGACGGCAACCCCGACCCCGTCGCCGCTGCCCACGACATTCGCGTCACGTTCGGTCGCATGGCCATGAACGACGAAGAAACCGTCGCTCTGATTGCCGGCGGCCACACCTTTGGCAAGACCCATGGTGCCGGTCCTTCTGACAAGGTCGGCAAGGACCCCGAGGCGGCTGGCATCGAACAGCAAGGATTCGGTTGGGCCAACGGCCACGGCTCTGGCAAGGGCCCTGACACCACCACCAGCGGCCTCGAGGTCACATGGACCAAGACGCCGACCAAGTGGAGCAACAACTACTTTGAATATCTGTTCAAGTATGACTGGGAATTGACCAAGAGTCCCGCCGGCGCCAACCAGTGGGTCGCTAAGAACGCCGAGGCCATCATTCCCGATGCTTTCGATGCGAACAAGAAGCATCTTCCGACAATGCTGACAACGGATCTCTCCCTACGGTTTGATCCAGCATACGAGAAGATCTCTCGCCGTTTCCTTGAGAACCCCGACCAGTTCGCCGATGCCTTTGCACGGGCCTGGTTCAAGCTGACGCATCGTGACATGGGTCCCCGTGTGCGCTACCTTGGTCCCGAAGTTCCCTCCGAGGAACTGATTTGGCAAGACCCCATCCCGGCCGTGGACCACCAGCTGGTTGATGCCAACGACGTTGCGGCTCTCAAGAAGGAGATCCTGTCGGCAGGTGTTGATACGTCCAAGCTCATTTCGGCCGCTTGGGCATCAGCCTCGACTTTCCGAGGCAGTGACAAGCGTGGTGGTGCCAACGGCGCCCGTATCCGTCTGTCTCCCATGAAGGACTGGAAGGTGAACAACCCGCAGCAGCTGGCTGGGGTCCTGCAGGCACTTGAGGGCGTTCAGAAGAAGTTCAACGACTCGCAGAGCGGCGGCAAGAAAATCTCACTCGCCGATACAATCGTCCTTGCTGGATCTGCCGCTGTCGAGAAGGCGGCCAAGGATGCAGGACACAGTATCACGGTGCCGTTCACCCCGGGCCGTATGGACGCTTCCCAGGAACAGACCGATGTGAACTCCGTTAGCCATCTCGAGCCCTACGCCGACGGATTCCGCAACTACGGCTCTTCCACCCCCGCTGTCAAGGCGGAGCACTTCCTGGTGGACAGGGCCCAGCTGCTGACCTTGTCCGCTCCTGAGATGACCGTCTTGGTCGGCGGTCTGCGTGTCTTGAACACCAACTACGACAACACGGCTCACGGTGTTTTCACGAGCCGCCCCGGCACCCTGACGAACGACTTCTTCGTCAACCTCCTGGACATGGCCACACAGTGGACCCCGACTGACGGATCCGATGATCTCTTCGAGGGCAAGGATCGCAAGAGCGGCTCCAAGAAGTGGACCGCCACCCGTTTCGACTTGGTCTTCGGATCTCACGCCGAGCTGCGCGCCATTTCAGAGGCCTACGGCAGCTCTGACAGCGGCGAGAAGTTCATCAAGGACTTCGTGGCCGCTTGGACCAAGGTCATGAACCTGGATCGCTTTGATCTGCAGAAGAGCTCCGCATCCAAGACTCCTAGCCGGCTGTAGAGCGAACGTAGTCTGTCATGTGGCCGGGCAACCAGAGGTTCGCGGCACGATGAGTGTAGTTACCCCTCCTACAGAATGTAATCCGCTGAAACGTTTGAGCGTCGCCCTTGGTGAGCCTTGTTTGTGAAACCCGTCAATGGCCGTGATGAAATGTCATCCACTGACGGAGCTTGCATCCAAGACGCCGTTCCTGACGAACTCTTGTGACATTAGCCAGCTGGCATGTTGATGAAGTGGGACTCGGGTCAAGGTGCCGGAAGACGTGAGAAGCACGGAAGGTAGGCCGGCTACAAGCGATCAACCTCAGCCTGTGATCTGTTCGCTGTAGCTCATGGCCACGACCTCCGATCAGCTCTGGGCTGGAAATGACATCGGACCTCTCCCCAGCAGGCCGCCAGCTCAGCTGGTGAGCAAGCGCGTGTCCGCCTGTTCGTCGACCCTTCGGATCGCCAATAGCTGAGCTAGGCCCTTCGATAGAGCGTCGCGTCGAAAAGCAACGGGCGACGCCACAATGCAAGGTGGACGGTGAACCCGAACCCACGAGCAAGTTCAGGCGAGACTGGTGGTTGCCGCGGCCAATGATGGTTCCGTCGTTCCTGGCTAATGACCAGGATGGTTAGTGTTATTGAGCGTGGCATGGCCTGGAATGAGCCGGTGCGGCGATGACCCCTTGCAACATCGTGGCCAGCACATGTGTGATGTGATGCGCTAACCCGACTGATCCCCCGCTAGGTCCGCCAGCTCCCTGCTCGATGCACGACCATGCCCATTGTGGGAACCCAGACGGAGCTGGATACCCAAGTCGAGCCATGAGCAGACTATCGATCTGCCAGGGTGCCAATGGTGCCTCGTCCGGCAGCACGCCGAGGCTGCTCCACGCCGGTTGGGAATTTGAGGGCTTGCAGTAGTATTCCCAGCGTCGGAGACTTTGCCATGTTATGTTGTCGGTGGGTTGGGACCATGCTCTCCACGACCATCTTATAAGTAGATGCTTCTCTCCCTGTTACACCTTCATGACGATCACTTCATCAGTGTGATACCCCTTCTCCGTCTCCCTCCCTCGCTCAACCCGACCCCCCACCATGAAGACCTCCACTGCTGTTCTTGGCTTTGCCGGCGCTGCCCTGGCCAATGTTTGCAACAACAACTGTGGCCGTCAGGTCACCGGCACGGCTAGGCAATCCCCCGCGCTGACCGCACGCCAATCCGAGTGCTCCTCGTTCCTCACCAGCACCACAACCATCACCCCGCCGTAAGTTCAGGCATCCTTTCGCATGAGACGAGGCCCAGGTGCGCGTGAGTTCTAACAAAGGGACAGTGTGACGACGGTGACTGCAGCTCCCATCTGGCAGCGTAACGTCCATGGCCTTCGTGACCTCGAGGCCCCCGTCCTCACCGGAGAGAAGCCGGCATATGCCAGTAGCTGCCCCGATGTGACCGCGTACTGGAACGCTTGCCAGTGCTTCGGCATCACCCCTACCCTCGTCACCGAGATCGCACCCACGCCGACCGTTGTGCTCGATGGCCCTACATGCACTCAGGGTCTGGAGTTCGCTCTGTACGCTCCCAGGGCTGGATCCCCCGCGTTCCAGAACCTCGACTTCGCCCGGGTCAATGGTCTGAGCAACCTGGACCTGAAGCTGCTCCTCGGCGGTCAGACCCCTGATGTTACCGGCGTGTCTCCCTCCATCGCCGTCATCTCGGGCGACAACGAGGCCCCCATCAAAGTCTACGGCATCGCCGGGCCTGACGGCACGACCCTGAGCAAGTCCATCATTGACCACCGCGGCTTCATCGTTCCCGAGGTCGAGGGTACCTACACGGTCACCGTTTCCGATTCGAACGACGCCACCTTCTTCTGGTCTCATGAGGCCGCCGTCTCCGGCTTCGATCAGGCCAACGCCGAGATCATCAAGGGCTACAACGACGGACCCCCCAAGTCCTTCTCCTTCGTGGTCACCGCCGACGAGGTCCAGCAGCCCGTCCCCGTCCGCCTTCTCTGGATCAACTGGGCCGGCCGCGGTGTCCTGGACGTCAAGGTCGTGGATCCCGCTGGCAAGACAATCCTGGGTCACGGTACCGTCAAGAACAAGCAGGTGCTCGCCGGTTGCTCCGGCAACTTCGCCCCGGTTCCCGCGTGGGAGGAATGGGAGGCGGAGACCGTTGGTGCCGCTGCCGCCTCCGCCTGAGTCTCGGGAACTTTTTCTTGATTCAATTCGCCGCTAATTGTTAGACGCCGCTACCTAATGACCCTAGTCTGAACATCTGAAGACTCAATAGACATCATGAAATATACACGCCTTTTACATGATCGAATGATCGCCAATATGTGGTGACATGCACGCCTGCTACCACCTGTGACATGCCTAAGACGATCCGGGAGGAGCCTGGCAAAGAAGTCCCTGTCCAGCCTGTTGCATGCGTTAGTAGTGTTTTGGGTCGATGGTTCTCATCGAGGAGACTTACGACAGGCGCGACGCAGCACCGAGGCCTCTTGCCGTTATCAGTGCATGCAGTGCGGAACTGCTTCGCGTTGCGGACCCTGCCACGGGCTAGAGTCTGGTGAGGATGCGACGAGTTGACAGACAGGGTGACGACTTACGAGAGCTGCAATCTAGTCCAATGAGGCCGAGAACATCGCTGCTGCAGCATTGGGCGTTGCCGTAGAGGCCGCTGGGGCACAGGTTTCCTTGGGCCAGAACCGACGATACGCCGGCTGAAAGCAAAAGGCCAAGAACAGGAGATAACTTCATGTTGAAACGATTTCGAAGACTGTTACAGGCTAATGATGAGAGAATCTTGCTTTAACATATGAACATTGAACATGAGCGTCGACGCAAGGTTTATATTGCCCTATGTTGTGCTCAACCCATCTCGTATTCACGGAGGAAACGCACCGCAAGTCACAACAATTCTGGAGGGAAGACCTCGGTCAAATATCAGCTTCCATTCCAAGCAGTCGTGACCGTTGGAGTGTCAGAAGCCGTTGAAGTGTGTTGGTGGGGAACCGATCGTCGGGTTCTCATGGCTCCGAGTCATGGCCCATTGCTGAAGCAAGACATCAGCGCACATCCCAACACATGGTCTTCAGCGGGTTTCCATTTCAGACATCCACGGTCTGCTGAAAAAAAGGATATACTTGCGTGGATTCCGGTCACAGGGTCGTTTCTCGTGTCTCGCGCTGACCCCAAGATCCTGCCCGGCAGTTCCGTAACCGCCTCCACGGAATGCCAATGGGGCTATCCACGCGGTCTCAGTACTCATCTCAGCTTACGCCTCCTGGCGATCTTCTCGGGGTTTCTCGAACAAGTGCCATTGTGAAGACGTGCCAAGAATGCGTCAAGCATGCCGAGGCGCAGTTGCTCAGCATCTAGGCCCCGGCATCGTCATCACTTTCTCGGCATGGTAGCTGAATCCGACTTTTGCGGCGTCGAACCTATTGAAGATCAAGCTAGAAGCCAAGCGGAAGCGGCGGCAAAGGCTTGCGATGAAATTCTTGGTGTACTGGCGGCCTTGGTGCGTTCCGCATGCCTGCCACCAGGTCGTCTCTGGATAAAGGTGTAGCAGGTCATCGCCGCCCCCTTTGTAGCGCAGGACCAGACGTCTCGCGATCTATCATCTCGTCTACACGGGCTCTACTCGTTTTCACGCAACACTCCTGTTAACGAGAAGAAAAGATCAACAGCTTTCTCTGATACGGGTGATAGAATCCATGCATACACTCATACTTTTAGGCGGCATCTTCGCCACTTCCGCCTTCGCCGCCAGGCCATTCTTGAACGAGCCAGACAATGGTCTCCTAGACGTCTTTGGAAATGTTTCTCAGGGCTCATTACCAGACCTTGACGCCATTTCAGGACTGCCAGATTTCGACTGGGCGGCTCGGAACTACCTTCCACTGCAGAACTACACATACTACCGAAACGCCGCAGGAGGGGAATGGTCCTACCGCAACAATCTCGAGGTCTTCCAGAGGTACAATTTCAATCCCAGAGTGTTACGGAATGTTTCCGGCCTTCCCGAAACACTGCAGTGAGTTCGGTTCCGTTTCCGACACATGGCAGAATCCTCGAATCTGACTCTGGCAGAACGTCGATCCTTGGGTACAAATTTGCGGCTCCTTTCTTCATTAGCCCTTGCGCCCGCGGCCTTTACGGACATCCTGAGGCCGAGTTGAATCTCATCCGCGCGGCCAAGGAGGAAGATATTCTGTATATGGTATGATAAATTCGAATGGCTTGTGGAGAGTGCGCTAACAATCCACAGCCCTCGTTGCAAGCAAGCGTTGGCATGGAGCAGCTGTCGTCGGCGCGGGGCGCGGAACAGGTCATTTTCCAGCAGGTTTGTGGTTCAACGCTCCGCATCACCCGAGAGAATGCAGGAATAACGAGTCATCTAGCTCTATCTCGACACGAATGCCACTGATGCCCGTCGGCTGCTCCGTCGAACGGAGGAGTCCGGTGCAAAAGCCATTGTCCTGACCATAGATGCGCCTGCTAATGGAGATCGTCAAAGGGCGTACCGTCAACGAGGCAGCGCACCGTACGTCCGCGACACCCAGCGTCCTGTAAAACTTTGACTGACATCCTGCAGCGAACCGAGCTTCGATGCTCTTACAGTAAGTTCCACCAACGGCTCAACAGTTGCATGCATTTTCAAGGCTCACATCTGCAGTGGGATTATTATGAAGAGCTGCAATCATGGACCAAGCTCCCCATCATTCTCAAGGGCATCATGAGCGTCGAAGATGCAAAGCTAGCGATTGAGTACGGCGCCCCAGCAATCATCTTGTCAAACCACGGCGGCAGGCAACTCGACGGAAGCCCTTCTGCCCTCGAGGTAGCCATGGAGATCTACAGCGAGGCGCCGGAGGTCTTCAAGCAGACAGAGGTCTTCGCGGACGGCGGCGTCCGATATGGCAGCGACGTTCTTAAACTTCTAGCGCTCGGAGTGAAGGCCGTGGGACTCGGGCGGCCTTTCATGTACGCCAACGTCTACGGCATGGACGGGGTGCTCCACGCCATCAGGATGCTCAAGCGTCAGATCGCGGTGGATGCAGCCAATCTCGGCATCACGGACCTTCGAAAGCTAGACGCTGGCTATGTGAGTGTTACTCAAAAACTTCCCGTAGGGCGAGCGCGCTGACCGGATAGGTACGATGGGCTCCGAATCATTGGATGGGCTGACGGCCGCCCAAGGGAATGCGGCAGTCTGGGTTCTGGGTCTCGGCACGGGCAGTGGCGGTGAGAAGTTGATGTCGCTTCAGAAAGGTAGGTTGGTCGTATGTAGGGGCAGTGTCAGGGCTACGATATCTGTATACACTGTTGCTGTTGCAATTGCATCAGAATCGATTTGTCTGCTTTCTATTGTCGTGAGATGCAAAAAGGCTGCAATTGAAGCTTTACCCATGATGCACCTGTCAATTGAATGGGACTCGGAGACAACCTAAACCGGGAGCACCCGCCCAGCGCAGTAACTGCTACAGGTCTAGCGCCAGGGTGCTGGAAATACGCCTGTCGATTGGCTACCTGTCGCTATCTCCTTCCGAAGTGGATCGTGCAGTGGTTGGCTGCCACCCATTCCACTGTTCTCGGCACCTTGGGTGGTACAGTAGTACGTTCCTGACTTCTCGCCGGAGCACACTCGAGCATCATCACCGTCGCAATGGCCTCGACAGCACCAATGGCACCCCACGTCCTGGTCTACTTCATACCAGGGAACCCGGGCTACATAGGCTACTACTCCGATTTCTTCGCCGCTCTGAAGCATCGCTTGTCCTGGGCCCACGGCCACATCCATCTCGCCGGTCGTGACCTGGCAGGGTTCCAAGATGAGGCACACGCCCCCTTCTCCGCCTCGAACCCTCCCTACGACGTGGAGGGCCAGATCCAGTCACTCTACAAGCACATCGCCTCGCTTCGCCGCCATGAGTCCACGTCGGCCGTCTCGGGACCTGGGAAGCCATACGATGTCGTCATCTTGGCCGGCCATTCCGTCGGATCATATATCGCGCTCGAAATCTTCCACCGGCACCTCCTCGACCCCTCGGCGGCGCCGCATCTCAACCTGCACTCGGGCATCCTTCTCTTCCCGACCGTCACCCACATCGCCCAGTCACCGAGCGGCAGGCGTCTGTCCCTGCTGTCCGCGACGCCGGTCTTGAGGTCCACGTACCACCTCGTCGCCCGCGCCATCCTCCTTCTCTGGCCGAGGTGGGTGCTCCACCTGTTCGTCTCGAGGGTGATGCGCTTCTCGGACACGGCGACAGACGTCACCGTCGACTTCCTCAAGAGCCGCGACGGCGTGTGGCAGGCTCTCCACATGGGCCAGGACGAGATGCGCGTCATCAAGGATGACAAGTGGGACGACGCGCTCTGGGAGATGCCCGTCGATTCACGGAACGGCAAGCGCGCGCCCAAATTTGCGCTGCTTTTCGGCCAGAATGACCACTGGGTCTCCGATCACTTCCGGGCCAACTTCATTCGGGCGCGGGAGAAGCACATCGAGAGCGGATGGGCGAGGATTGTCATAGATGAGACGGGGCTGCCGCACGCATTCTGCGTTACCCGTGAAAACAGTGACGCCGTCGCGGAAAGGGTTGCAGGGTGGTTGGGGGAGACGTGGCATTCGATCAACAGCTGAGTCTACCCGGCTTTTCTGTACACGTTGCCCATCTGTACCTGTCTGGCGCCGAGACCCAGTTCAGCTTTGGTGTTGTAGGCGGGACATGGTTCCTGACCTGGTCAGCGACACGCGATTCTCCCAGAGCAATGTCTCTTCCCTGTATTCACCTGTCTATGCGCTCTACCACACCCCAGCCTACAGGTGATACTCCAATCTGGTCTAGAATGCGCCCATGGAGATTGCTGGTGACTCTTTGACTACAGGGTGTAGACGAAATCTGGCCGACGGTCTCCCTGGATCCATTTCTGCTCATCAGACAACGTCGCCCACTTGGCATCCAACTTTCCAGCCTTGTGGTTCCTGTTTGTGATGCGGAGGGCAATGTGCATGAAGATGGTGCCACCCAGGAGGAATACGACCTGGTAACCAAGCACCACACCGTGACCGCTCCAGTATCGTGGCCTCTCGGCCTCGAGGTAGATGTTGGAGGACACGACGCCGTTCAGGTTTCCCCAGCCAACTACCATACCCAGGACGATGGCGCGTTTCAGAGATCCTTCCGTATTGTTGATGACCCACGAAAGCGTGTTGGGAATGGTCGGACTAGATCAGCTGCGTTAGAGATGGGAAACACGGGGCTGATGGGACAGGAGGCTTACTAGATGCCAGCGGCGCCGAGGAAAGTGCCCGCATATTGGACTTGCAGATTGGCGGAACCGAGGAGCATCGCAAAGCCAATGATTCCGATGCTAACGGTCGCAATGTTGCAGTACCCTCGCCACCGAGTGCGATCAGCAAAGAATCCGACGGCCACAGTGAGCACAGCGGCAACAGCATAGGGCGGGACCGAGAGGAGCTGTGCCCGAGTTCCCGAATGGCCCATACCCCGCAAGATCGTTGGCAAGAACAACGAAAAAGCATAGAGAGGCGTCAGGCAGCCCATGTAGATGACCATGTAGCCGTAAGTCTTCCAGTCTTTGAGGGCGGCGTAGATGTGGCGCTTGTCAAAGTCTTCAGCTGTGCGGCCCTGGCGGTCCATGATGAGCCTGCGCTGCACACGGATGCGCTCGTCGGGAGTCAAGAAGGTGGCAGTCTCAGGCCAGTCAAAGACCATCCACCAACAGAAGATGCCCACGACGACACTGTGAACCAAGGTCAGCAACGGAAGCATGGTCTTCGACAAGAGTCATTTCACGTGGAGATGGGAGGGACTCACGTCGCGAGACCTTCGATGATGAAGATCCATGCCCAGCCAGGCATGCCTCCGATGTCGTGCATACGGGCAATGGCTGCGGCAAGGAGCCCGCCGAATGAGCCAGCCAACGCCGCAGCCGAGAAGAAGAGCGATGATCGAACGCCGATCTCCGAGCTCTTGTACCAGCAAGACAGGTACATGTTCACACCTGGGAAGAGGCCGGCCTCGGCGATACCGAGGAACCAGCGAGCCGCGAGCAGGCCTGCGTTGTTTTTGACCAGGCCCATGAGGGTCATGATCTGGATCATTGTGGTCAGCGCCCGATTTTTCCATCGTGGGAGGAGGTTACCGAGACTTACCACACCCCAGGCAATGATGATGGAGAAGAAAAAGATGCGCGGCGTCAGACGCTTCAGAAGAGCATTGGTTACGGGTTCGGCTAGGGCGTAGCTGATGAAGAAGATGGTGAGGGCCATGTTGTAATCGCCTGGGACCATATTGAGGTCGTCCTCCATGCCGGCCAATCGCGCATTTCCGATGTTGGTGCGATCGAGGAAAGACAGGAGGTAAAGCAGCGACAGCCAGGGGATCAACCAAAGGTCGACCTTCCACATGAGCTTCCTGTCCTGTGGCACATGTGTTAGTCGGGATGGAAGCCGATCATGCCCGACGGGGGCAGGCTTACGATCTCTCTGCGCTCTTCATCGGTCTTGCCCTCATCAGGGTCTGGCAGATTCGCCAGGAGCTGAGCGCGCTCATACTCGATGCCGGACTTGGCGCCAGTCTTCTCTTCCGAGGACGTCTCCGTTTTCTCCAGGTTTTCAATGTCGCGTTTGACTCGCTGGTCCGCCATGTTGAAAATAGAAGGAAGCGATAGATGAGTAAATATGAAGGTACGACGCAGACCAAGCGCGGTCTTGTACGACGTCGAATGAGGACAGGTTAGGGGGGAGGTAGGACCGACAGACTCGAGGGGGTCGGCAGGAGAAGGAACTTGAATACCACCAGCACGAACAGTCAGGCTACGTAAAGTAACCCACAGCGGGGAAGAGAGGCTTCTTGTAGCATGGGGAGGAGACGGAGGGATCCCTTCTGACGGTGCCGCCGGAATGGAGAATGCGCCGTTAGCACGAAAGATCCTATGGCTGCTCGCCCATCATGGTGACAACCCAAACGCAAAGCCCACGGGGGACCCCTGCGGCCATGTTCCTTTCATGGAAGGTGGGGATGAAGACGGTACATGGATGCCCTGAGTCGCGAAGTGGGTGGGATTGGATGAGGATTCCGTCCGGGCTTGCATGTGGTGGATCATGATGTGTCCAGAAGGCACAAACTTGAACTTTCTTCTTGTCGGGGATCAGAGATGCTTGGGCCATCTCTCCCACACCTTCCCCGCCGCATGGATCTGCGGCGTTGCTCCAAGCCCCCCATCAAGCCTATTGTAAGCCACACAGTACTAAACTTTCCAATCTGGCGTGCGAGTGGATGGGCAGA
This sequence comes from Furcasterigmium sp. R96-07A1, assembly GCA_037042015.1. Taxonomy (NCBI): domain Eukaryota; kingdom Fungi; phylum Ascomycota; class Sordariomycetes; order Glomerellales; family Plectosphaerellaceae; genus Furcasterigmium; species Furcasterigmium sp. R96-07A1. The sequence goes on from JAXQJP010000307.1 coordinate 63,795, forward strand.
AGGGCCCGTCGTTCGAAAGTGCCGTTTCGATCTTCCTTTAGCGGGGGTGTGCAAGTGCGATGCCTGAAGGCCACCTCACGATTCGACAACGCGGTATCCTCGAGGGGGTCGCTGGTGCGGGTTGAACCGGAGGCAGCGGGGGTAGGGATCACTTCAAGAGCCGCGCCGGCTCCTTTTTCTTGACCCCGATACGCCCACTTGCTTGCGTCAAAACAGACGAGCAAACGCGGGTCACCCGAGGGGAGATGAGACTCACGATGGCATTGCGGCGCAAAGGGGGGTGAGGCGCGCCTCGAGCCCTCGACCTCGTGGCCTGGGCCCCTTGGAAGCACACTTCCTTGCACCCGAGTCGTACGATCTGTCTGAGTATTGGCAGCACAACGCAGCCTGCCGCGTCCCGATGCCACGCTGTTGGTCGACGCTGTCCAATGTTCACCAAGCCACCCGGCAGCCCGAACGCTGGGAAACAACGTGCGCCTCGGGCGGGCGAGCGATGCACGAGATGGATGGTCGGAGGGGAACATGGAAGCCAGCAGGTGAACAAATAGCGTTCCCCAGCTCCTCCGACGATCCTTCTGTCACGGTGCACGAAGTGAGGTCATTGACTCCGCACTCTTGCCCCCCTTTGCGGCTCGCTGACCCTCTCCAACGTCGCGTGAGGTCAGATACGGTACAGGCTAACGGCAGTTTGATGGAGGCGGTTTTGCTGGTCCACTGATGGCCCGCTAGGTCGCCTTGGCGGGGAAATTCCGCCGACATGACAACGACACGAGCAAGCGACGTGACCCTGGCGGTGTCCTGGCTGGTGGTCTCTCGGGGTCTGGATCTCATCACAGTCGCAGAAAGGGTTGAATCTGCGACAATAAGTCATCTCACCATTGGTACCCTACCCGCAAAGTTGATGGCCGCTGGGAAGATTGCTTGTCACAGTCCAAGCAACGGGACAAAAGCGAAGCTTCGCCAAGTACGCCCCGGCCGTGCGCCTCCAGTCTTGTTTCTCGATAGCGTGCAAGGATGCTGGGGCAAGGTGGGTGGGACAATCACACCTCGCTGCCTGCTTCAAGTTGGCTGCCAGGCGGGTTAGGCACTTGGCTTTGAACCAGCCTCAAGTCACATCCGCTGTCATTGTAATTGCCCGTCATCCCAGGCCCGTCGCCTCTTCAGGCTGCGACTCGTATGGTCATTCGAGCAGAAATTCTATCACAACGATCCTGTATTTTGCGAGGTTTAAGCTTAAATACCCCGCGGATGTGGCGGAGGAGCCGACGGGGCAACCCCCACGCTTCGCCGATTCATGTCGCGGTTCGGGTTTGTAATGGGATCCCTGTACTACATGTACGGCGCGGCCGGAGAGAAAGCGTGGTGTGACGAAAGGCTCCCCCTCAAGCTCGAGCTCGTCTTCGGGGAGAGTCGATCGTCTTCGAAGACAGATCGAGCTGTGGCAGCCATCAGAAATCAGGTGCGACGCATGTCCCGGCCTCTCCTTCACCCCTGTATCGTCCATGGACGGTGTGATTCGTTATTGGAATCGACATGTCGCACGATGCATTTTGGTGTTCTCTGTTTGGAGGTCTGGAACCACCGAGTAGTCTGGTCAGCACACCCGAGTGATCCCGAGACTGTTCTAGAAGCTCCATTACGCCTTTGGAAAGGAACCTGGTGTTGTTGAATTGGGCGTGGTGAGCCGGAAACCCACGCATTGCGAGTCATGGGCGGGGTTCATTCCGCGTTACCAGTAAGCGTGACGCTGCAATAGCGGAGAGATGCCCGGACTCTTCCTCCGTCCCCTCTCCCACCAACTTGTCGGGGTCTACTCTTCTTGCGGGATTTGCTCACCGCGCAGCAGGCGACTCATGACCGGCCCCAGCAAACCGGGATGTGTAACGACGACGGCACCGGCGTCCCTCAGCGCCCGGGCTTTCAGCTCTGCGGGCGCATCGCCCGGTCCCAGGAGAGCCCCGGCGTGGCCCATCGTTCGTCCCACTGGCGCGGTCTTGCCAGCAACTAGCGCGACGATGGGCTTGGATTCCGTGGTCGTCCGTTTGTATTCTTTGATTGCCTCGGCAGCCCGAAGCTCAGCTTCGCCTCCGATCTCTCCGATGAGAATGATGCCCTCGGTGCCCTCGTGGGTGATGAAGAACCTGAACCCGTCCAGCAGCGTCGTCCCCGGGAGCATGTCGCCTCCCATGCCAACAACCAAGCTCTGCCCCAGGCCGGCTCGTGTCGTAGAGCCGACGGCTTCGTAGCTCAGGGTGCCACTCTTGGAGACGATGCCCACGGTCCCTCTCGTGAACTGCTTGTAGGGCATGATCCCGATCCGGCACTGACCAGGCGCGATGATCCCGGGGCAGTTGGGCCCAACGAGTCTCGTTACTGACTGGGTGCGAAGGATATCCTGAACGCGGAGCATATCGTGCACGGGGATGTGTTCGGCGACGGATACGACGAGGGGAACCTCTGCCTCGATGGCTTCAATAATGGCCTCCGCAGCGAATGGCGCTGGCACGAAAACGGCGGTCGCGTCTGGCCTGACGCCTTGCATGGCCTGCCCACGAGGTCGCACGTGTCAGCAATGGCTCTGCTCAGGTGCCGGTGATCGTGGGCCAAACCTCGCCGACGGAATCGAACACCGGCAAGCCGAGGTGTTTGGTGAAGCCCTTCCCCGGGGACACTCCTCCCACAATATTGGTGCCGTATTCCAGTGTCTGTTTCGCGTTCGCAGTAGCCTGCATTGGAGGTCGTCAGTGTTTGGTGGGCGCGCAGAATGACAGCCGTGACATACAGCTCGGCCGGTGAATCCTGTCAATGTTATTAGCTCAAATCCAGCAAGGCAAGAGGTCCGGGTCATGCCAACCTTGGAATATCACCCTGGTATTCTTGTCAATGTCGAGGTTCGAGATGGTGCTGTCATAGCCGGACAGATATCGTACACCGACCGGGCCGTGACTGCGACATGCTCTGCCGAGTGAACGCACCAGCATGGGCATCCTGGTGGGATTCGTGCTCAGCATCTCAAGCAACACCAATAGTGCAATTGGTCTCAAAAGGGGCGTGATCAAGTACGATTCATCATCAGGAGCAATCGCAGCTCGGCGTGCGCGTCATGATGGAGAAGTCAACCTCGGCTTCCATTGGCATCGCGCGCACCCCAACCGGCAACCACTGAGGTGCCTGTGGAGCATGGCGGGGTAGCGCTCGCGGTACCATTTACCCCGCATTCCCGTCCTGCCTGCCACCTCACCGATGCGTGTACCAGTAAGTACCTAAGTACTAGTAGCAAGTCAACCCATTGAACACTTTATGGGCCTGACGATGAAGACTTGATTTGAATGAGGATAAATCAGACACGTATATTGTGCAGTCCCCTTTCCTAGATCCCTGCGCCTCTTGACATCGTCTGGTTCCCGGCGGGATTCATGCTGAAGCATGCTCCATCACTTCCCTGCCAGCTCAACAGCTCTCGACGCCGCTTTTCCAAAATCAGACTCAACATGCAAGCCTAAATCGGCTTCCTCGAGCTACAATTCGTGTCAGACCTGGCTGCACTGCCGATGCGCATGTTCCAAAAAGAGCTTACCAGACGTAACCCCTTCTCGGAGTTTGTCCCCTGCAGCCGAACGACGACAGGTACCGGAATGGGGCCCAAAGTCTCGGCCGAGCTGATGATGGACGCCGCGATCATGTCGCATTGAATTATTCCTGAAAGCAGTCATTGTTATAACCTTCAAGCGACTCGTGGGACTTAAGACAGCTCTCACCTCCGTAAATGTTCACGAGGATGGCCTTGACCCTCGGGTCGCGCAGGATGATGCTGAACGCCTTCCTCATCGTCTCGACAGTGGCCTGGCCTCCCGTGTCCAGAAAGTTTGCGCTGGTCCCGCCGTAGGCTGCGATTGCATCGTTAGTCGCCATTGCGAGACCAGCGCCGTTGACAACATTGCCGATGTTCCCGTCCATCTTGATGTACACCAGGCCTGCGCCTTCAGCCTCTACTTCTTCTGGGACCTCCCAGCCCACGTCGCGCTTGCTGAACAGATCAGGATGGCGCTTCGAGGCGGCGTCATCAATGACGATTCGCGATGAGGAGCAGAAGAACGTGTTGTCCTTTTCGGAATAGAAGAGTCTGCTCTCCAGCGTCGTGATATCCCTTTGGAGAAACATCTCGTTCAGGCGGCCGAGCACGGTGCTGAACGGTCCCGAGGAATAAGACGGCAGCTGCAGGAAAGCGAAGAGTTCCGACATGTCAGTCTCCGGGATGGGGTCGAAGTACCGAGCATCCACCACGAACTCCTTGCCCTCTGCTGCCGTAGCCGAAGCCGATCCATGGCGGAAGCGAAACTGGGGACAGAATTTCTCCCGATTGATGCCGATAGTCACCTCAATCCAGGAGTCGTGGTCGATAACCTCCTCAACGTATACTTGACGTACGGCTGGTGCACTGTTGGGCTGCTCTTGGCCCAAGACTTGGCCGAGGATCTGAGATGCCGCTGTTTCAGCTGACGCCGGGTCGACAGCTACCGCGACAAGCTGGGCCCTCGCAGAGGTTCGGAATAAATGATGCTTATCGCTCAAGACCTGTGGCTTCAGGATGCATTTTGAATCTAATGATCTTATCAGTTGCTGTAATCCGTCGTACTGGGTTTGGGTATACAGACATACCTAGGTCTCGCACAACTTTGCCAGTTTCACTAGGCGTGCTTGCCACAGCGCCTCGAAGCACAGGGATGCCAAACTATGAGCCCCGGGTCAGTCGGCCGCCGTGAAATCGGCAAGAAACTCACTTGTCGAAGCAGCTCCTGGCCCTGGTACTCGTGAAGACTTAACATTCGCCTCTGCACGTAGGTATCGGGACATTGCTGCTGTCACTGCGTCAGCTTGCCCGGTTCCCACCATCTCGAGGGGACACACCAGCCGGCGGCTCTGGCGAAGCATGTGCCTCCCCGCAATTAAGAGACTGTTTCTGGCCATGCCAATTGATGTATCCAACAAGAACGCAAATGCTTCATGTACTTTAGCGTGTCACTGACGTGTTTTCAAAAGCTGGACGTCCGATGCCAGCCAGGAGAGATCGTCATGTGATGACCCCGCCCGGCCGCCCGAGGCGCCTCGGCATCACCGTGCTACGGGTGCATTCCCGGCACTGGTGCAGACATGACCAGTGGAGATGAAATGGCCACGAACGGCTTCTTGCGATATTCAATTCGGGCTGCGCCAGTGCTCTGGTGTCGACTGCACCGGCACATATGTTTAGGAATGTAGGTCTAGCTCAGGTGGTGGTACGTCGTCGGCCCATCTATTACTTGGTGCAGATCCACGCTCAGGAGCCTTCATGTCGCCATCCCCTCAGTGTCTGCTTCTCGCCTGCGCTTTTTATATGCAAAATTCAGATGAATGGTTGATGCCGTCTTGATGGTGAGCTCACTGGAGCCACCAGCACGGCTCAGTTGGCACGACGCGACGCACGAGCAGCAGGAACTGGTTTGTTCCCGTCGCTTCGCGGGATGGTTCGATCCAGCCCCGGTAAGATCTTACATGTCGGGTCATCCTCGAACAAAGGAAACATGGTTGGGAAACGTTCATGCTGGTCATCACAATGTGGCGTTGACTGCAGCATTCAGCCTTTGGCGCCAAACGTGTCCCCGCCGTTGTCAATAAAGTCTTGTTCCGCCGGGGTCATCTCCCGTCCCAGCGGCCCGTTCCGATGCGGATACCGTCCGAACTTGGCGATGATATCCCTGTGCTTCATCTCGAACTTGTAGTTCATATCGAGGAGATATTCAGTGGCATCTTTATCTCCAGCAAAGATCTCCCCGCATTTGCGATCCTGGTCTGTCGAACCGGAGTCTGGCGCTGCGAGGAGAGTTCGAATATCGTTACCCATTTTTTGGTATTGCGCAAGGGCAACATCGTGTAGCTCAAGGTCTTCGGAGTGCATGAGCGGCAGGTAGAACCAAATTCGCCGGCCAATAAAGTATTTGAAGTCTGACGACATTGGCAGATCCAAATCAATTGCGCGCCGGGCTACGGCGCGCGCAAGAGGATCGAAGAAGTTGAAAACAATCGCAGACTGGTCACCGCGGTAGCAGTTCCGGGCGATTTGATCAAGAAGAAGTATCAGGCTCAGCCAGACTCGTGGCGGGGCGTCTCGGATGATGGTAACGATCGACTGCGGCGTCGGATTAATGGATTGCAGGGTCTCGAGCAGAGGTCGGAAGCGTTTGCTAGAGAAAGATGGAGTTAGATGGGGAAGTCCAAGCCAATAGGGTCTCGTGCGAGTGGTGATGCTTGCTTACATGCAACCTTGATCGAATTCCTCCCCGCCCATAAACCAGGGCTTCATGTGTTCCTCGCGCGGCAGTATAGTCAAGTCGTCACTCGGAATGTGAGAAAACCAGTAGTCCCAGACTTCGAGCAAGGCTTCCTCTCGAAGGGCACTGTCGAGGTCTGCATTAGCAGAACTCGCGTTGCTGGTGGCGGCCATGGATCTCTTTGTAAAGGGCGTAAGTTTTCGGGCAGGAGTCGTCCGAGGTGTGGTTGCACAACGATAATGTCGGTTTGTGCGCGTCGAGATGCAGGGGAGTATCGGGGATCGACAGGCAATTCTATGACAAGAAATGACCTGAGGCAGTTGAGCGACTCTATTCCTCACAGCGGGATTCATTTGGAGTGCGGCGCAATGGTCACTAATGATGCTGCAATTCCTCCGTCGTAGATGCTCGCGGAAACGACGGATCGATATGAAATGATGACGTATCATTTATTGGTCGGTACTGTTAAAGCGGGTCTAATCCCTTATCACTGATTGTGTATCACGTGTCTGGCTTCGTGCTTAGTCATTTGGACACCTTCTTCTCGGCGCCGCAATCTTGGGGAACCGAGGTGGATTGAGCACGCTCATCTGGATGGGCAAATGGAATCATCAAGGGCTCATCATCACAGGGCTATTCTCCCCAACCCAAGTCGTTTCTTCTCGATCGCGAGACTGCTACCAGCGTCCAAATCTACGCTTGCCCTCTTTCATCACCCAATCGATGCGCAGAGGTCGAAACGGACGGTTGGCGTCGGGTCACGGTGTCATGGGCATTGGTTCATCCCAAAGCCTGGCCACCCAATCTCACTACAGGGATAGGGGTGTGCGACCGTTGGCCTAGACCCAACTCGCGCTGCGGGGGTTGTGGCGGAGCAGAATCACAGCTGGAATCGCCCGCATCTAGCTCGCCCGTTGTTCGCCTTCGAGAAGGCCGGGCCGACAGGGTGTGCCTCGGGTGCCTTGGTGTCTCGCGGGCGAGCCAGCCACCTGCTTGACCAGAGGGGTTTTCATGACTTGCTATAGGAACCCGCTGAGATTAGCAGCTTCATTGACCCCTCCACCAGAACGCCATGCACCTCTCAGCAGGCTCCTCAAATCGAAGAGCTCTGGAACATCCTCCGTCCGAGGCATTTCTGATCAAGCGGTACGAACGGACGGTACGGGAATATCTCGACATTCACGTCAACTTCCTCTTCCAGACAATCGAATGGGTCTCAGCAGGGCGCAAGCGCCGTGTGATGGACAGGCTTGTACGTAATGCCGGCATCCCATCATCGAAGCTTTGCAACAAGCTTTCTCGGCGTTCTTGGCCGCAGTTGGCCCGATTCTAGTCGCGCTTGGCTCTTCTTGGCCTTCCTCGTTTGCCAACAGGGGTGGGGGCTCATCCGGAGATGCATGGGGACTCGAGAACACCCTCTTCGACTACCTACAAATCGAGTATGCGCCTACGAGACACGGTCATCTTCCAGAAGTGGTGGCAGAAGTTGGCTTTCAATGGGAGGCTCGACATGCACAGTCCCTTCAGCTAGTCTGCCTCGCTCCCACACCGAACAACAACACGTTGTCACGAGGTCGTAGTGATACAGAAAAGTCACCGGGACGAATCATGTCGCGACTCGACATGGGAGGAACTGATACCACATTCATTCTAGTCCACCCCTCCCACTGACTTACCACCTCATGCTCCAGATAAAAACCCTGTCGTCTTACGGGGCTTGAGGGGCCCGGCCTGCCTGCGCTCTATCTCTGCGCCGCTGACGAGCTTCGACAAACGGGCGTTCGCCAACAGGTGGCCCTGGAAGCACTAGAGCAACGACCAAGTACCGTTAATTACCTTAATTCTTTGACACCCCTGCCGCCCCCTCACTGCAGATCCCTGACACGAAGCGAGCAGGCCAGCTAGGTACCGAGCACCTCCCTTCCCGTGCGACTACACAGGCTTGGCAGGTCGCGATACTTGGCACTCGGGGTGGCTTGCTGGGCCCCGTCCGTCTGCCGCGCCTTCGCGCTGTACCACGGGGCCACAACGCTACTCAGGATTCCATGTCTCCGTCGACCTTGACGCGCTGTTTGACCTTCCTCTTTGTACCACCTTCCTTCTTGCGCCGATCGCCCGCATGCCAACGAGCATTCGGTGCGCGAGCTTGTCCAAAACGGCAACATTGAGCTGGGCGAACCCTTGTCTCACTCGGCCAGTGTCCGAGTCAAAATGCTGGCTTATCTGCTCCCGCGAGTCTGCCTCTGGCGTGGTCGACCGGGATGAGCCACATGTTGACCATTCTGGCTACTGTCTGGGTCTCGGAGCCTTGGATGTGAAATCATAAGTAGCACCCGTCCTGCACCCTCTTCAACTCCCCCAGCCCAGTTGGCATCTGATTGTTTCAGCGTTTGCTTACCCCTCGACCTTGGTGTCGCACCCTGCCTGTCCCCGCCCTTCCTTCAGCCTCCCGCTCCGAGCGTACCCGCGCTCGACAGATCCTCATCATGAGCGCAGACATCAAGCAAGCCCCTCATCAGGGTGATGGGCTCGATGTCGAGAAGACGTCGACGCCCAATCAAACTGGCGAGTATGATGGCCCCAAGCAGGACCTTCACATCCGTGGCCTGGAGACCAGCCCAGAGACCTCTCTCCACCGAGGTCTCAAGGCGCGACACATCACGATGATTGCCATTGGCGGTGCCATTGGCACGGGACTCATCGTCGGAACCGGCAGGGCATTGGCCCAAGCCGGCCCCGGCTCGGTCTTCATCTCCTACCTCCTGCTCGGTTTCATCGTCTACCTCGTCATGTGCGCCCTCGGTGAGATGGCAACCTGGCTCCCCATGTCGGCTGGTTTCACCGGATATGCCACGCGCTTCTGCGACCCTTCACTCGGATTCGCGCTCGGCTGGACGTACTGGTTCAAGTACATCGTGGTCACGCCTAACCAGCTGACCGCCGCGGCCCTCGTCATTCAATACTGGGTCAGCCGCGACACGGTGAACCCAGGCGTCTTCATCGCTATCTTCCTGGTCATCATTGTCCTGATCAACTACTTCGGTATTCGGTTCTTTGGCGAATTCGAGTTCTGGCTCTCGTCGTTCAAGGTCATCACTCTCGTCGGCATCATCTTGTTCGCGCTCATCATCGCCTGCGGTGGCGGTCCCGATCATGACCCTAAAGGCTTCCGATACTGGCGCAACCCTGGGTATGTACCTTTCCCCAATGCCTCTGTTGCATGCTGTCTCACCGTACTGACCTCTCAGTGCTTTCAACACGTACATCGACGACGGGGCCGCTGGACGATTCTATGCCTTCTGGTCGACAATGGTCAACGCCACGTTCGCTTACCTGGGCACTGAGCTTGTTGGTGTCACTGTGGCCGAAGCCCAGAACCCGCGCAAGACCATTCCCCGTGCCAGTCAGTCTATCACCCAAACCTCATCGTCCGCGGTTTCCCTCTAACAGCGTATCTTCTAGTCAAGCTTACATTTTATCGCATCCTGTTCTTCTACGTCCTTTGCGTTCTGCTTCTCGGCATGATCGTGCCCTACGACTCGGAAAGGCTTGCCTTCGCGAACACGCAGACCGTGGGAGCTTCGGCATCTCCCTTCGTGGTTGCCGCCGATGTGGCTGGAGTTAAGATTCTGCCTCACATCATCAACGCCTGCATCTGCGTCTTCGTCTTCTCGGCAGCCAACTCGGATCTTTACATTGCTTCGAGGACCTTGTACGGCTTGGCCTCGGACGGATCGGCACCTGCCATCTTCAAGAAGACCGACAAGCACGGAGTTCCCCTCTACGCTCTTGGGGCGTCGGCAATCTTTGCTCTCCTCGCATTCATGAACGTCACCGACGATTCGCGGGCCGTCTTCATCTATTTCGTCAACCTCACCACCATCTTCGGCCTCCTCACGTGGATCTCGCTCCTCGTGACGCACATCTGGTGGTGCCGCGCCCGCAAGGCCCAGAACATGCCGAACGAGGTCATGCCCTACGTCGCGCCCTTTGGGATTTGGGGGTCCTATGGCGCGCTGGCTCTTTGCATACTGATCGCGCTCACCAAGAACTACGACGTGTTCACCGGTGGAGACTTCGCGGATGAGAAGTACAAGACCTTCATCACCGGGTACCTGGGTATCCCGTTGTACCTGATCATGATCTTCGGCCACAAGTTCTGGACCAAGAGCAAGGGCGTCAAGCCTCACGAGGCCGATTTCTTCACCGGAAAGGACGTCATCGATCAGGAGGAGGAAGAGTTCTTGGCCAGGAAAGCGGCCGAGGCGGAGCTTCGCGGAAAGAGCAGGGGCGGCTGGTTCTACAAGACGTTCATCTCTTGGCTTTTCTAAAGAGCTGTTTGCATTATTGTTTGCCGATCGTTCTCTCTTGAAGACGCAATGTTGTCGGCAAGGGATGAGCTGGCGGTCGGAGTGACGGGCGTCCACAAGAACAGTAGACAGCTTGGATGTGTACTGGTTCTTGAGACCGGCTCGTATCGTATAGTAATCGCGAGTTCATTACGGACATGGCCGCCTAGATAGAAGAGCATAATGCTTCGAGCTTCAATTACTTCGGTTCTCAAGCCTCATCTGAGGGAAGCTTCCGCTCAATTCGGCGTTTCTCCACGAGTCATCTCCTTGTGGAACACTCGTCTCAAGCACGATGCAACTCCGCCGATGTTTTCCGCTCGCCGCCAGCTATCAGCATCTCCGCGCCGCCATCCTTGGCATCACCACCATTTCGGGCCATCTTGAGGAACCAAGCCACCAATGGTAGCCAAGTTTCCGGTACCTGATGAACCAAGACGATTCTCGGGAGCCGCGTGCGCTAATTGCTGTTGGCGTATTCTCCCGGGGTTGTGGCGGCTGTGACGGTGGCCTCTGTGTTACTCCTGTGATATGCCGGCGACTCTCATTGTTCTGCGCAAAAGAAGCACGCGCCGACTACCTACGGGGTGAGATCGGGCGGGCGTAATGGTTTCAAACAGCTGCACCTGAAGCTGAAGAGGGTAAAAGAGAACACTAAGAATCATGTCGTCCATGTCGAGAAGTCCGGACACCATGGATGACCAGTGCTGACTTTCACTTGCACGCAGCACGGGTGCCGCGGGATAGCAGCATGCGCGCCCGCTGATGTATTGCTTGCGATGTGAGACATTTTATTCCCCTCGTTGAAGACACCGTTGATCCGCGGACGTAGCAAAGCTGGATTGGGATGAACAGGTCAGAGATGCCGCTGACAGGAGATCTTCAGGGAACAAATCGAACTTTGAACCTCTCCTGAGGCTTCACTGAGACCGCCCGACGACTGCATGTAGGAGGAGAACCGAGCGTGCGTGTGAATGTGTGTCACCTAGAATCGCTGTTGAGCATGTCGTCAACACCCTCGCGGATGGCGTGCGCACAACACGCGTCGCATCCGTGCCACCGACCGAAGATCAGGAGCCATCGCGCCATCAAACGCCATACCATTACAAACCCGCCACAATTCCGGATTAACAATCGAGAACGCGGGGTGCTTTTGCTGGCCGCGCATCGCATCTAGACCATGGTGCCAAAGGTGCCGTGAGTCCTGCACGGAAGACGACACTACGACGCGAACAGCAGGAAAACATCATCGATTCGATACGCCCGATCCAACATGAGTCTTCCGGGCGACCTGGAGACCCAGCCTCTGCTGGCTGCACCATCGGTCGCCACAGCAGACGAGGCCAACATCGCATCTGCAGCGACACCGATCAAAATCTCCAGGGACGTCGACGATGAGGTATTGCCGGAAACCTCGACCATGGGTCGCACCTTGAGCTGGCAAAGCGCGTACATCATCGTCATATCCCGCGTTATTGGCAGTGGTATCTTCGCCACGCCCGGTACCATCCTACGCTCCGTCGGCAGCCCGGGTTTGTCCCTGAGTCTGTGGCTCGTAGGATCCATCATCGCGGCGTGCAGTCTCGCCATCTCCCTCGAGTTCGGAAGCATGCTGCCACGGTCTGGCGGCGACAAAGTATACCTCGAGTTCACATACCGAAGACCGCGTTTCCTGGCCTCTACCATGCTCGCTGTGTATGTTGTCCTGCTGGGCTTCACGGCTAGTAACTGCATCGTATTCAGCCAGTACGTCCTCTTTGCCCTGCGCGTCGAAGATGCCAGCGACATCGTCCGAAAGACGCTGGCGGTCGGGCTCTTGACAGCCGTTGTCATCATCCATGGCATCTCGCCTCGCCAGGGCGTGAAACTGCAGAATTTCCTTGGCTGGATCAAGGTCGCCATCATCATTTTCATGATCATGTCGGGAGCCTACATTGTGCTGTTCCGAACGGCATCGGTCCCTGTCTCGCCCGGGAACTCGACGTGGGACCACCTGTGGGAAGACACAAACTGGAACTGGGGAAGCATCTCGACCTCACTCTTCCAGGTTTTCTATTCCTATGCCGGGCTCGACAACGCCAATCTGGTCTTAAACGAAGTCAAAAACCCTATCAGAACTCTACGTTCAGTCACTTTCACCGCACTGTTCACGGCCTGCGGGCTCTATATTCTTGCGAACCTGGCATATTTCACTGTTATTCCCATTGAGGAAATCAAAACAAGCGGTGAACTCATCGCGGCCCTGTTTTTCGAGAAGGTCTTCGGCCCCAGCTTTGGCAGAACAGTCCTGCCTCTGAGCATAGCTTTGTCTGCTGCCGGCAACGTTCTGGTGGTGGCTTTTGCCCAAGTCAGTCACCCTCATCCCATGTGTCCACTGAATACTCACGAGTAATAGGCTCGATTGAAGCAGGAGATTGCTCGACAAGGCTTCCTGCCCTTCTCGAGACAGCTATCGTCCACAAAGCCTTTCAACTCTCCGCTCGGTGGTCTCGTAGTACATTTCATCCCATCGCTCTTGGTCATCACGCTTCCACCTTCCAGAGAGGTGTACTCCTTCATTTTGAACGTCGAGGGATATCCAGGGCAAATACTTGCCCTTGCTGTTGCCATTGGGCTCATTTGGCTGAGAATCAAGAAGCCGCAGCTCAACAGACCTTTCAAGGCTTGGATTCCTGCAGTTGGTTTGAAAATTGCTCTTAGTCTCGCTTTGCTAGCCGCACCATTCTTTCCTCCAGCGGATCGATACCCTGGCGGTATCTTCTACGCTACCTATGCCTTGGTAGGAACCAGCATGTAAGTGTGCACCCCCGAGATTAACATTGGTCGTGAGAAATTATGAGCTAAACACTTTCTATCAGCTTGACCCTGGCACTGGCCTACTGGTACCTGTGGTCCAGATTGCTGCCCCGCTGGTTCAACTACAGGTTGGAAGAGCAGCTTGACATTCTGGACGACGGCACCACGATAACGAGAATCGTCCGCGTGCATAACTAGACTCGTAGATAGCGGCGTCGTATGGGTAGACTCCATACTTTTGAGGCTGTGCTGGCGATGGATAAATCCATTGTTGAATCTGCCCAGTGGAATACACGCTATTGTTCAAATGGCATTCCTGATTTATGAGATATATCACACGCGGTTGACTCCGATTCCCGTCTTGTTTCGCATCGACATGTGCAGCAGTATCATCCGCACATTTCACACCTGCGCTTACATAGAAAATACGTCCTACATGCCACGGCATTTTGATTTCTAAACGCATTTTGCCATCCACGCGCCGTTGGCAATGGCGTGAGCCCAAATCTTACGTCTAATTGGACTGGCTTAGAAATCACTGCCTGATGGCCACCCTCTCCGGATGCACATGCCAGCCGGTGAATGACGTGCTTGCGGAGTTGGCCTTGGCCGGTAATCCAGGATGGTGCCCCTCATGGCTCATCTTTCTTATATGAGAAGACCAGAACGCCCTCGCTGTAGTGTTCACTCAACCCAGCATCAATCTACTAAGCTTTCTTCTTCCTACACCATGGCAGCTGTCTCTTACCAGCAGATCCCGCACACAATCGGGCTCGGAATACCCCATCCAGCGCAGCCACAGGTCCTCAGCGAGGCTGCCAACGCGAAGCATGCCGACCGACGTGTGAAAGCTGCACTCAACTACCATCAGCCAAACGCAGATGGTTCGCCGCCTCATCCTACGTACGTGGATCGGCCTGAGACGTATGAGCGTCCTGTCGAAACCCACAACGTCTTGATTCAAGACATCACAGGATCTGAGGAGCAGTATCGACTAGATGACCAAGGATTTCAATTCCATGCACATTCTGCGACGGAAAAAGCTTTCGTAGAGGACGAGCAAATCAAGGCCTCATACTACCCGGAGGTTGAGCAGCTCCTCAAGGACGTGTAAGGCCAATACGTTCCCTGGTGGAAGCCCTATCATATTGACTGATGACCATGTAGTACTGGTGCTTCACGCGTGTTCATCTTTGACCACACCATCAGACGCCAATCTCCAGAAACTCCCAGTGGCGGCCGAACGCCGCTTCGTGGCCCCGTTCAGCGCGTACACATTGACCAGTCTTACTCGGCCTCCTTGTCCCGCGTCCCCCATCATCTACCTGAAGAGGCCGAGCGACTTCTCAAGGGGCGGGTGCAAATCATCAACGTGTGGCGACCCATCAAGACCATCCAGCGCGATCCTCTGGCCGTTGCCGAGGCCCACTCGGTCCCTGACACCGATCTCGTACCAATCGGTCTGATCTATCCGACCCGACGTGGCGAGACATACGCCGTCAGGCACAACGGCGCCCATAGGTGGTACTACAAGAAGGGACTGACGCCAGACGAGGTACTTCTCATCAAGTGCTTCGATAGCAAGACTGATGGGCGGGCACGACGCGTACCGCATACGGCGTTCGAGGACCCGACGAGTTCGGCAGACGCGCCTGCACGTGAGAGCATTGAGTTGAGGTGCCTGGTGTTCCACGAGGATGACCAGGACTGAATGGGCAGATGATAGTGACAGTCATCACTTGGTTTACTTGTCGTCTGTGGTACATGCTTTTTCAGCTTGATCAGGATAAGATTTCGAGAAGACGCCGATGTCCCGATTCATTACGCAGATGGAACTCAGTTTGAGCTTTCATGTTCTCACAGTCTGGTAAATTTATGTACTTTCATTTCTCGGCCGCATTCGAATTCAACGGCACTACGTGGTTGTTTTCGTTCATTCTACTACCGATTTCATCGGTCAAGAGTACAACTCTGGCGTCCCTGCTGAGAGTGCAATATAGCCGTGCTCTGCAAGATTCAAGTTGCAACTACAACCCAGAAGATACTTCCTTCTCTATCAGTATGGAGTGAGCTTTCCACAACTGCAACTGAGACTAGACTATATATATCAACTTCTCCTTCCTGCCTGTCTCAAATCCATCCAAGTTGCCAACCAACACAGAGATTCTCACTTCCCAGCATTTTCCAATTCACACAAGCAACCACTCAGAACAAGCCGAGATGTCTGACCCTCCCAAGTCTTCTATTCTAGCCATGGATCTAGAACCCACTCCTGGTGAGCTCTCAAAATTCAACGACTTTACCGCAATCTGAGGAAGCCCCGGGGGTAATAATTGCTGACCAGACTACAGATGATGTCACATCAACTGGACAATGCGAAGTATCCGAATTGATGGTTGAAATCATTGATGCTGCCGTTGCAACTGCCGACTTACCCGACAGTCAGCCGCTCTCTTGCGAAGACATGAATGCTCCAGTTGGTCTCGGGGTTACGTCCAAGGGGGAAGGAGTTGCCCGGTCCCCATCGCCTGGTCTCGAGCAGGCGCCAAGTGAAAGGTTTACCCCTGAGATCAAAAAAGAAGATCTTACCGGAACGAACGAAGATATCTCCCGAGAGAACTCACTGCTTTTAGCTCTTGAGGCACCCAAGGCAGTCGAGGATAGAGCTAGAAACGATGTCGCAACTTCTCGGCCAGATCCGAGCATATCTGCTGTCTGCGCCTCCTCGACAAACTCTGAGACAAATCAACAAAGCCGCCTTCCTAGTGCAGAGGCCGATCACCGCAGAGTCAAATTTTCCATTCGCAACCACAGTACCCAGCTGTACTTCGCCAGCCGCACGAGCCGTCCTCTGCGGACTGCTTGTGCACATTTCTGCCAGAAGGCCGGTGTCAGCTCAGGCATCTTCCGCTGGACCTTTGAAGGGGTTCGCATCCACGAGAATGAGACACCTCAATCCGTAAGTCTACTGCACCCAAAGGCTTCGAGTGGGCATTACTGACAGCGACAGATTGGAATGGAGGAACGAGGAGACAACGTGATATGGGCATATCAGGAATCGATCGGAGGAGGCAATTTGCAGGAGTAGGCTCAGCACTCGTTCGTTCGAGGCTCTGATCCCTTGAAAGGGTAGAGGGGATTCAAGTTGCTACTAGCCGATGCCAAGGGCACCGAGGTGCTTCGGGATAGCTCAATGTTGCCGTCAATGGTCGCATGGTCGCATTAGCCATGACGCAGCAATCTGAACGAGTTGGTCCGTAGAGACCGAACACAGCTGAAGCTCGTCTGGTTTTCCTTAGGAATGGTTCTCCGAATGCTCTGTAGTTGTCAGCGGACGGCGTCTCGTGAGGACTAGCACCGACCCCTCACCACTCACCGGCTGAGGTAAACGATATCCGGGCCATGCCCCGCAGTTTGCGAGCAATCAACGACCTAACTGAATTAAATGGAAGTTTTCAATACCCACGGCACGACAGGAAATAAGTAAGCGCATTTTCCGAGGTTTGAGCGCCACTGTTCGGCAGACTGTAGGTAACCGAACATCCGGGAATGGGCTATTTACAACGGTTGTTGACCTCATCGACTCCAAACCGTCACAAAATTCATACGTCTACTCATCTAAGCCTCTCACCATCCACGACCTCAACTTCAGGTCGACGTGATCGATCGAATTCTGCGTGTGATTAGCCGTTCATCACAATAGCTGCCATCGACCCACCGTCTTGAGGCGTTCCCTTCAAATGTCTTCCTTGAAAGGCAAGGTGATCGTTCTGAGCGGTGCCGCGTCAGGAATCGGCAGGGCAACTGCCACTCACTTGGCCGTCCATGGAGCCACCCTCTCGCTGGCCGATGCAAACGCCCCTCTTCTACAGACCCTGGTGGAAGAGCTGAAGTCGTCTCAGCCAGACATCAAGGTCCACTCACAGGTGCTTGATGTTCGCAGCCGAGACGAAGTCGACAAATGGATCAAAGACACTGTTACGAAGTTCGGGCTCCTTGATGGAGCAGCCAATCTGGCCGCCGTAATTGGCAAGCAACAGAACAAGGCCATGATCCAGGACATCGACGACGATGACTGGAGCTTCGTCATGGACGTCAACGTCGGCGGCGTCAAGAACGCACTGAGGGCCCAAATTCCCCACATGAAGGACGGCGCGAGCATCGTGAATGCCGCCAGTGTTGCTGGAATGATCGGTCTGAAGCAAGCAGCAGCATACGTCGCCAGCAAGCATGCCGTGCTTGGATTGACTAAAGTCGCGGCGAAAGAGCTTGGGACGAGACATATCAGGGTCAACGCGATCAGTCCGTAAGTCGTCAGGCCACTTCCCGGGTTATTTTGGCTTTGGCGTACTAACTCTTGACCAGAGGTCCAATTGCGACACCCATGCTGGCAGATGCATCTGATCGAAGAGGCAAGGAGATGAGTGCCGACTATACAACGGCCCTGCCACGCCTAGGCGAGGCGTCAGAAGTCGCGGCTCTGTTGGCATTCTTACTGGGCGATGAGAGTCGTTTCGTCACCGGCTCCAACTACCAGATTGACGGAGGCCTGGTCTGTTAGTGTGGGAGCTCCACCTGGTAGGTTGAGTAGAACGGGCCACGTCTCGACCGAAAGACGTCGATGACAATGGACACGGACAGCACGCGATGAGCTCGTCGAGACAGGCAGTGAAGCCTGGGGCACCCAAGCGCCATTATCGGGTCAAGATGCATGGCGGGATGCCTGTACGGCGTGGATTCTGGGTGTGGCAAAGAGAGGACCGTGTTACCGTAGATTCAGGGGCAGACGGCCCAGTATATAGCCTCAGCCAACGTCAATGGCCCTACCACCACTGTGCGGCCGCAAACACGTGAGGGAGTGCCCGTCTCGGCAGCCAGAGCCTGTGGCTTCCCTATGCAGGAACCATTCACTTGTACCGTACGTGGGAACCGGGGATCCCAGGACAAAAAGATCAAACGCCCGCAGAGCCTTACAGCAAAGAGGCGGTTCGGGAGAACCACAATACAAGTGCAGACGAGCGGGCGTTTGATCGTGAATCGCGAGCGTCAAGCCTTCGCCAAGTGTGTTCTTGGAGAGGCAACGCCCGCAGAGACGCGGGCCGGTGGGAACCGAGCTACCTGGGAGGAGCCGAAGTGGTGAGAAACCAAACCCTGGGGCTCAAGGCCGGGGAAAAGATGCGGCAGATCAATCGATCGTGCGGGCGCTCAGAAGCAGGGACCGGTCTCTGATGGAACAGGCTCAGTGGCGGCTTTCCAACGTCACTTGATGATGTTGGAGACAAACCGACTATGCGAACTTGAGACGGCTGGATTTCACTACAGCCATATCCCGGGGAACTAGAGTGAGCACTTGAACTGACTGATTGGGGGACTTGCTTGACCCTGAAATGAAGCGCAGCCGTGGTCCAGTGAACCGTACGCGCCCAAGCCCAACGCGCTGCCGAGTGCCAACGTTGATCGTCAAACATCGGGACCTGCACCCTGTTCGCAGCAGCATAATCACCAGAAATTCGGGCATGTCAATCGCATTGTTGATAATGCGAATGACCAAGCTAACCAGATACCATCCAGGCGGATGATCCAGCCAAGCGCAATAATGCAGGATGCCTTCTATCCCGGCGGTGATCCTCTTGGCGTGACTATGTGTCATGCAAAAGATACGCAGCTGTGACGGCCATTCTGGAGATCGCGTGTCTGGCCTCGAGTGATCTAGGGATCACGGATGCCAATGTGAAGATAAGAAATGCGGGCAGGGCCGGAATGGAGGCCACCCCAAGTTCAACTGCTCGACACATATATCTACTTGGCATTGCAAACCGGACTTAAATCGACTTGCAGAGCTAAAAGGTCGTGGCACACATGAGCTGATTCGAGATGACGGACCGGATTGGCTTACAACTGGAGACACGATTCCGGGGATGGTGTCGAGTCAGGGAGGGCCCCCTTGTCGACAGCTGTGGGATGAACATGGATCAAGAGAGCTGCTATCTCGCCAAGGCTGAGGAGGGAACTAGCTCCACTTCGCCGAGAGATAAGAGTTCCGTCCCTTATCAGCCAATGAGAGGCAGCTCAAATCCAACAACGGCCTTTGGCCTTCAATGAGCAGCTCGATGAAGTGATGGCCGATGCTCGTCGGACGCGCTTGATGACGATCTTTGGACTCGATGCGCACTGCAAAATACTGGCGGCACTGGAATAGATCGTCATGAGAACTGCACCAGTGAAGCACAAGCGCTGAAGCGCTCTTGGCGCGTTGATCATCCGAGAGGGCATCAGAGAGGGCATCACCCCGTTCGGGAATGCCAACTCTCCTCCACTGGCCGATTCCGGAACAGCACTCGTGCCATTCCTTCCTTCGCTTTGCTAGCCAGCCTCTGCAGAGACTAGTGGCCGTCTGCCTGTCTGTTCTTGCCGACGCCTTCCGATCAGTAGATGATTGTGAGCTCGGCTGTCGCGGCGGGTGCGGTGAGATGGACCGTGGCCAGCTTATGAATAGAAATGAATCCTTTTTTGGCTCATGTTGTTTATCTCTGACGATTTGCGCAGCCGGTGGCACCCACGGGAAACGGGAAAGCGCGAACCGACGAGCAACACATTCGATCTGACGGGCAGCTGCATCTGTGACATTCCCCAGACGCCAGCAATGATGCATGTCTGGGAGGCAGAGGCGCCACCGGTTCAACGTCTTGCTTGCTTGCTTGCTTGCTTCTCGGGTCGCAGACTTGCCGTGTACTGAATATTGGCCAGGCGCAGGCGCAGGCGCAGGATTCGAGGCAGATCAAGGGTCTGGTGCGACCACAGTTGCACAGCACCCGGCTTGGTCATTGTGGATGCGCAGCAGGTGACAAGCGGGATGGTCGAGTTGCATCCCGCGCTCTGTCGCTTGGAAAGCCATCCGAGGTGACTCGATGAGGGAGTTCGCGAGGTAAAAGAAGATGACCAATGGCAAGGCGCATGACCGTTTGTGGCGTGTTCCGAGTATGTGCCTGTTGGATGGTGTTCAGTTCAGTTGACGGTCGTCGCGGGAGAGAGGCCTGAAAGCAACAGCCTCGAGCGGAGAAGACGATTGGCGGACGAGGACCCAGCAGACTTCCTTATCAGTACCCACTTTTGCGGCGTCCCACATGGCGCCCTTGGCACATTGGTTGCGTCTCCGCTAAGGGCAGCCAAAGGCGCCAGGGGTCCTTGCGTGGGAGTCGGGACAGGAAGCTTCTCTCCTTTCGCCCAAGAAGCCAAGCCATGTTGACCTCACGCATTTGACACACATCTCCCCTAATCTCTGCGTCTGAAAGACAAGTTGCCAAATGCCCAGCTCGGCAGAGACACACCGGTCACCCCTAGCCGCGTTGGAACTCAGCTTTATCCATTGGCTCTCGGGCCTCCTATCCCCGAACCGCCTCCATGGAGACGTGCCCGGCGTCATCGCCCAACCCAACGTCCACGGCACTCTGAGGACTCGCCCCGTTCTGGGCTGATACCGCCGCCCATCGTCGTCGATTCATCCCGCAGGATGCCCAGGCCCTTGTCCGTACCAAGACCCCAAAGCCCACCCCGGGCTCCCGGGTCAGCTATCGCGTCCCTGCTAAGCCCCTGTCCTTGTCGATCGGTCGTCTCCCGGTACGGATACAGACAATCGCAAAGATAGGAAGCTGCTGTGAGTCTGGTCTGCCGTATCTTGTAGCTGTGCCTGTGAACGTCGGTATCTGCCCATCCCATCCCATGCATTATTTAGGCAGTCCGACCCCCGGCCCTCATCTCCCGATATCCTCTCATTCCTCTCCTCATTCCTTTCCTCACCACCCGGCCTCGAGCATCAGCCTCCTCGTCTTTGTAGTGTTATAGGACAGGTGCCCCGGCATATCCGTCAGTCCTCACAACCACCCGAAAGCACCCTCAACACACCAGGGGAACAACGCGCCTACGCGCAACGCCGCCAAGATGTCTACACCACCTTCCGAAGTGAACACCGAGCTCTACAACGTTAGTCGATCCATCTCTCGAGCTTACCCCTAGCTTTTGCTGACATGTGCGTCACTCGCAGCCTGGCGATCTCGCCTGGATGGCCACCTCGAGCGCCCTCGTCCTGCTCATGATTCCCGGCGTTGGCTTCTTCTACGCCGGTCTCTCCCGCCGCAAGTCTGCGCTCTCCCTCATGGTCATGATCATGCTGGCGCACTGCACGGCAACGGTGACATGGTTCTTCTGGGGCTATTCACTCACCTTCTCGGGTACCGGTAACGCGTTCCTCGGCAACATGGACTACATTGGCCTGCGCGGTGTTTCGGCCGACGACGCTGGCGGCATCCCCATGATCATGGAGGCCATCTTCCAGGGCCTGTTCGCCGCCATCACGCCCGTCCTGGCCATCGGAGCCATCGCTGACCGTGGCCGCATCCTGCCCGCCATCGTCTTCACCTTCCTCTTCGTCACCCTCGTCTACTGCCCCATCGCCTACTGGACCTGGAACGACAACGGCTTCCTCTCCCAGCTCGGCGGCCTCGACTTCGCCGGTGGCACGCCCGTCCACATCAACTCTGGTGTCGCCGCCCTCGCGTACTCGTGGATGCTCGGAAAGCGCTCTGGCTATGACCGTCTCAACGGTCTCCCCTACCGCCCCCACAACGTCACCAACGTCATGCTCGGCACCGTCTTCCTGTGGGTCGGCTGGTTCGGCTTCAACGGTGGCTCTACCGCCGCCGCCAACATCCTGACCCCCTACGTCCTGTTCAGCACCAACCTTACCGCGTGCATCGCCGGTCTCACCTGGGTCCTTCTCGACTACCGTCTGGAGGGCAAGTGGTCGACCATCGGCTTCTGCTCTGGCGCCCTCGCCGGCCTCGTCGCCATCACCCCCGCCGCCGGCTTCGTCCCCATCTGGTCGTGCCCCATCTTCGGTATCGTTGGCGGTGCCGCCTCCAACTTCGGCACCAAGCTCAAGTTCCTCTTCCGCATCGACGAGGCCATGGACGTCTTCGCCGTCCACGGTGTCGCTGGTATTGTCGGCAACCTCCTGACCGGTATCTTCGCTGCGTATGTGTCTCCCTCACCCTCTCCTTACGAAAGCGCACTAACACTGTCTGCAGCTCTTGGGTTGCCGAGCTCGCTGGCCCCGACAACGCCATTGACGGCGGCTGGATCGACGGCCACTTCGTCCAGCTCGGCTACCAGCTGGCCGAGACCGTCACCGGCTGCGCCTGGTCCTTCTTCATGACCTCGCTCATCTGCTTCCTCCTCAACCTCGTCCCCGGCCTCTCCCTCCGCGTCACCGCCGAGGAGGAGGAGCTCGGCCTTGACGATGTCCAGTGCGGCGAGTTCGCCTACGACTACGTCGAGGTCACCCGCCACGTCTCCGACATCCTCTCCGGCCACGAGCCCACCACCGGCGTCCCCTCGGCCCACTCGTCCGAGCCGGAGAAGGCCGCTCCCACCAGCGCTGTTTAAATGCTCTGCGTTTGACACCTCCACGAGGCACGCACTGAGATTGCTTGCGGTCTCGAAACATGTGTGGAGAGGTGGACCGGCCCCGCGTCAGCAAGAAGATGCATCGAAAGGTGTCGGCACCATATAACACACCACTTAATACCTTTTCACCCTTTACTTTGATACCACTGCTGCCATCTCCGGATGACAAGCCTCACGCTATGATATTGGCGATTACACGAATAGATCTATGATTTTATCAGCTGTTGCACCTGTCGCGCGATGTCCTCTTGTTGTCCCTGTACCGTGGTCTCATGCACTGTGTCTCTTGTCGAACCCTCTTCTCCGCTTCCGCTTCTCCGGGTCGCACCTGATGCTCGCTACCCTAGCGGAAGAACTACTGTGCATCATGCATGGCCTTGTGAATGTTGTTGGTACAGGCAAAAAGCAAAATGAAAGTGACAATGATGGGTTTCGATCCCACGGCCTCCTCAGTTCTTCAACGTGTGAATGAGATGCGCTTCCACTGCGCCACACTGTCTTTGATGAGTAATTGAGCCGAAGTTAAGAGTACTTGTATCCATTTCACGGGTGCTGAGCTCATCACCCTTCAATGCATTTACCCAGCGTGGAGATACAACCACGGCGACATTAGCCACAGCTTTAACATGGTCAGAACTTGAGTCGCGGCCTACTGCATCTTTGCGAAGCTTTTCCTTGAACAATGCCAACGACCACCGAGCTGGCCCAAGGCAGCTTTCTACAACGTCCGCAAGCGACACGGCACATGACGAAATTATGAGCAGACACCGAATTAGGTAGAGAGGAAACACTTTGCAGGCAAGTCATGTACTCATTACATTATCCATGCTCCGCTGGGCAGGGCTCATTATCTACAATACACCGACCGTCCTCCTCCCGAACACAGCCCGCCGCGAGCAGCAGCACTATTTACAAGCTTACCCGTCTCTACCGGCCAAACAGGAAATGCTTAGCAAATGCCCTCCTCGCCGAGACCAATCTCGGACGCGGAGAGAAGGAACTCCATGAAGCCGGAGCTGGTCTCGAGCATGTTCTGGTGGTACTGGGCCTTGGTGGGGTAGAAGGCGCAGCTGGCCTGCTGGTTGCCGAAGCCGAACTCGAGGCAGTAGCCGTGGATCTTGCTCTTGCTGGGGTCGGAGAAGTGGCGGCTGTAGGCGTAGTCGTCGCTGGCGCCCGAGGTCGGGTACAGGTAGGCGGCGGACATGGCCTCGTAGTGGCGGCCGACGGCGTTGTCCATGGCGTTGACGGAGCGCATGGCGGCGTAGACCTTGTCGGACCAGTCCTCGCTCGGCATGTACTCGCCGTACACGGCGCCGGTCGACGGGTCGTCGGGCATCAGGCCGCGGACGCTGTCGTAGCTCGAGTTCTGGAAGTTCATGTACGGCTTGCGGATCTGCGCCGAGTCGGAGCCCCAGGAGTACACTGCGGGCTTCACGTCAGCTCTTGTTCGTGGCACACGGCCAGCTTGAGGGGTCACTTACGCAGCACGCCGTACCAGGAGTGCACGTCCATGTACCAGCGGAGGTTCTCGTGGTCGTCCATGACGGCCTTGATGGCCTGCGTCTCGGCCTCGGAGAAGGGAGCGGCGCCCTGGTAGGTCTGGGCGGCAGGGTTGGTCGAGGCGACGTTGGGACCGACGGTGGGGTGGAACTTCTCGCGGAAGTCGAAGAGGAAGTCAAAGTTGCGGTTCAGGTCGATGCCGATCGAGTTGGGGTTGCTCGTGGCGGCCGCGGGGTTGCGGTTCTTGCGCCAGCAGGTGTTGGTGCTCTGGTCCCAGGCGACACCGTCGGGGTTGCTGAGGGGCGTGAAGACGATGCCCGTGTTGATGGCGCGACGCACGTCGCAGTTGCTGTAGACGTTGCCGCCGTACACGAGGCCCTCGTTGTGCTTGTTGGCGTACAGCAGGTCCGACAAGAAGTAGATGAGGTTGTCGTGCGAGCCGCGCTCACGGGCGTGGATGGCGCCGTTGAAGTAGACGTGGTAGCTGGACGGGCAGTCCTTCTGGCCACCGACCTTGAGGCCGACCAGTTCACGGCCCTCGTAGGTCTTGACGGGCGCCTTGAAGTACTCGAGGTCGTACTCCTTGGCGAGGGCCTCCATGGCGCTGTAGGCCTCCTCGACGCTCAGGATGGACTCGAGGTCGACGCCAGGCGCCTGGGTGCCGAGACCGCGGGGCAGGGTGCCGTTGGCGAAACGGTTGCCCGTCCCGACGGCAAGACCCGAGTTGCCGGTCTGGCGTCTGGCGATGACATGTTCAGCGCCAGGAACCGTCTCCTCGGGCAAAAGGCAGGCGTTGCCAAGCGCGAGGAGGGCGGAGAGGACAACACCGGTGGTGTAGGTCTTCATCTTTACGGTATTGCGACGGTTCGGTGAGAAGATGTAGGGAAGGATAGGCGGTGGAGCAAACCCGGGGCAAAGGGAACGGCCAGACTCGGGCAGCAGCGACGCGGTTCGTACTTATATTTGCGTCGCCAAGGGCTCTCAACACGACCGCCGATCGTCACGCGTCTGGGTCCTGGGAAGGCTCGGCTTCGTCTCCTGGGCGCTGCACCAAGCCGTGGAAAATGGTCTGCGCCCAGTCAGTAGTAGCAAGGAACGACTGGTGGCAGGTGGGATGAACCTAGCCGAAGGGCCAGGGATGCGGCCGCCCGTGGTGTGAAAATCTTCCTGGCATCGCTCATTTGGGCAGCTCGATAAGACTCGGTCCAAGCCCCGTCGTTCGATGCAGCAGCGGACCTTCGCGCGAGATCTTGGTACAAGTGGGACAGCCCAAATCTGCTGTTTTTCTCGAGAGCCTGATCTAATCCCAATTGACCCCGGTCGGGCTTCATTGACTTGTTGCGGGAGAGTCGGGAAGCCTTTCGAAGTCGTTGTCTTCAGAGGGATTCGGCAGCAGACGCGAGGGTGGGACATCGTGACCCTGTGCCTGGCTCGCTGGCTTTGTTGGCCCCTGGCTCCCGTTCTCCACACCACGCGTGCCGGCGGCCTGGATGCGGGGGGGCAATGCCCGATCTGGCAGGTCGTTGACAATCTGCATCCGAGCCGGGGCCAGGCAATGTCATTAGCTCCCAAGCAGTGTTACTCTACGACGCGCGCGAGGTGAGCGAAGTAACCGCGTCTGAGAGTGAGGAATCGCATGACGAGGAGCGCAACGACCGTGAAAGGTAAGTAGTCTCGAAACGGCATCAAGGCATCGTCCAGACAGCTGTTCGCGCTGCGAGAAACCGAGTGGAAGCCCGTGAGTTCTTAGCGAAGCACAACAAATACGGCAAGCCACCTGGGCAGGCTATCATATCTTGCTCTGGTGCCCCTCGCCGTCCCCGCTGGCTGGCCAAGCCGACTGATAAGACCCCAGTTCGTTCGGGCCAGCTCCAGCTCAGGTGAGTGCTCCTGGATTTGGTGGGATCGAAGCTAGACGGTCGAATCGCCAACATGAACACATCGGATGCGCGGGTGTCAGTCCTTGGCACTCAAACCGTCCCATGTGGGCTGTACTGCAGACTGGCTGGACGGTGTCTGGACAATGGGACTCGGGCACATCGGGCAACACTGCCAGTAAGCGGAAGCATGCGATCATGGCGTTTCGTTTCTATGTGTACTGACGACGTACAAAGTCGTCTCAGGAGACATGCGTGGCATCGAGTCCGAGTTCCCTCGTCGGGAAGTTGGCGAGACACCTCGTCGCCCAACACATGCACCTGTACGAGGATGCAGCTGCCCGATGCAAGCAAGCCTGTACGCCTCAGCTGAAAGGCGCTTGCCAGTAATCACTCGGCCAAGCCCCTAGAGGTCCCGCTCCTTGAGGTCCAAGGTAGTCTCGCATGGAGACCAAGTTGACGGGGCCGAGCCTCAAGCCCGCTTTCGACTTGCTTCGAGTCTTCTCTGCTTGGACATGTCTTTCTGGGCCCCGGGGCGCCAGATATCGACTCCCATGGCCTGTATCTCTCGTGGTCTGTCGGGTTTCCCTTCAATCGCGCGGCAACACGCCCCAGAAGACAGGCCGCTTATGACACCGAGCCTCAAGAGATTTGCTCGTCCACATCCATGTCCTCGTCAGCTGCCTTTCCTTTTGTGGACTTCTTGCCCTTCTTGCTCTTCTTCGTAGTCACGGCGGCATCTGGTAAACAGTCAGTATCAAGCCCCGAGTATCACAGCAGAAGATCCTCGTCAATCAACATACCTTGCATCTCGACGTTGTCCTCGGCATCATCATCAACCTCCTCATCGGCATCCTCGGCGTCCTCCTTGGCCTCGGCCTCCTCCTGCCGTCTCAGCGCATGGCCCAATGCCCGCTCGACCTTCCTCGCCTTCTTCCTGCTCATCGCTTTGTTGGGACCGCTCGTCGGCAGCAGGCCAGGCCTTGCACCCCGCCGAGCATCCTGCTTTGCGATCCGGCTCTTGCTCCCTGCCGTGAGGGACTCGACGCGGGTCTGCTGGGACTTGGACTTGCGCGCCTTGGCGGCGGCCTTGTGCCGGGAGAGGATGTTCGGGTTCTTTGCGGAGGGCGCCATGGTCGAGCTTGAAACTAGCGGAAGCCGATGGGAGGAGGCTGCAAGTTGGAGGATTCGGCGGTTGTTTGGCGACGAACCTGCGGTGTATTGAGAGCGTGGGAAAAGCAGATGTCCCAAACTTCCTTCCCCTGTCGCAAAATTTTAGTGGGTCGTGGATGACGGCGGGGCTAGCCGCTGCACAGCCGCGGCCTATCACGAGCTGGACAAACTGGTGAACATGCGGCGAGATGGGCTCAGGTGACATGCTCAAATACAATATCATTAGTGGTGATGTTTCGATACCCTAGATATGCATGACCCCCCATGGGAGGCACCCTCCACCTCCATGAGAGGCGCTTCCTTCTGGTACCAGCAAGATGGCCCGCTCCTCTCCACATCCAATGAACCACAACGCCGTCCCAATGCAGATCGAAAGCCCCAGAACTAACCTCCATGATTGTGCGTGTATTGAACGGCTTGAGTCCCAAGCTCAAGAAAAGTAGCAATGACGAGCTGTGATGATGGTGTGCCATCGTGTGGCGCGCGACTACCTTGCAACCCGGTCGCTGTTCCCACCCAGGGTGCTGTCTGGGCTATCAGGGACCCTGTCGTGGCTTCTCCTGTTCCTCTTGACCTCGTCCTCGTCGTCAGACATGAGGCCCTCGAGCTCAAACTCTTCCGCATCGCGCAGCTGCCTGGCCTCGTGGCCGTTGGCCGGGGCCGAGCCGTTCAGAGCCACCTTGCCGTCAGTGGACAGGGTGCGCTCATACAGCGCAATGAGCATGTGGACGAAGAGGAAGACGAGGAAAGCAAACGAGTAGAGAATCAGAATGTAGGAAACGTGGTCCATGGGGGAGTTGGCCACGAGAACCATCTGCTCCTCGGTGGCCCCCATGAACAGGAAACCCGAGGCGTACAGCAACTGTGAGACGTTAGCAAGATGATACCTGGTGGGAAGAGCAACAAAACCTACAAAAGCGGGGATGTACTGGAAGCTGTTGTGTTGCCGGCCATCCGCAGAAATACCGCCGGCATCCCGCAGCACGAAGGCGATCTCAATGATGCGCGTGATGCCAGCCGCCATCAACGTCTTTCCGAACATGGCATGGGTCATGGCGCTGACCTCCAGCTCCTGGGGATGCGCCGACATGGCCCATCCGGTGAAGAAGATGACGAATCCGGGGATGAAGTTCCTCTTGGGGTTGCCATCGCGGTCCCTGCTGAGCCAGACACCAGCAAGACCGGCGCACCACCAAATGATACCCATGGTCGTATGCTGCCAGTCATTCTTGACCCACGCCGTTCCCCATCTGTGCTCGGTAAAGGTGTTGACGCAGCCCCAAGCTGCGATCACGACGCTGTCATAGAACTCCTGCGACCTGTTGGTCCGGCGAAGCCAGAGCTGCCCGACGAGCAGGATCAGCGTCATGAGGATACCGTAGGCGATGAAGGCTGAACCCATGATGAAGTGGGCGGCGCACTGGCCCAGATGATCGCCCTGGCAGAACCCGAGGGCCGTGATGCCGCCGAAGAGGATCTGGACCCAGGAGACGACCGGCATGACTTTGCCGATGATACCGTGGACGGGCTTGACCCAGCGTCGGATACGGCCGTGGATGCCCTTCTCCAGATGAAGCTTGAGGTAAACGCCCGCGCCGACCTGCACCGCCAGGAGGAACATCAGCGTATTGGCGAATTTGGCATGAACGTTGTTATGGATGAACTCGCGACCGCCGTGGGCATGGCCGAGGAAGTAGGCAACGACGGCGATGCAAGTGCCGAGGATCTGAGTCGGAACGTGCCATCGGTTCTTGGTGATCTGTACGAGAGCAGCGTTAGCAACGGTACCAATGACCCCTGGCGGAGACGGTGCGACTTACTCCAAGCACCATGCCGACGGGGAAGATGACCCCGAAGGACACCATCATCAGGAAGATGTGCACCCATAATGTCGAGTCCTGAGGAGGAGGTTAGCCGGGACGCTCAGGTCACCGCTGGAGGGAAGGCTTTGCAGGGGCGTACCAGAGGCTGCTTCGACGTAGTCTCCCCTTCGGCGATGTGGCTCACGCCGTGTTCGTGAGCTGTCGCCATTGCAGGTATTGTGATGAAGAGGGCAAGTGTCGAAAGACCCCTTCTCGACAGCGAGACAGCCTGTACGGCCGAGATCCTAGACGTGGCCATTGCAGGCTTCGAAGCGCGTTGCGTCGCACGACGATCGGACGAAATGCGTGGCCAAAGTCGTAGACAATGCCACTGTTCGGGAGCTTCGGCAGATGCGAGGGGCGACGGCACCAGGAAGGTCGAGGCGACAGCTGCGAGCACGACCGGGTTGGGTGCAGTCTCTTCGATAATGCGGCCAGTGAGGCTGTTGTCAGTCCTGTGGGAGATGGTTCGACTTCGCGAGGAATTGTAGCTGAGGAATGTTCCAGGTTCTCCTGAAGCCAGCGACAGGCCTTTTCGGACGTGTCGGCGAGGGAGATCTCCGTAGAGTCGAGGTACATGCAATTTGCCGCAGCGGGCAGCGGCAGATCCGGTACCTTCCCGCGCGTTCCTCTTCGCTGGGCACGATGGCTCGGGGTGGCCAATCCTAGCGCAGTGATTCGTCACGCCAGTCTTGTGGTGGGGCACCAAGCAGCCTCTGGCACCACTTGTTGGTCTTGGTGATGCCTCGGTCATTTCATTTCCCAAGCTCATATGCCAGCGACCTGCAGTCATTCCCTAAGACAATAGGACAGCTCACGCGGGCTGGAAACTTCATGACGGATGGGATCAGTCCATTCGTATGATCAAGGGATTCGCGTTGAGGAAGGTGGCGGTGACAATTGCCACGCACGGGCGATACCATTTAGGAGGACGACTATCCTCGCCTGGCCACCACAAACGGTGTCGAACCTGGCAGCCAGAACGCATGGAGGTCCAGAAAGTCCAGAAAGTCCCGAGGAACTGATTTTCTACGATCATCACAGTTCTGTGTACCTCATAGTGAGAATCGACCTTGAAGATGATCTGCCACGATTCCAGACCCGGGCCCCGGAGTAGCTTACGGGCCGTGCCGAACGGGGATGCATGATCAGTGATCTGGTTCAGGACGCTCAAAATAATCCTACGGTCTTCATCTTCGCACCGCACTCACTATTAAGAAATGTTCGAAGACGACAAGCTCCCTGCCCCGTCGGCACAGGAAGAGATGCCCCTCAAAGCCCTCGTCATCACGAAGACGGCGGGGTATCGCCACACCTCCATCCCCGCCGCCCTGGCCGCCCTGCGCCGTCAGGCCTCGGAGAGCCACATCTACTCAGTCACCGCAACCGAAGACGTAGATGCGTACGTCACCGAAGAGGCGCTTCAGGTTTACAACGTGGTCATCCTGCTCCAGACGACAGGTGACTTCCTTGACGAGGCCCACCTTCACGCCCTACAACAGTTCGTGCGTCGTGGCGGCGGCGTCGTCGGCATCCACGCCGCAGCGGCTGGCATGCAATCCAACGACTGGTACGGCCACCTCATGGGCGCGCACTTCCACAGCCACCCCGAGCCGGAGCGCGGCACGGTCCTCGCGGAACCGGCCCCGAGAGACGACGGGACCGATGGCTTCCAGATATGCCCATGCCGTGAGGACGTCGAGGGCTGGATGGACGAGTGGTACAACTTCACCACACACCCTCGTCAGAATGCGAATTTGCGGATTATTCTGAGGGGAGACACTGGCACCTTCGCGGGGTCCATGATGGGCGACGACCATCCTTTGGTCTGGTACCAGGAGTTTGAGGGGGGAAGGTCCTTCTACACAGCTCTAGGCCACTTTGACGAGGCGTACAGCGAGGACTGGTTCATGGACATGATCCTTAGGGCTATCATCTGGGCTGGCAGGTACGAGGCAAAGTGGAAACACCATGTGCCGCCGAGTAGTCGATGATGAGAGGAAGCGTGACCGCAGTGCACGCGGGGTATCTTTGTTGTCAGGAGAAAACCAAGTGCTGTCTAATCTGCTCACCTGAGCCTCGCTTCAGACTCGGACAACGAGAGCGTCTCATTCCTAGTCCGGTATCGCACCTCCATCCTCGTCCCCCATGCCTCGTCCCAGAGCGCATGCCTAAAGTCGGGCATGTACAGTAGTAGGCCGAGCTCCTGGCTGGTATACCAGCTCGCGCGATCCAAATTGCCCGACCCCAAGACGAGGTATGCGCTGTCCACCAGCGTCATCTTCAGGTGAGAGAAGACTGGCTCGTCCTTGTCTCCCACACTCGCCTGCGCCTTGTAGTAGTATATCTCGAGCCGGCCAGGCCGAGGCCGGCTTGCCTCTTCATCATACTGACCATCACCGAGGTCGTGAGCGCGGAGGAGCTGCTCGTAACGCTCAATGAAAGCCTTTAGTGTCCTTTCCGTGGTGGTCAGGGCTGTGACGATCTGCTCGATCAGCATCATGTTATAACTTGTCCGGATCCTGACGTCAACGCCGCGCGCGAGTGCCGCCAGCAGATGGTCCACCACAGTCGAGCAGGTCACATTCGGCGTGATGATGTCAATCTGGTGCTGAGCAATCTCGAACAGAGTCAGGATGGCCGCGTTGAGGGGCGTCTCGGGCGGAAGCTTGCGGCCGAAGAAGGGCAAGTATCGAAAAGCAGGGTTCACGTGGTGCGACGAGGGCAACAGGACGGTCGGCACCGGGGGCAGGTCCAAGACCGTCTTTCGACAGGATGAGTCGGCGGTGCTCTGTAGGGCAGACTCCAAGGCGCCGCCGTGCTCGGCAGAAACGGGAGCAACACCTCTGTCCTGCCATGAGCTCTTGTCCCAAGTGTTGCCGTAAAAGTGCAGCAGTTGCTTCACGGCCGGGCCCGTGAAGCCGACACACCCCTCGAACCACGTCTCCCAGCTGATGTTGCAGCTGGGCATGAATGCCTTTTCGCGATCGACGACGACAAACTTTGGATGCATGACACTGAAGGGTAAAAAGAAAAGGCTCTTGACCTGCAAATCAATGCGAGCGGCCATCAGTAGCTGCTCGCTCGGCAGACCCAGCTTCGGCCACGCGGTCGAAGGGTAGATGTAGCCATCTCGCGACCTGGGGTGGAAGATCTTCTGGAAAAAGGAACGAGAAGAGAAGCCGATACGGAGACGGAGCGGCGGCACTGCGGCCGGGTCTTGCGACGTCTCAATCTGCTGCCGCCGCTTTGCAGCCAGTCCCTCTAGGGCGTCTCTGATAGATTTCAAGGTATCCGACTCGGCCCAGAAGCAGGTGACGATGATGACCTCATGACGCGCCTGCAGGATGGCAGGGAGAAGTGTCTGCTTGTAGATGAAGGCACCATGGCCGACGGTCAAGGAAGTCGGTGTCGACGTGGTGAGGAGTGTTTCCGGGTCCGAGACGTGGTAGTTCGGGAAGTCGTCGAGTTGCGCGTCGCGATGATCTTTCAGGCGCCGGGACCAAGGATCTACGAACAGCCTCGGAATAGAAGCCGAGCTCATCGCGAGAGACGACTCGTGTTCGACAACGCTGCCGAGTGAGCTGTCGTTTGTTTCAGGGGGTGCTTCGCCTCGTTGAAGGTGGAGATGCCGGCGAGGAAAGCGCCGGTGGATACGAGTGAGGTATTGACAAGCAGCAACGGAAACAAGGTATGTACGCAGGTACGACGCAGGTACGATTGACGGAGAGACAAATGCGACGCGACGCGAATGTCGTGTTTGAGGATGGAGAGCTTTTGAGGCTGTACAACCCAATGACGTTGTCCGACCGGTGATCTCTGAGCGGCAAGCCAAGGAATCGTAGGGTGACGGGGAGCCCCAGCCTGACCCGAGACAAGGGGGAGGCTGGGGCGGTTGGAAGCCGAGTCGCAGATTCGACGATGCTGGCAAGCTGGTACTTGGTAGGTAGTACGATCACTTGCAGCCAGTGCTTGGCATGGAACAATGGCTCGTCTGAATCTGTCACTCTCGCTGGGAATTGATGTTCATGGTGTCTTTGATGTTCTGAATATTCAATCGGAC
Source organism: Furcasterigmium sp. R96-07A1 (assembly GCA_037042015.1). Classification (NCBI taxonomy): domain Eukaryota; kingdom Fungi; phylum Ascomycota; class Sordariomycetes; order Glomerellales; family Plectosphaerellaceae; genus Furcasterigmium; species Furcasterigmium sp. R96-07A1. The sequence goes on from JAXQJP010000307.1 coordinate 97,185, forward strand.
CAACGCCCTCGGGTTGGCGGAACTCAATTGGGCGCGCGGTTGGTGCGTCAAAGATGGTTCGTTGCCCATTCTCCGGCGGGCCGACAAGCCTGGAGGAGGGACGAGGTCTGCTTGACGACCACACCCAATTGTATCAGAGGGCTGTCCCCAAAGGGCGACGCACATGCAGGATTAAAGCTCCGTGGGTATTCCTTCACTGCATTCGGATGGACGCGGCCTTTGGGGCGGGACTATGAGAGGCGCCGAGCGGTCTGAGGCTTCCCAGGCGCCATCGCAACTTGAACTCTCGTGCTGAACATGGTGCTCTCCAAAAGGCCTCACTGAACAGATGTTCTGCGGGGAAACGTGGCGTGAGATGGCGTGCCAGAAGGATGACAGGGGGCGATCGGCAAGCCAGATCGTCCAGTGTCTATTGGAATGTGGCGGGGATAGAAGCTGTCTCAGAATTGCTACCGGTACTAGCCAGTCTGCCAGTCTTGCCAGTCGACCAGTCCAACAGTCGTGCCCCCTACAGTATCGGCCCGCTTCTGCATCGCTCATCCACCCAAGAAATGTACAGTCTCGCGGGTCAGATGGACCGAACAGATGGGATTGGCACGTTGGGTCGTGAAATATCGGATGCCTTTTGTAGGTTTCGGGCAAGTGTGTAAATATGGGGGAAAGAGCGGTCTCGAACTTGTCGAGAGAGTGTGTGTGGGGGAGGCCGAACATGAGCGAGTCGTGAGAACCTAACCCGAGCGGCCGCGGGGTTTCTCTCGTCCAAGTTCCGCTGCACGCTATTCGTGCCACTCTCACTGTCGATGGTCAGCGGCTTGATGTTCCTCTCAGCGCTGTCTCCCTTCTATCGAGCGTGCGGCGCACGTCTAGTTGAAGGGAGCACTAAGTGCACTCTCGGGACACTCGGTTGTACATCAAGGCAGTGCAACATACTGCCATGCATCCTGATCCAGTGCTCGATCCTCGAGTCATGGGCAATCACTTCACCTGGTGTTTCGACTTGTCGGCGCCTGGAGAAGATGCTAGGTACACACGTACAGCGTAAGGTAGCACCTGCCAGGGAGGCCAGACCCATCCAGCCATCCAGTGGCCGTATTCGCCGCAGAGGCGTGGTTGATCCGCTAATGCAAGCCGATAAGCCCCCCACCTGCCCAACATGTATCAGGCTGTTCAGGGGCCCCGGCCGACCCTTGCGCCAGTCCCAAGGAGGCAAGCACAAGGAACGGCCGAGCTGCCCACCCGCCCGCCTGGAAGCGCCGAGGACGGCCACTGCCACCGGCTCGACCACTCAAGTCCAGACAGCACCAGGCCCTGCTTGGCCTTGAAGCTTTCCCATCACGGTGCATGGCGCCTTCTCTCGTCAGTCCAGGTCCTAATGTACCCTACCCTCGTGGTATATTGCGGAGGAGTCCCCGTCCGCCATCCTCCGTTCTTGCCCTGTCAGTGCCCTGCTGACCCCGTCTGGTCTTTCTCTTCATCTTCTTCAACACCCCACGTCTCGGCCGTCCATCCGGTCCTCTCCCGGCTTCTTCTCAACGTGTCTCGTCTTGGCTCTCTGCTTGACACCAACCTCGCAGATCGGTCTCCATCTGAGCATTCCACAGCACCCCTGCCACCACACCACACCCTTTGCGCATCTCTGCCAACCCCTCCCAGCACTTGCCACCGGGGGACCCTTTTTATTATCTCGCCCAGAGCCCCGACATACGGCCACTGGTTTACCTCGTTCCTTTGCTACCAACACAGCTGCTCGAGCTACCAGTAGGCCCGTTTCGAATCTCCTGCGTGCAAGAGGCCCCTCGATACGCACACAGCACCATCTCACCCACCAGTCGACACCATGCATCTGACACGAAAAATCGACCGTGCCTTCCAATGGGCCGGCGAAAAGATTGGAGGAGAGAAGACGGCGCACTCGGAGGAGTTCAAGAACCTCGAGACCGAAATGACGTTGCGCTATGAGGGTGAGCATCAGCACTTCCGAGGCCAACCCCTTCGCTACAGTTGCACTGACACCTGTTCTCCAGGTATGGACAGGCTGCAAAAGTCCACCAATGGCTATGTGAAATGGATCACCCGTCGCGGCGAGTCCTACGAGGACAAGGAAAAGGCTCTCCCCATTGGATTTGTCGGGCGCATGATGGTGATGCACGGAGAGGACTTCGACCACGAGTCCGAGTATGGCAACAGTCTCGTCGGTAAGTAGTATCCGCAAAACGCATCCCAATGGCGCGGCTGGCTGACGTGAACGTGCAACAGCCTTTGGGAGAGCCAACCAGCAAATCGCAGACATTCAGGAAGGCTATGCCACGGAGATTACCCAGAACTGGGTTGAAGCTGTGGAGCGATCTCTTGCCATGATGAAGGAGTACCAGGTATGGACACCCGCCAGCTGGCCTCATATTGAATCACCTCTAACTCTCATATGCAGGGTGCCCGAAAGAAGCACGAGTCGCGCAGACTCGCCTATGATGCGAGCATCAGCAAGCTGCAAAAGGCCAAGCGTGATGACTACAGAATTGAGGAAGAGATGCGCTCGAACAGGGCCAAGTTCGAGGAGAGCGGCGAGGATGTGATGCGCCGCATGCAGGATATCAAAGAGGCCGAGGTCGAAAACCTGCGCGACCTGACCGGCTTCCTCGACGCCCAGCTCGAGTTCCACGAGCGCGCCGCGGAAGAGCTCCGCCGCGTCAGGCAGGGCTGGGCCGCGGGTATCTCCCCGCCCAGCCCGGTTGAGCGCCCTGCTCGCCAGGAGCGCCGGCCCACCGGTCGCAGCCGTGCCAACACAGCCCGCTCCTTCAACGACTATTCGCCCCGGAACCAGCTATTCGAAGAGCCTGAGCCTCAGGAGGAACCAGAGCCCGCGCCCGTTAGGCTGCCGTTCCGCAGCCACCGATCAGAGTCGCGCTTCGCGGCCACTCCCGAGGCGCCACCCAGGCCGTCCTTTGGCCGATCGCAGACGTATCAGGGCGCCCCAGCAGTGGACCGCAGGGCATCGGCCTTGCCCAGCATGCCCAGCATAAGCGCACTGCGTGGTGGTAACACCCGCCCCGCCAACAGATTCACCAACACCAACACTCAAGCCTCGCAAGAGGACGTATTCGCCGACGACTATGATGATTCCACCCCCAGCGGCAGTGGGAGCCCGTGGGGAGAGCGCAGCGCCAGTCCCGCCACGAGCATGGGCAGCTTGACGCGAAGCACGAGCAACCTGGCCAAGAAGGCCCCGCCGCCGCCGCCACCCTGCCGCTCCAAGAAGCCTCCCCCGCCTATCCCTCCCAAGAGGGCCGCCGAGATGAGCTACTAGGCCTTGGAATCTGGGCGTTCAGAAAAAAAAAATCATTGGATCGGATTCGCCGCGAATGCGCATTGTTGATTGTTGCGATATGGATGCATGGGACTCATGGGATACGACTTGACAGCATTATCTCTTTCTTGCGGAGTAGGGCGTTCTGGCCGGGTCAGACCGAGGGCTGGCTCTTCAGGTTTAGAGCCCAGAATGTACTTGGATTGGATACCTAGAATCAATGATTAGATTCTCACCAAGTAAATGTTCCCTGAAGATTGTTGCACGGGTTTCAGTAAGATGTCACGTGATGACGTGTGATTGACCCAAGGGAGCTCTTATCGTGGAGCCAATGAGGGGTTCGAAACGCCATAGCTTCTTTCCTTTGTCGCGCCTGCCATGTGTCCTGGCAAAACCGCCGCGACGCACCTCACCAAGTGACTAGAGCAAACAACCGTCTGACAAGTCGACCCACGAGAGCCTTTCCAGAGAATTATCCCTTCGCTAGGCCCTACAGTACAGCAACTTCTCATTCGAACCTCCTTACCCTTTTCTCACACACACCTAGCAGTCAATCACTCGGCAAAGTTCAGCTCAACAGACAGAGCTGCGTCTTGGGCAGCCATGGCAACCGAGGATGCACGCTACCGACTCTCGTCACAGTACCGGCTATGGTCATTCTCTCAGGCGAAGCTAGCCAACTTGCGGGAGAAGACCAACTCCCTGGCAACGACACAAATCAGCGCGCGCTTGATCGACCTCAAGTCGTCCTCCTCCACCCCGAATGCCTCCTCCGCTTCCACGCCTGCAGCTGGCGACCTGCCCGAATTCCTCACTTCCGCAGAAGAAACTCTGCTCCTCAAGTTCTTTTCGATCGAGCTGATACGTGCCGCCAACTTCTGCGAACTCCCGACCGAAGTTAGAGCCACGGCCGCGGTGTTTCTCAAGAGGTTCTACATCACGAACTCGGTCATGACGTATCCGCCGACGGACCTCCTCAAGACATGCCTCTTCTTCGGCGGCAAGGCAGAGGGATACTTTGCCAAGCTGTCTAAGCTGGCCGAGAAGTTTCCGAACACGACGGAGGAGGAGATCCTGGCAGGCGAGTTCCTTCTCTGCCAGGGCATACGATTTGCGTTCGACGTGCGCCATCCGTTCCGCGGTTTGGAAGGAGCGATATTAGAGCTGCGGCGTCACGAAGAGTTTGAGGTGAGCACTTGCAACGGAAAACGTGCGCACCTGGTGTCAGGCTGACAGTGACACAGAGCTCCCGAATCGAGGCGGCGCATCTGCGAGCCCGGGAAATTCTCAAGTTCAGCTCTCTCGTCACCGACGCGTACTTCCACTACACACCGAGCCAGATCATGCTGGCAGCTTTGTCACTTGCTGACCAGGAATTCGCCGAGAAGATCATAGACGACACTTTCTCCGCGCATGGGCACAGAACCGCGGACGGTGTAGCGACCCAGGATCAGACAACATCTGGCGAGATCAAAGATAAACTCCTCGCAGCGGTGGAAGGTTGCAAGGAGATTCTCTCCACCGAATTGCCCGAGCGGATGCATGAGTTCTGGAGCACGGTACGTATCTCCAGGATTTCTCCGGCGCCAGCGTCACCGGTACGATTTACTGACTGTCCCCCAAGCCGGAGTGCCAGAAGCTTATTCGGCCCCTTGTCAAGAAGCTTAAGAGATGCAGAGATCCTGATAGGGCAGATCTCGTAGCTCTTCAGAAGGCGCGGCGAGAAGCTGCGGCAAGCGGGCCAAAGAGCAAGGAGCAGAAGGACAAGCCGAAGCCTGGCGCCGATAGCGACGTGTTTGGCGGCCCCGTCTCCCTGAACGACGCGAGGGAAACAAAACGAAGGAAAGTTGCGGCCACAGCCGCTAGTGGTGGCGATCCTTTCGGAGGGCCGCTGTAGACCAGCCGGAAGCCGCCCATCTGGTCGTCGGTGACCCCGGTGTCGGCCTTGGTCGAAGTTGGGATGGATGGATCAGGCCAAGGCGAACCTCGAGCCGGTCGCGACATGAACAAGCGTCCGGGCGAGAAGCCTTGGTCGGAGACGAAAAAATGAGATACCCCTGTTTACCCCAACTTGAACTTTCGTCGTCTTTCGGTCTAGCACTGGCCATTTTTCATATCGATGCTCCGCGGGCCAATTGTGGCTTCCCGCACCCAACAACAAAGCAGACAGCATAAAAGTCAAACCTCCAAGCGCCTGGGCATCGTCGTTGTCTTCCGTTGAGACATGACCAGCCAATGTGGGATTGAGCGGTGTCGAAGAGCCATGACGGCACGCTATGCTTGCGTGTCAGGAAATCCCCCTACAGGATTGAGGGCGCTCGGCTCAGGGTTGCAAGCTCATCCATCACCTCTTGCTGCCGCGCTCACATCAGGCCAATTTTCTAATCGAGGCTGCTCCCTGCGATGAATACTGCATTCGGGAATGCGGGGAACGCTTGGGGAGATCTCCATGACTTGCCCGAGCTGGTCTCGCTGGTGTCATAGCTCACGCATGGCTTCTTTGATGGTGCGCGCTAAGACGAAGGTGTTGACGACATCGATCTCAGCTGGACCACGGGGCCTCGTAGCTTACGCAAGCTAGCCAAGAGTTCGAGATGGCCATTGCAAAAGCAAGGAGGAGGCTGACGATCGTGATGGATGGACATCCCGCAAGCGTCCTCGAAACCTCATCACCCGTCATGTCTCTGGCGACGAGTCTCGCGATGGGAGCAAGACTTCACATCAGGCGTTTTGAGGGGCATTGAGTCTCCGGTCATTCGACCCGCATTCGGCCGGACAGTTCCGCCTGCCATCGGCAAAAGCGGAGCTCATCGAACCCCACCCGGATCTCTGATGCGGACTGGAGTAGACTCGGGACCAGGATCGACTTGGCGCTGTCGTGCAAGCTGCTGTATGGCCAATGCACAATGCAGCAGCGCGATCGAACCGTCCGGAGTCGTCAGCTTCCTGCTCCTTGACTAGCATCAACCCCGTTCCGAGTTGGCCAGGTGAACTGTCCAGGCCTGAAGGGGGGTTAGCCCGTCTCCGCCAGCTTGTTTCCCGAGGAGGTCTCGTCCTGATCGGCGGCCGAACCCCAAGCCTACGCAGCGTGGCAATAGAGGCTGCCTTTCTGGGGCCTCGTGTGTGGGCATGGGCTCGGTTGACTAGCTTCGCAGCTTGTTTTCGGTGCTCCTGGTGCGAGCTTTGGGCTAGTGTTGTTGATGGACGGGAAGAAGAGCAACAGAGTTTAAAGCGAGGAGGTTCCCCCTCTTCTGCTCCATGCTGCACACGCCTCAGGACCTGAAAACGTTCCAGAATTGCTTCAGACCATTACTCTAATTCACTCACATTCTCTGACATCCTACCTTGCCCCGTCAGCACCATCAAGATGCAGCTGAAGAGACTCCTCCCCGTTGCTCTGGCAGCTGTTGCCGCTGCCCAAGATGGGGACACTCCCAGCCTTGTTGAGGCGTTGCGATCCAACAACTCGAGCCTTTCAGCTCTTGCCCGTTAGTATTCCTCATGACTGTCTTGGACGTGCGTGTATGCTGACAACCACGGCAGAGCTCATTAACACGCTGCCCTCGGAGGATGTTGAGATGCTGTCCAACGCCACCAACATCACGCTTCTCGCTCCCAACAACGAAGCCATTGGCCGTCTTCTCAATTCCAGCTCTTCCTCGGATGCGCAGGCTATGGATTCCGGCCTTGTCAGGTCCATCCTGCTCTACCATGTTCTCAACGGGACGTACTTTGCGTCCAACTTGACCGAGTCGAATGGAACTGCCCAGTTCATCCCCACCATGCTCACGAACGAGACGTACACCAACGTGACCGGCGGTCAGCGCGTAGAGGCCATTGGTACCGACGAAGATGTCGTCTTCTACTCGGCACTCAAGGACAACTCGACGGTGGTCGAGGCAAACCTCAACTTCACCGGCGGAACCATCCACATCATCGACCGCGTGCTCTCCGTGCCCGGCAACATCTCCTCGACGCTGCGCGACGCGAACCTCACGGCTGCGCTCGGCGCCGTGCAGTTGGCCGACCTTGGCGGCGACCTCTCCGAAGCTCGCGACATCACCGTCTTCGCGCCCAACAACGAGGCCTTCGCGCGCATCGCCAGCCTCGGCGGCGAGCTCGAGCAGGACCAGCTCCAGGACATCCTCGAGTACCACGTCGTCGAGGGTCGCGTCCTCTACAGCGACATGATCTCCAACACCACCCTCGACACCCTCGACGACGACAAGCAGCTCAACATCACCGTCATCGACGGCAGCGTCTTTGTCAACAATGCAGAGGTCATCATCCAGGACGTCCTCGTCGCAAACGGCGTCGTCCACGTCATCAACAACGTCCTTAACCCCGACAACACCACCGTGGTCCCTGATCCCGAAGCCTCGACCCCCGCCCCCGCCTTCACCAACGGCGCTACCGCCTCGGGCGGCGCCAACCCTTTCACCTCGGGCGTCGAGGGACCCACCACCACCGCCCCCGTCGCTACGGGTGCCAACCCGGGCGCCGGCAGCGCCGGTGGCGACGAGGAGACCAGCACCAGCGAGGAGGCCGCCATGCCCATGCGCACCGGCGCCGTAGGCGTCGCGGCCCTCTTCGGCGCTGGCGTTGTCGCCTTCAACTTCTAGGCGCTCCATGCGTGATCAAGCTCTCCATGGCGCGCTGTCCGTGGCAACTTCGAATAGGTGGCTTGCACGAGGTTTTTGTGCGCAGCACACGCAGCGCTCATACCTCCTCTTCGTCGGCGGCTGCTGTGGCTTTTTGCGCGGAAGTACATGTTATGTTAATGGCCGTGGAGGATATAATCCAGATGATTCGCTGTGCCTGAATCATGCTTAACGCTGCAACAGAGATGCGCTCAATTGTATCCTTTCCTGATTTCGGGGTTTAATGAAAGTGATGGTGAGGTGGCTCGATATTGCCACCCTTGGATAAATATGCCTCAGCGTTCTGCGGAAGCCGCAGCCTCAAACTCCTCCGATGCCGTCATCCTCAGTTGATCTAGTAGCGCACATGGCTTTAGGGACATGTATAGCATGCACGGTGAAAGTTAAATCTATCATGTCATTCAGCTCTCATCCTCCGGCATCGCTGCCTGATGGACTTTCTTCGCATAACATGGCCAACATGGCTGAGAACCGCCGACCTGCGCCTGTGTCTAACCGCCCTTTTTGTAAACCAACGCCAGATCCGTAGCCACAAACACCAAATCCTCCACACACGCCACCTCACCCTGCCTCGACAAAGTACGGGAACTGGCTCTGGTTCCCGTACGCGCTGAAGGACCAGTCCCAGTGCTGCAGTAGCTCGTCCGGGATCTGGAACAGCGGCGAAACGCCATTGATGCCCGCGCCCTCGGCGGAGGCAGGCATGACGTCCTCGATGCCGTTGGCGGGCATGGCGGCCTGTCCGACCATCATCTGGCGGCGCGAGTTCATGTACTCGTCGATGCGCTCGACCTGTTCCCGCAGGCGGCGGCCAGCACCAGCCCGCTGGTGGAGGGACGACTCGAGGCTCTCGAGCAGGTCGGCCATGGAGAGCAGCAGCGTCCTGACGCGCTGGTACGAGCTCTCGGACAGGGGCGCGCCCATGACGGAGCCGAGAATGTTGCCGATGCCTCCAATGTGGTAGATGAGCGGCGTGCTGATGGCCCGCTGGTACGCCCGCGGCACGTGGTGAAAGATGGCCAGGACCTCGCTCGCGACCGAGCACTTCTTGTCCAGGTCCGGGTTGGCCTCGAGCGAGAGGAGCGCCATGCGGAGCAGCGCCAGCGTCGCCTGGATGTTGGCGGCCTGGAAGCCGAAGATGTCCTGCTCGAGCGTCCCCGTGGCCGGCCGCAGCTCCTTGAAGGTCGGCGGCAGGCCGTTGTACAGGTGGTTGATGTGGTCGACAATGCGCTGCGTGGTCGCCGCCGTGTCGCCCGATGTGGTGTCGAGGAAGAGGTTGAACCTCGACGGCCGGGCCCGTAATCGGCTCAGCGCGTGCTCGAGAATGCGGTACAGGTCCGTTGTGAAGTTCCAGCCGGTCAGCCAGCCGCTGTGCCCCGTCGCCGGGCTCCCAGGGCTACCGTTTGGGTATTCGACCCTGGCATGTGCCTCCTGGAAGTGGGCGCACCCATCCCACACAGTGGACGTGAAGATATCCAGGGTATAGATCGACCAGTACTGTCCCGGTCAGCGACATGAACGGCTGTCAGTCTCCCGCCAGCATGACCTACCAGTCGGCGCCTCTCCTCCAGGTCGACCGGCAACAGCCCGCGCGGCCAGTTCGCCTCGTCGTGCCACTGCCATGTGGCCGTCATGGTGAAGTAGTGGCCAATGTACATCCTCATCGCGTCGATCTTGCCATCCTGGACGCTGGCAATGCTGAGCAGGGCGCAAGCCCGCAGGCAGTCAAAGTCCTGCGTCTGCAGCAGGTCGGCAGGCAGTGTATCCTGCGCAGCGGCGAAGAAGGTCTCGGGCGGCACGGCAGACAAGTCCTGCGAATGGCTGCCGGGCACCGCGATAGCGCCGTCTCGGACGCGCGCCGCGGCCAGAGCGCAGGCGGCCATGACGGAGCAGAAGAAGCCACGGCTGTGCAGCTGCTCGTCGCGGGACAGCCTCCTATCAAGATTGTCGCGGTCGAACAAAGGGAATCTGGCCGCCAGCATCAGTCAATTGAGTTCTCGGGCGCCCCGTCATGATCCAGGGGCAAGGCTTACATGGGGTAGACGGTCTCGAAGTACACGCCCAGCAGCTGCTTGACGAGAGAGACGGAGGCACAGGCAAAGGCCCTCCAGGCTGGGCTGAGGACCTCGCTCTTCCGCTCGCCGCCATTGAACTGCATCACGGCGCCGCTCGAGGGAGGGTGCTGCGGCAGAGGTTGGCGAGGGGCCATGACGGGGACCATGCCATAGCGGGCAGGCTGCGTCGCGGGCGTCGTCTGAGGCGAGCTCGCGGGATTGGCGACATGGGCGAGGCATCCTGGGCGGTTCGCGGCGGCGGCCTTGCCTCTCTTGAGCGGCCTCGAGGACTCGCACTCGAGGCTGAAGTCGACACAGTTCTGGCAGCGATGCGGATCAGCCTGGCTCACGCGGCACTTGATGCGTCGGCGGTGGCAGTAGTCGCAAGCCTTGGAGACGCGAAGCATACGCTTCGGACGCGGTTCAGACATGACGGAGTCGCAGGGCCCTACTCTGTAAGTATGGGGTCCGTCATCCGGTGGATCGTGGAGACGGCATCGGCGTCGGCGTCAGGCCGGAGGGGAGAGACTGGGGGTCGACGACGGGCCGGCTAAACGGGGATCGTGAGGACGGAGACGACGTGGAGGGGGAGGATCAGGATGGAGATGGAGACTTTTCTTTTGACCCTAGACTCTCGACAAGCTTCACCTTAATTGAAGTCGGGAGGGGGGGCCAAACATGGTCCCAAGCACGGATCACCCGGGACTCATTCCGGTGGAGCCTGCCAAGCTGGCTAGCCCCATCGCCGTAGCGCCTTCCAGCTGCCACCTCCACTGCCTGCAAGGCTGCCAGTGCCCTCCGGTCCACTGAAGAGGCGGGGCCCATTGATGAGGTGCGCTGCAGCGTGTCATTGATGTGCTGCAGTTTGCTATTCATGGTGGATCCCCCCTGTGGATGCGCTGTAGGGAGACGCCGAACCTGTAAGGCAAGGACATCGTGTCCAATGGCATCGGCACTGCACTCTACATTCTGCCTACAATGGCAAATGTTTGTCTGACTCGACAAGTGCTGAATGGCAAGGTCCTTCTTGGCTTCTTCATGGTGTGGCCTATACGTTCATCACTTCATTTCCCTCTTGTCGCCTGCATAATACCCTACGCTCTGGACCGTCGTCCAGCCCCCTCGCCAGCTGATCACGGTGATCCTCCATCTCGACATGCCACAGCCAGCGAGCATCCATATCCAAGCGACGCCCAAGATCACACTAGTCGCAGCCATGCTTACTCTCAGACATTCACCTTCTCGATCGAGTTGGCTCCGTCCCGCCCCGACTTGTTGTCGTCGCTGCTCCCTGCGAAGACAGCGCCCTCCTTGCCGTGGCCCCGGTTCGCCAGCACGTCGCCATGCGCCCTATAGTTGCGCTCCATGTCCCGGCTCCAGATGCTGTTGGCCGCGAAGAGCGCGTCGATGGACTCGAGCGAGCGGTTCGCCGTCTCCGGGTAGACTACGAGCCGAGTTAGCGGGTTGGCCTACATGACGCAGGGGGGAGGCGAAGCAGTATCACTCACAAAGAAAGACGACGGGGATCCAGAGGAGATTCAGCCCCGCGAAGAGGAAGTAGGTCCTGTTCTCGAGCACGTCAAACATGATGGGGTTGACGAGCGTCGTCATGCCCACGCCGATGGCCCATCCCGTGATGCCGAACCCGTTGCCCTGGGCGCGCAGGTCCGACGACCAGACCTCGGTGGGGATCAGGAATGCCACGGTGCCCCACGTCGCGGCGTACGAGAGGTTGAAGAGGAAGAGCATGGCGACGGCCGCCGGGGCGAAGCTGCTCGCCTGGCTGGGGTTGGCCCGCGACCCCTCGTACAGCGAGCCGGCGATGATGTTGACGGCGAAGAGCGCGAAGGCGCCGCCCATGAGGCACGTCCGCCGCCCGAGGCGGTCCACGATCTGCGCGCTGATGATGGTGCCGACGATGCCGACGGTGTTGAGGCCGCCCGCGAGCCCGTTCTGCGTGAGCTCCGTGTAGCCCGCCTGCGACAACAGCACGGGCGAGTAGGCCGTGACGGCCGTAATGCCCGTCCAGGACGCCATGATCTGCAGGAACAGGCAGAGCCACGCACGCTGCCCGAGGTTGAAGCCGGGCTTGGGACCCTTGCCGACGAGGATCTTGATGAACTCGACGGGCGAGCTCTTGGTGCTCTCCTCCGCCACGGCCTTGATCTCGAGGTACTCACGTTCCACCTCGGGGCCGAAACCGCCACGGACGTGCTCGATGACCTCGCGCGCCTCGTCGAAGCGGCCCGCCGAGGCGAGGTAGCGGGGCGTGTCGGGGAGCATCTTGATGCCGAGGAAGAGAAGCAGCGCGGGGAAGCACTGGAAGGCGAGCTGGAACCGCCACCTCACGTCCGAGTACCCGCCGTCGACGAAGGCGAGGCCAAAGGACAGCCAGTAGGCGACGGAGATGCCGAGGTAGTTGGCGATGAAGACGTAGCCCAGGTACCCTCCGCGGTGTTCGGCCGTCGACGTCTCAGCGACCATGACAGGGGTGATACCGGTCAAGGCGCCAGTACCGATACCCGTGATGACACGGGCGACAATGATGAAGTCGCTAGACTGCGTGGCAGCCTGTAGAGCGCCACCGACCATGGCGAAGATGCAACCGATGAAGAGACTGTCGACTCATTGTCAGCGAGGAAGAGCGGCATGGGAAGACGGCACTTCTACACTCACCCGTTGATGCGGCCGATACGATCAGCGAGCCATCCGCCAGCGAAACAGCCAGCAATACAACCGAGGTAATAAACAGAAACAATACCTCCCTGGTGGAGAGTATCGGTGACGGTGCCATCAGGCAGGCCGATGCCAACCTCCTCGACGTATCGAGGCGAGGCGTTGACGCCGCCCATGACGCCCTGGTCGTACCCCTCGAAGAAGATGCTGATGACAGAGAAGGCCTGGATGGCAACATTGAGTTGCTTGGGCGATAGCCGCTTCCACCAGGTCGTATAGCCCATGGTGGCGAGCTGATATGAATCGAAGACAAGGAGAGAAGGGGTATAACTAAGTTGTTGTACGGAGAGATGCGACGACAATGACAGCTTTCTGGTCTGTCGACTGTCCGGAAACCAGGCGCCCAGTGTCGTTATATAGTACTTGGGTGCCAGGAGGTGGTCAGCTCGACAGGCCGGGACCCTCCTCTCGCGTGGCCAGCGTGATCAGGGCGGACTGAGGAGCCGGGGCCAAGGGTCCCAAGTCTTCGGGATGGTGCGGTCAGCTCGTGTAACGTCTTGCTAACCCTGTGTGTGGCTGGCCTATTGTTCCCCTTCTCCGGTTGAGGGGCCATGGGAGGGTGACACTGGGAGCTTAGAGCACGCCGCGCGGGATATGCGATCCTTCACCCGGGTCCGACGTCGACTGATGACAACCATGTTAGCCGCATGGTGCCCTCCCACACTCCGCAAACAGATCCCCGCCATGCGTCTCCAGGCTTTTTTTTCGCTCTAGGCTCCACCGTCTGGCGACCCAAGTCTGTCTTTTGGCGCCAGACGTCGCCCTCGATGTCGAGTCAGTCGCTCCGCTTATCCTTTTACACGTGTTTCCGGACTCCGTGTAACCGTTTAGACGTGTTACCTCTTAACCCATGGCGAACCCCGAGATGCAAGATCGATGGCCTCGTTTGCTCACTGGCCGATCAGTGGGCGAATTCCGCCATTATGGTCAGGCGATTGTGGAACTACTGCTCTACCCCATAGTCTGGAATATTTTCTCGTGACTTCAGCATGACAATGTGGGTGAGTGGGAACTTGGGATGCCAGGGTCCTTGTTATCTTCGGGTGGTTAGCACGGCAATTGTCTCAAAATGGGCAGACGGCATGTATGGGCACGGGTATATAGCCTCTCATCCATTATCACTAATAGTCTCATGTACCTCGTCGTCGCCCCCAAGTCGCCCACCAGCTTACATCTCCTGCAAGCTTCCCCGGAATTCAAGTCATCCGTCCCACGCCGGGCTTGATATTGACATATACACTTGACGTCTTGAACATGACGGCGTCAACCAACGGGGTCAACGGCCATGCCAACGTCAACGGCTACGCCGGCAATGGCGCTTCAACCGGCCAGCCTCTTGATCTCACAGTGCTGGGCATGAACAGCGGCACGTCGATGGTAAGTCCCATTCACTGCATGGGCGCGGCATTCAACTGATCATGCCCAGGACGGCATCGACTGCGCGCTCTGCCACTTCCGGCAAGAAACGCCAGAGTCTCCCATGCACTTCACGCTCCTCAAGTACGGCGAGACGCCAATGGACCTGAAGATCAAGAAGCGCGTGCTCAACATCATCAAGCACGACCGGACATCTGCCTCGGAGCTGTCCGAGGTCAACGTGCTGCTGGGCGAGGTCTTCGCGACGGCGGCCAAGGAGTTCTGCGCCTCCAACGGCGTGGACATCAAGTCTCTCGACGCCATCGGCTCCCACGGCCAGACCATCTGGCTCGCATCCATGCCGGACGAGGGTGTGCCCAAGTCTGCCCTGACCATGGCCGAGGGCACCATCATCGCCGCCCGCACCGGCGTCACCACCGTCACCGACTTCCGCGTCTCGGACCAGTCGGCCGGCCGCCAGGGCGCCCCTCTCATCGCCTTCTTCGACGCCCTCCTCCTCCACCACCCCACAAAGCTCCGCGCCTGCCAGAACATCGGCGGCATCGCCAACGTCTGCTTCATCCCGCCCGAGGGCCCCGAGCACGCCTACGATTTCGACACGGGTCCGGGCAACGCCCTCATCGACGCCGTCGTCCGCCACTACACCGACGGCGCCCAGGAATACGACGCGGACGGCGCCATGGCCCGCCGCGGCACCGTCGACCAGGCCCTCGTCGACAAGTTCTTCGCCGACGTCCCCTACTTCTCCTGGGACCCGCCCAAGACCACCGGCCGCGAGGTCTTCCGCGACACCCTCGCAGACGACCTCATCCGCGCCGCCGAGGCCCGCGGCCTCACCCCCGACGACGTCGTCGCCACCGTCACCCGCATCACGTCCCAGGCCATCGTCGACCACTGGCGCCGCTACCAGCCCACCGACCACCCCGTCGAGGAGCTCTTCTGGTGTGGCGGCGGTGCCTACAACCGTGCCATCACAGACTACATGAAGGAGCAGCTGCCTGGGGTCAAGATGTACATGCTCGACGATGCCGGCATCCCCGGCGGCGCCAAGGAGGCAGTCACTTTTGCCTGGCAGGGCATGGAGGCCATCGTTGGCCGGAGCATCCCCGTCCCTGACCGCGTCGAGACCAGGAGGCCTTACGTGCTCGGAAAGGTGAATCCAGGCGAGAACTACAGGAAAGTCATGGCCAAGGGCATGAGATTTGGCGAGGGCAGAGAACGGCTGGCGTGGGTCAAGGAGATGGTCAACTACGTAGACGGGAAGCCCTTTAACAATAAGTGGTAATCACGAGGGCAGGATGTAGGTCGGCGCTGTAGCTTTTGAACCAATTCTATTCGTGCACGAAAGAGCGGTTGGATTGCCCAACGCCATCATGAGCAAAGCAGCCAATATCAAACCAAACGATGCTAATGGAAGAACATGAAACGCAACCAGACTCGGATATCAAATGCCTCGACCTAGCCGAGCTGTATTATAGCACCTTGCGGAGCAGGTCCGCCCAGGACTCATGACAGAGAAAATACAGGCATGTGCTACCTAGGCATCCTTCAACCTCGGTTCGGCTTACAGGACGAGCATGGCACCACCAACACCGGCGGCGACGACGACGTACAGGCCGACGGCGTAGTCGCCAATGCTGAAGATGGCATCGAGACGGCGGTTAGCCACACCGAAGCTGTCATCGTCGTCATCGGAGCCACCAGAGCCACCGGTGCTGCTGCTGGCCTCGCCCTGGGTAGCAGTAGCAGCGTAAGCAGCAGAGGAAGAGGCAGCTTCGAGCTTGCTGTCGCAAGACGAGGCAGCGCCAGGGGCGTTGCGGACCTGGGCGTTGCCGTCGTGGTCGCAGGCAGAAGCGGCGGAGCCCTGGGCTTCGTAGTGGGCGTTCATGACGTGGGCGAGCTTGACGGTAGCGTTGCACATGGAGTAGGGGCCGAAGACGCCGATGCTGGCGTTGGTACGGATACCGGCACAGGACTCTTCATCATTGCCGCAGATGAAGCCGAAGATCTCGCCGTAGTCCTCGGCGTCGAGGCTCGATGCGGGAACGCAAGACAGAGAGTTGTACATGCAGTCGCAGAGCTCGCTGTCAGGGGTAGGCGGCAGGCCGTTGCCGCTGACCTCCCAGTCGTCGGACAGGTCGGGGCAGCGAGCAGGAGAGTTGGTGGGCTCGTAGTCGCTGGCAGAGGTGGACGTGGCAGTGGCGGCATTGACGCGAGAAGACAGGACGCTGTAGTTGTCCAATTCGATAGCCTTGCCGTCGCTGGTGATGTTCACCAGGCCGTAGTCGTTCTCCTCCTGGTGGTACATGTAGACGATGCCACCGGAGAAGACCTCGTCCATCTTGTCAGAGTACAGGGCGTCGACGTCCTCGAACTCACGCTTCTCGGCACCGCCAGGCTTGTTGCAGCCGTACTCGGCCAGGAAGACGGGAACAGAATAGTTGGAGAAGAACTCGACCTGCTTGTCGTAGCCCGACAAGGTGAAGGAGCTGTCCTCGCACCACGAGTAGATGTTGTAGCCCCAGAAGTCAATGGCGTCCTCCTCAGGACCGCAGTTGAAGTAGTGGGCGGAGGGGGCGCGAATATCAGGGTCATCGTTGGCGGCGTAGCCGACGCCCATCCAGCGGTAGTCCTTCTGCTTGATATACGCCTTACTGTCGCGGACGGCAGCCTTGACGAAAGCAGAGGCGTCGGTGTTGGAGGCGTTGTTCGAGACTTCGTTGCCAGCGAAGAAGCCGATGGTGTTGTCGTACTTGGCGAGCTCGTCAATCACGGCGGTGTAGCGCTCGTACAGATCGACGTCCCAGTGAGGATCGTCACGGTTGATGGAAAGCGAGGGCTCGCCGAGATCAGCAACGACGTAGATGCCGGCGTCGTTCAGAAGCTTCATGCAGGCATCGTGGTCCTTCGTGGGGTCGATAGCGTACACACGAATGGTGTTGGTGCCAGCCTTCTCGAGGATGGGGACGTCGCGCTTGCACTTCTTCTCGTCGGCCAGAGGGTCGATGTACTTGCCGTCCGCGTTCTCACCACCGGCGCCGGAGGGATCCTCCTGGTAGGCAATGCCCTTCATGAAGAACTGAGGGCCATCCTTGACGTAGAACTTGGTGCCCTGTACCAGATCGGTCAGAATGGAGAGACTCAAGGGTGGCGTGGAGATGAAAACTGACCTTGACGACGATGGGGTCGAGAGCGAGGGCGTTGCCCGCGAAGAGCATGGCCGAAGCCGCGGCGATCTTGTTGACCATTTTGGCGGATGTGTTGTTTGTCGAAGTGTGTGAGGATGAGACTCGTAAAGGGAAGCAGCGAGTTAATGAAAGCTGTCACGGCGCGGTTCAAGGGTGGGAACCGAGGGCGACTGGCTGGAATGTAGCGTCGTGGCGGACGTGTGCTTGGCTTGTGGGGTGCAGAAATTTCGAGACGGCTGGGAGAACGTCTGGAATTGAATGGGTTTTCGGGAAGACTATTCCTGTCGAGGTCGATGAATCGATAGCGACTGGATTGTGGTCGGAATTTGGTTGTTGGCTGGGTGGTGACTGGCGTCAAAGAAAACGGTATTCAAAAGAGAGTGAGAAGGGTCTGTAACGATGGATTAAAGGAGCGAGGCACGGGCGAAGGGCTCGTAACCTCAGAAGAAAGCGAGAGCAGGAAAGATGCAGGAGGTCAAAGAATGATGATTCCTTGGAGGGTCGAGGAGAGGAAAAGCAGCAGGAGGAAGGGGGGAATTGTGGTTTTGACGGCCCCTGGCGTCGAGCCTGCGAGAGGCAAGCGCTTGCTGCATCGGGGAATCTGGGCCCTTGCTCAGGGGGGGCGATGGAGAGCTACCTGCGCTTGGTACGGCAGTGACTTTCAGGGGCGGATGCCGAAGGGGGCCGCCAATGTACAGTGGCCGTACCGCCCACCTGCCATCCAGAGAGGGTGTTGGTAGGTGGATTGACGAATGACGGCTCGGATCTACGACGGGATGGGCGGGGACGAGGAAGGCGCAGTCCTCTCAGGCGAGATGCGACGGCCAAGGTGAGGATCCACTGGACCGTGGTACCTGCCTCCTGTCCCTGTCGTCCACCAAATTAGCCGGAGTGGCAGAGCGTGCGACAGGTACCGGCCTCATCTCGTTTCACCAGGGGGCGGAAAGGGATGAGGTGGAGACACACAGTGTGCTGACTGTATTGCTTCTTGCGGAAGGAATGAAGCAGCGTATCAGACCATCAATTGTTTGCTTGAGTCTCCTCCTTTTCTTGCTACCACAACAACATGACTGGTCCCTCCACCCTCGAGAATCGGCACTTGCTTCCCAACCTCGCACGGCCTGGCGAAATGCCCGTCTAGGCCTTCCGGCCTTCCCCCTTCCCATTGCCCATGATGAGGATAGGGGCCCTCGATGGCTCCAGGTGAGAGCTCTTGGCCTCGTTCAAGAACGGCCATGGACCCTCGGCGCCAACCGCATCCACGACAACCCAAGATCTTGGGTTTATTTCCCCTCGATACGCCTAGTTTTACTTGTTGTGATGGCTTCGCCTTCGGCTTGGACACCTGCTCGGCAGAAAATTGGCTCATTCAATCAATGAAGAGCAGCGCGGAAAATTGGGGGTCGGGATATGGATCAACAGGGACACTCCACAGCTGTGTCGACCGGATTACGACCACTCTGCTGCTCTCATCTCGTCTTTGATCGGTTTCTTCGTATCTCAATCTCGACAACGTTTGGCCCGGCTTTCTAGGTTTCCCGCTGGCTCCACGCTCCTTAAGCTTATCCAGGCGTTGGCCTCGGCGTGCAAATTGCCATCGCATCGTCTGAACCTCGACTTCACGCATACTCTTGCCATCCAATCGCTCTTCGGACCTCTTCGGGCTCATTGGACCGTCCCAAGGAAAAGACGAGGGCTCGAATGTGACTCGACCCATCTCATTGGCGCATGCAAACAATGACGAGCTCTATCGGCCTCTTTGGCCTCGCGAATGGTGGCGAAGAATCGATACGAGATCGGGCCAACCCTTCCAAGACTCTCCCTTCCTCTGAGAATTCACCGCCACCTCTCGTGCCAGCCATCCGCTGTGGTGCGCCGGCCCCACATCCTCGGGGGATCTTCGTTGCTGGCACGTCTCAAGCTGCTGGAGACGCGAGTGTGGTGGCACGCCGGCGTTCCGGTGCCTCCGGCTCCGTTCAGCGTGGTGCACATCTCGCTCGCCAGCATGGGCTGACCACAACCAGCACGTCGTTGAGGCTGGCTTGGACACTGACTGGTAAACAGTCCTCTTGTTTCGTGTCAGGGCAGGATTGCAAAACAGTCGATCGTGCCGACCCTCATCTCCGCCGTCATGCGCCCGGGCCGTGGAGGGCCCAAGGACCGTAGGGTGTTTGCTTGGTGCTGGCCTGGTAGGGGCAAGGAAGGTTCTTGGTTCTTGTCTGGCTTCTCGGTCGCCTCACTTGCCGCCCATCTTGAACCAGGCCTTGCCGACAACCTCGAGCACGCCGTCCCAGACTTCATATGTTTCCCTCCAGACGGTCATGAGAGGGTTCTCGCCCCGACCCTTCTGCTCGCGGTATCGTTCGCCTTTGTGGTGATCGCGAACATGCTGATAATCTTGATGGCTGTATCTCCTCGGTTGCGACATCCTCTCGTCTTGGTAAGACACCATGTCGCGGCCCACTCGTGGTGCGCACGTCAGCTGTTGCTGTGTCATCTGTCGGGATGAACTCATCATGTTGTTGGCTGTCTGAATGAGATGGGTATGTGCTCAAGCGATGCATCTCATTGACGATGCCTCGACACCTTATGTAGTCGCGACCCTTCGCCCCCGGATGACTCCCACCACATCACTTGACCGTATGCTGGGGTGCAACATCACGCTCAACGCCAGCCAAGAGGCAGTGCAGAGCGAGGCAGTCATCTTTCGGTCTTGCGCCTCTGACCACATTGCCTATTCAAGACTGTTACCAGGGGCCTTTATCCACTAGGTTCTCCCCCGTGATCACCATCCCGCTTAGGCTTGCCAAGCCACCCTCGCTGCGGCCATCACCCGCCGTTGCCTTGCGACCCGAGTTGCCGAGCAATCAGGTTGACTTGTCAACTGGTGAGCCTCTCAGCACTGGGATGGCCGATCACTGACGATCCCCTCCCTCCATCCGCGTACAGTTGTTTTTCGCGACGACTATGGTCAATACAGCGATGATCACGTCTCCTGCACAACATCGTCGGCTTCTCGTCTGTCCCCTGTTCTACCTGCCAACTCTGAACCTGCCAAACTAAACGTACCACAGGTTCGCACGTAGCCGTACGCATGCCATGCACCCCGCACTATTTCTCTTTTCTGGTGACAACCTTATGACGGCATATGAGACAGCACCTCCATGGCATCTCCATCGCATGTTCGAACCGGGAAGTGTCGTTGGGGATAAACTTATACCAAAGTAATGCCTTTCCAGCAGCAGTGAGTGAGCGACTGGTGTCGCTGGGGACATCGCGCCGCAATGACCGCGGGGAAGTGTCACACGCTCCTTGTCCAGCCGTCTTCATCCGTGGTTGGAGAACACAAGCCCTCCGGTCGGCATGCCTGAAAGAAATGGTCGGCGCTTGGCCGCTTCGGCCCTCGAACCACCAGTTTATAGTCTAGAACGTCACGACCTCGTCCGACGATCCCGCCGAGTTCACCAACACCTTCATGGACTACTCGGCCTGTGTAGGGATACCCGGAGCTCACATGCGATACCATCTTCTCTGCCTCCCTGGGGCCGTCCGCCGAAACATGGTTCCAAAGAGTGAGACCTGACGATTGCTTTTCCCCGTGGGAGCATTGCCGGACTCTCACCCTTGGGTCTTGGCTCCCGTGTGCAAACACCCTTATCTGGAAACACCTCCGCGAAACCGCGACATGGACGACGGCGCGAGCCTCCACAGCTCTGGGTCCGACCTCACGAACATGACTGCTGCCGCCCATCAAAGATCCCGTTGGACGGACTTCCCGTCCTTTGGTAACTCGATCGTCCACACATCTGTCCCGGGCGACACGGTAGACCAGCTCCTTGGCCGGCGTCTCTCGGCGCAGCCTGCCCACCTCACTCGCGTCTTATACATCCCGCGCCATGACCGCCGGGTTACTCACCTGCCACTGTATGACGTCTCGCACGACTATGTCCGCGCGACCCGGGACGCACCCATGGGCAGCTGCACGTACAAGATCAACCTATCCCTCATGAGAAGACCGGCCGGTGACAGGCCGGGAGACGATGCGAGATATCTCCTCGATGTACATGGGGAGTGTCGGGCGCAGCTGCGACGGCGTTCGGGTCAAGTGACGCCGCACGAGACGACGATGTGAGTGTGGTCCATGACAACCTCTGCAGGTCTGCGCGAGCGTGATACAAGATCTAACCAGCCTCAGTTCCCTCCCGCGCTCCAACGCCATGACGTTCGTCCTGGACTCACACAGCGGAGGCAAAGTCGCCCGGAGTATGGCGTGCGTGTCTTTTCCGCTCGCGGACCAACAAACACCATCAGGCAGGGTCCGCTTCCCGCATTATGAGCTCCGGTTCGAGCAGGACGACGGACCCAAGCTACAGTGGCAGATCCAGCCTCACGAGCACGGTGCACTGAGGTATACTCTCGTCGACAGGACCGCCGACTGCGATCCTGTCGTCAAGGCCATCTATCACCACGTGGGACTTGGCATCAACCTGCCCTCGGACTACAGCGAGGGCGTCCTGCTCCTGTCCCCAGGAGAGGACGGATGCGACGAGGAGTGGGTGGTGGCCTCTCTCTTGGGTCTGCTGTGGCATGTTCGAGAATTGCACTCCAGGCGGCGGAGGCTCATGCTGAAGAGGCTCCTGGGTAGGTTGTGAGGGCGATCGCCTCCGATTTCGGGGCTGTACTATCAAGACTTGAGCGCGTGGTGCGAAGGGAATGCCAGCCGCAGTCGGACCAGATTTGCTATTATGTACGCGAACTCTTTGGGACATTTCGAACGAGACATATCATGGAAGATCCTCTTGTCTGCTCTTCTACATGTTCGCCAGTCTTCACCGCCAATGTTTGGACATTACACGGGCCTTTTGGACTCGGCAGATCTCGCTGTCCAAATCTGTCCTCGACAAGCTTCCATGTTGACGTGCAGTTACTGCAGCAGTATCCATTGCCCCGAATGACGCACCCCTTCCTTCCACATGATGGGTATTGCGACTGGCGCACATGTCGTTGCCCGACACTGGTCCAGCTTACTCTTGTCTGATTTTCACCTAACATCTCTCAAAGCTCACCCGAACCTCGTCACGCTACGAGGGTTCACCTCTCGTGTCGACAATTTGGAGGAGTACAATCTCCAGCCAATATTCTCCAGGATGTTTGTTTTTATACCAGTCTGTTCCAGTCTGCAGCGCTCGGCCTTTCTGTGTTTGTTCCGCTGGAGGACGACTCTGCAACAGACCCTCACCTGCACATCTGGCGTGGACATGTTCCAAGCCCATCCGACATGCAGCACGAAGGCTCCCCACCCTACACACATGGGCGTGCTGAGCCCGGCCACGCCGATGAGGTACGAGGTATCCTCCCATGAGCCATGGTCCGTGGGCCGTGAAGCTCTGCTGGTCCCGTGTCGTGGTGATGGGCTCGTCTGTGAGCCGACGACACCATCCGACAGCCCGAATGGCTCAACGGGAATTCCATCGGTTGGGTGGTGTAATGGTTAGCACCGCGGTTTCTGATACCGCTAATCTGGGTTCGATTCCCAGCCCGACCTATTTTGCTGTCGTCGGCTTTTTGACTCCATCGTGACCCGTCGACCCACAACGGACGCAGAGTTTTTAGTCAGAACAGCCGAGCCATGTCCCCAAGGCGTCCGGGGACGTCCTTTTCGCGGCTTCGGCCTTGGGACATCATAATAAAGGTGTCTGATTGATTCTTGTGAGCCACAGCACATGGCCCTGTAGGCTGGGAGGCATCGGCAGAACGACAGGTTAAAGCATCTTCATCACAAACCATGGCCCTAGGAGGAGATGAAGCATTGGTTGTTTTCAGAAGGTGCCTGCATCTAGCTGACTACCGGACCGAGCCATGGCAACCATTGGAGCACTTCCTTCGTGGTTGAACCGTTGTACAGGCACGCGCAACCCTGTCCACGCAGATGATCTGTTCATCTCCTCGAGCAATTGAAATACACTGTTCTCGTCTCCTTTCTCATCCGCTGATATCGGATGCAGCCATGTCACCACGCCCTCGGGGTTCCTGACAACTCGTAGCAAGCGGGGGTCGTCCGCCGTCTGTCGAGCAAAACGCGCTCGATGTGTCGGGGCTCTTTTCTCTGTCAGGGGACTTGTGCAGGTGACAGTCGCTGCTTTCGCGCCTGGAGGCACGTGGCTCAGTTCATCCGACGCTTCTTGCTCGCTGAGAGCGTGTCAGCAAGACTGTGCCCACTGTGCAATCAGATGTACTTCGACTCACGAGATCCAGTGATGTCGGCTCCGACAACTTCCAAATCCATGGAAACACCAGCCCCCCGAATTGTGATGCTGAGGGGCGAGGTTGGAGGTGCGACCGAAGCCCTCGGCTTGATATCAGCGACGGTCTGGACAGGCGAGAGGGCATTCTTGCCGCGCCTAGACTTCCTGGCCGGCGTCCTCGGTCCGGCCGATGCGTCGTGGGTGCCTGGGGTGATAGGGGGTGTGACAGTGAAAGGTCGGTTGACCTTGAGCTCGAAGACTTGGCGATACTGGTAGAAAATGTCCTTCTTGGTGAATGGACACTGCGGAGAGTTCTTGACGTGGTCTTCATAGGGATTGTCATCTGGCTCCCATTTGAAGCATTCAAGATTGCATGCGTCACACTTGACATTGTCGCGCTGGCTTCCCGCTGCCGCGAACTTGAATCCGGCACCCGCCATGTCTTCTGGGGTAGGCGAAACAAGGGGCCACTTGCCCGGAGTACCTTCCTCTCCCTTTTCGAAGAAACTCAGTAAACGAAGACAAAACTCGTCCATTGTGCTCTGAGATCCTGAGACAGAAGGCGCAGAACGTTCCGGTGGTTTCGGCTTGGTGTAAGGGGGAGAACTCGTGGAGTGCTTGAAAGGCGGGAGAACAGTTGACGTAGGTGTTGATGATGACCTCGAGAGTGGGCGAAGAAGGCAAGTGAAGGCGATCAAGTTGTAGATGGGGAAAAAAACCTTCGCCTCAAGTTCGCGATATGAGAGTGGTCACATGGGCTTCGGTGCCTTGATACCTTCCAGCCTGACCACTTGCTCTGGGTGGACGATAGCCTCAGGCTGTCCCCGAGAAGCAGGCAGGTTGCAGGAACAATGGATGAGGTATCTTCCTCAATTGGTTGATCTGGACCTCTTTGATATGGCCCGTTGGTTTCCACACTTCTTGCTCATATCCTGGAAGGTGCATGTAGTGGAAGGCCTGTCTTCGATGGGTGTCGTATCAAAGAAGGAATTTGATGGCTCAAGTCAGGCTCGGGATGCTCAACTCGTCGAAGGAAAGACCTGATTCTGCCACCACAATATGAGCATGATCTCGGCTGGAGCACCAAGCATCAGCCCATTTGACCGCGGGATTTGGATTGCATGTCGCGGATGACCACGAAGTTCGGCAGCAGCGGTACGCCCTGCCATCGTCATGTTCTCAGGGCAGCGATTCCAGAAGGAAGCCGTGGTTAGTGAGAAGTATCTTGACAAGATGCATGAGCGTCATGGTGAAGTCGATGTAGGGCTCGCCGACGAGAGCTTGCCCGTCGTGGGTAGACTTCCTTCCCTTGGTGAGCCGGGAGGGTTGGGCTCCTCGAGCAGTCGAGACAACATCACTTCCAAGGCGGGCCCAGAGGAAGCTCCTGAAGCTCACAGCTCACATGCCGATGTCCTCGCAACACTGACTGCTTCAATACGATTGCACGCGCATCTGCTCAAGGCGCCGGGTGGTAATTGCGCATGGCCACCAACGGCCGACACAAGGCGCGAGACGCACCCACGAGGATGAAAAGATTCACGGGCATCGGAAATGAGACTTCGTCAGAGGCGCACGGAGAAACTCAATCGGTATTATTAGAAGATTGCAAGGCGACCATCACCCGCCCCTGAACCCGACAGAAGATGTGCGCACCGAACCCGACCACTGCGAGCGCGCCGTCTGTCGGTCTGCTCGCATGTGACGCTGACCTGACCGGGGGCAGGGAAAGCCTCGAGCATTCGAACGAGCTGGATTGAGCAGCTTCTTCGTCGCCCGTCCAGCAGCGGCATCCACGGCATCCTGTCGGTGGAGTCGTGCAGTCGATAGCGCGCGGTGCAGGGGGGTTTGCATGGTGGATGCGATGCCAGTTGCCGCTCTCGGATGGGCGTGTGGAGCACGCATCGATCCAGACTCTCACGATGGTCGAGGTGCAACGGCTGGGTGGGCTGATGTGCCGGGCCTTTCTTTGTGTACGCTGTAGAGACCAGGAGGGGGATGGAGGATCGGCCGCAGCCACATCTGGCTGCTCGGAGATTGAAGCTGTACGCAGATTGCGAGCGACTGAGCTGTGGGGATGGTCATACACGGCCAGGCGAGCAATTGCATGAGAATGCCATGCTCTGTCAATTAACCGTCGTGCCGTTCAATGATCGGACAGATGAGGAGGCATAATAGACGCAATGTCGTTGGGTACCAGCGACGAGGCACTGGCATTTCCCCTTTCGTGACCAGCTGCATCAGGTGAGCTGTAGCACTCTGCACTGGGAACTTGAAGACATGGAAACCTGATTATACCCTGTGCTCCGGCTCCTTCCAGTGCTGTCTCCGAAGCTGTGTTCTGCCCACGGGCTGCCCCTGAAAGTAGACGGGAGTGTCTCTCGAAACAAGGACAGCTTCATGACCTGGCCTTGCTGGCGCGTCGGGCCCTGGCAGAGCGCGCGGTGGTGTCAGGATCGTCTGCCCACGTCGTATCACCGCCGATCTGCCCTAATTGCCCGCCTCAGCGCCGCGGAGGCATCGCTGTGCGACGTCGACCGCCCACAGCTCCCGCCTCGGCATGAAGGGTCAGCAAAGGGAGGAAGAACTGGTCCTGCGAGCTTGTGATGAGGTGCTTCGTGCGGGGGAAATGGCGATTGGAGGGGGCCTGGTCAACCCCAGGATTTAGCGCTCACAGGGGGCAAGGATCCGGCCCCTTGGCGGGCCCCTCCGTTGGCCGAGATTTACCTTCATGTGCGCGTGCAGTGGTGTGGAGGGCCGCGAGATGGGTTCTCTACCCGATGCGATGCCTTGCTTCTGGACGCCGCGGAAGAAGACCAGGGTCTGCGTCCAATCACTTTGCTGATGACCACACGAAATCGGACACTGCGCCGGTCTTTGGTCTGCTCGTCTCTCTGCAGCCCTTCCACGGACGGCCGGGAGTACGAGGACACCATCTTCCACTTGGCACTGGGAAAGGGTGCCGGTTGGGTTGGTTCCTCTGTTCCTGCGTCTGCATGCCAATACGCACCGAGGTGGTTGCGCCGGCGACGTATTGTTGTTGACAGCACCTTCAGAAAAGCAGCAGCTGGCATCACGACCAAGTAGCACGGATGGCCTGGGCGACCGACCCCGGATTTGCATCGACTCTGGGGGAGGTCAAGGGGGAATAAGGGGATGGGAGGTCTTGGCCGTGATCCATCGTCCCGCTCAACCCGCCCGCTCAGGCCAAGACCAAGACCAACCTCCACCCAGACGATACTGTATGTGCAAGCAAGGTATCATTCCATCAACCATTTGTCGAGCAATCACGAGCCTGAAGATCAACCAACAGTCATGAAAAGCGTCCTGGAGTGGAGCGAGCCGCGAGCTAAACGAGATGATGGCCACGGAGAGCCAGTGGCTTGTTTGACGTAGGTCCATCCTTGACCGGATCAAGGCCGGCCATCTCGGTGGCCCGGGCGAGGCCATTATCACATGTTACAGCAAGTCGTAACAAGTTGAAGGTACCTTGCCTCACGCACCAACGAATGCTCGCCTGGCCAACCCAGCGCCAGGGGCTGGAGGCGCCGCCACGACAATCCTAGCCACATATGTTCCCTTTTCCGTCCCCAGGCGACGGCTGACACGGGAGGGGAGGCAAATCTGCCAGGCCTCGTCTGCAGGGGCGGCTCGTCCGGCGCGGAGCAGCTCGTCCAATCCGGCAATGCTCCCGGCCGGTACGGCCTCGATGTGTAACCCGTCGCCCTATGGCCCGTGCAATGTGACGAACCCCTCATGTCGCCCGCCAACACCCGGGACCTCGCGCTACCCAGTATGCATACTTGACCCGGGTCGTCAGGTTGCCAGGTACCTCCAACGACCCCGGGCATCTCACGGCCAGGCCGGCCAGAGCAATCTGGGCATGGGGAAAGGGGCCCCCAGGCACAGGGGTGCACCTGGTCTGCCCCGGACATGGGACCCGACGGACGGCCCCCTTGGCCCCCTCACATGCAGCCTGAGCAGATGCTTGGTGATGAGCTCGGCGGATGGACTCCCCTCCCGCTCTGCCAACCAGCACCAGAGAGTGCGCCATGGCTTCACGCCCAGGCGGGCGCCTCGCATACACATGCCTACATAAAGGCGGCAGTCCTCCTCGATCCCATCCACCCCTTTCCTCTCCTCTTCTCCCCATCCACATTCGCTTTGGTATCAATCAACCTGTACACTCGCTCTTGTACATTACCACGACCCCTTCGTCTTACTTAATATCAACCATCCCAACGACCTCACCCCGTCGAACCCGTCAAGATGAAGTACTTCTACTCCCTCGCCGCCCTCGCCGCCCTCGTGGCCGCCCAGCTCCCCGAGTGCGCCAACGACTGCATCCGTGAGGCCACCGAGGCCGAGACCGACTGCACCTTCGGTGACTGGGAGTGCCTCTGCATTCCCTCGAACCGCGAGGCCGTCACCGGCGTCGCCACCTCCTGCGTCATCGCCGCCTGCGGCGTTGATGTTGCCGTTGGTGAGTTATTCCCCTCTCACTACTATGGACAGAACAAGGCATGCTGACCACATCCCGCAGGCGAGGTCGTCCCCGCCATCACCTCCACCTGCGCCAACGCCGGCAACGGCGGCGGCGACGACGAGGAGGAGACCACCACCACCGCGGCCCCCGCCCCCGAGGAGACCCCCGAGGAGGAGACCCCCGCGCCCTCCACCGAGGCCGAGGCCGAGCCCTCCAGCTACCCCGAGCCCTCGGAGGCCCCCGAGGAGTCGGCCCCTGCCATGCCCTCCCACGTCCCCGAGCCCAGCCACCCCGCCGGCAACGGCACCGCCCCGGCCCCCTCTGAGATCCCCGAGGCCGGCGCCGCCAAGGCCGGCTTCATGGGCGCCGCCGCCATGGTCGTCCTCGGCGCCATCGCCCTCTAAGCGTGTCCTGCGCTCTCGTCGTCCGGGCGGGGCCCTCGATGCTCGAAGCCTCCCCGGTGTCTTGGAATAGTGGTAATGGTACAAGGTTCCTCAGGGCTGGTGCTGGTGTCCCCGGCCCCGGCCCCGTCCTGGGGAGCCGCGTGTTGGATCAAGAAAAGAGGTATCGGCTTCCTAGATATTGGACAATATACAGAGCTGGTACGATAATGCTAATGCGTCCACGGACATGACTTGTCTGCTCTTTGCATGTTTCCAAGTGAGGGATGCCGTCGAGTTGTGCATGTTCAAAATTGATATTGCCTCGAGTCTGTCAAGCCAGTGGCTAAGTAGGCTTTCCGGTTGTTCTTGTTCAAAGCTAGTCGCAGCTGCCTTCTCTCGTGTCATTTAGTTGCCAGCCTAGCCGGGGAGACACTGCACCTCGATTGAAGGTGTCTGCCGGGCTGAGGTGGAAATTGACCAGTAAAGGTCAACGACATGGCTCGCCCTCCGAAACGAGTCATTGCGCGTCCCTGATGATGCTGACGTTGGACGTTGGGAGCAGCCTGCACGTCAAAGCGAAAAGGAAAAGAAAAAAAAAAGAAACTTGCTCACCGCGACCACAGCCGAGGACTCCAGTTTCGGGCATCGCCCTCATGGCCGATCGCACGCAAGACGCCGAACACTGCAGAATCGCGACGGCCCTGGGTGCCGGGCGATCGCGATCAGGGACACGACGTCGTCGAGTGGGCGCCACGAGCCGCCTCGTGTTTGGCAACGTCATCATCAAGACGCCCCGAGCGGAAGAGGCGCCTGTCAAGATGGAACTCGGGGCTCAGTCGGGCACGGTTCGCGAGCGGCGAGAGACGAAAGTCGGGGCGACCCACAAGTCGACCTTCTGCCGATCGGCAAACGACGTCGGAGAGAGAAAAGGAAGAAAAAAAAGCTCTTCTAGTCCTCGAACTAGAATACGCTCGAAGATCTCGGTCCACAAGAATCGGAACATTGGGTCAACGATCTTCAAGAACAGATCTGACCACGATGCCGGGTTCACATGACACTGAGGCAAGATTGCGGGATCATGTTGTAAGTATGAGGCCTGTGGCCATGTTCATTTCGTCGTTGATGATCATATCTAAAGTCTATGGTCTATCCTGTTCCCAGACTCCGGGAAGGTTTTCGCAGAAAATCTTCAAAATGTTGCGGGTATCGAATGCCCAACTGCAAAAAAAGTGTCGGGCGACGCGGGATGAGGTCGTTTCGACCATGTCGTGGCTGCTGTGACACCCATGTCCCGATGCTGCTGAATCACTAACCCGTCCGTCTCCAAGAAACCCGAGACTGGACAAAAGAGCTAATGGCGCGACGGGACCATCGACCGCGTGTGATGACGGGACGCTGCCATGCCGGCCGGTGTGAGGCCGGCCGAGTCGGTCAGGTCATTTAGTCGGCGGACTTGTGCATGCTGCCGGTGACGTAGTTCTCCTTGCCGAGGGCGTCGATGGCGGCGACATCCTCGGGGGCGAGCTCAAAGTCGAAGCTCTCGAGGTTGCTCTGGATGCGGCTGGCGGTCAAGCTCTTGGGCAGGACGACGTTGCCGCGGGCGGCGTTCCAGTTGAGGAGGATCTGGGCGGGGGTCTGGTTGTACTTCTTGGCGATGGCCACGATGGTGGGGTCCTCGAGCTTGTTACCCCGGGCGAGCGGGGAGTAGGCCTCAATCTTGATGCCGTGCTCCTGGCAGAGCTCGACGAGGTCCTCGCGCTGGCAGAAGGGGTGCACCTCGACCTGGTTGACGGCGGGGACCACGGTGGCGTTCTCGATGAGGTGCTTGATGTGGGCGGCACCGAAGTTGGAGACACCGATGGACCTGACCTTGCCCAGCTTCTGGGCGACCTCAAGAGCGCGCCAGCTCTCGAGGCGCTTCTCCTCGTTGTCGGCGGGGGAGTGGATCAGGTAGAGGTCGAGGTAGTCGAGGCCGAACTTCTCCAGGGACGAGCAGAGGGCGTTGAAAGTGGCCTCGTAGCCGTGGTCGGCGTCCCAGAGCTTGGAGCAGATGTAGACCTCCTCACGGGGAGTGCCGGTCTTCTCGAGCCAGCGGCGGATGGCGCGGCCGCAGGCCTCCTCGTTGGCATACCTGGCGGCAGAGTCGATGTGACGGTAGCCGGCGTCGAGGGCCGCGGTGACGGCGTCCTCGGTCTCCTGGCCGTTGGGGGCCTTGTACACGCCAAGGGCGACCTTGGGGATGACGTTGCCGTCGTTGAGCTCGATGGAGGCGACAGAGCTCATGGAGCCCTTCTTCTGGGGAATGGGGCGCTCCCAGGGGCGCTCAACGGGAGAGGCAGCGGGGGAGATAGCGGAGGGGGCCATTGTGAAGGTATTTGGGTTGTCTTGGGAAGTTGAGTCTGAGTGAAATTGAACTGGTCAAAAGACGTGCGCTGAAAGGTCTCGAAAAGGGTATCAAAAATGGGAGACTGTGTGTGTTGTTGTTGTTCCTGAAGCTGATGCTGGATATCGAGAGGGTCCAAGATCAGATTCGACGTTGGGTCGTCCGAGGGTTTAAGTACTCGAGAGGCTCGATCAAGAGTTCAATCTATTCCCGCGGTACACTCCCACCAAGGCCGGGATAGCCGAGACGTTGCCATGACCATGACACCGATGCCTGCGCGAAGACCCTGATTCCGAAAGTTGCCTCCCAGTTGCAGAGGTGCGGTGGATGCTCCGACGCCGAAGCGCTGTATCGATTGTGTTCGCAACGACGCCGGTGTGGGTCTTGGCGGGGACCTTTGGAGACCCGTTCTTTCCCCTGAAGGCGTCAACTCTGGACGACTCAAGCATCATCGTCCTGTAACGTGCTGTGAATATCTGGAGCTCGGGTGGGTATCGAGTGGGCGCCAAGGATGCATCTGGCGCTCCAAGCTATGCGGCTTCTGCGGCATTTTATCAGTAGATCCAGTATTCATTATCGTGCGTCTCCAGCAGGCAGACGCGCCGGGCTGAGAGTCTTGGTGTTGAAGGTGCAATGACGGAGTTGGGTGGAGGATTCCGATGCGTCGTGGTCGTCGTCGAGCAGCCGTGAATGGCGGCGTTCAGGGCCCTGCAGCGGGAAGATCCTCTTTCGGCTCCGTTCGGTGGTTTTATCCGTCCCACATGCGACGATGGTTGGATGGTCCCCTGCAATCGTGCCGCCCGTTTGGCCTGATGGTGGCCGCACGCTGACCCTGCTTGACTCGACGCCCGAGTCTTGGAGGCTCTTGGGAGGCTCCAGAGGCCTGTGCTGCCTGTGCTTTGTGAGAGGTTTGCGGCTTATCGTAGATCCACGCTGACATCATATCGGCCGGGAAAAAAGGGGCCTCAGACTTTTCCCTTCCTGTCCGGGTGGGGATCGACGTCAGCGTGGAGCCCCTATCAGAAGCCGGCGAGGCTGAACTTTGGCAGCCGTCTCCAACACACCTCCTCCAACACCGCATCTCAGTCGTCCATCTGCCACGAAAACTGGAGATGATGGAGATACTCGGCATAAATCTCTGAAGCACGCATGTGGGCCAGCCTCGCTCAAGGCGCTTGACCGCCTGAGACGTCCTCATCTATCCAGCACGACAGAACCCTTCCGAGTCAAGATGAGGCATGGGCCAAGCGTCTTCCGCCCGCCCAACCCAGGAACTTGTGGGAACACCTGCCATCTCCGGTGACGAAAATGTCCAGGAAACCGAATCAGCGTCATCTCTGCCGAGGCGCCATCCGCGGCGATCCTCTCGCAATCTCTTCACCAAGGCAGAAGTCGGCACAGATGGGGCCGCTGCAGGCATCGACGTCTTTCTTGAGGCATTTGATATCCCAATCAGCTCCGTCACAACCGCCCGCCGAGCATTCAAGATGCTACTAGACAGCCGTCGGAATGGAGTTGTCGGTCGAGGGGAGGAAAAGAACTCACTCCAAAGATCCCTGAGACCGCCGCATCTTGCCAAAGATGACGCCGCGGACGTAGTTGGAAGAGGAGTCTGCCGGTGCGGTATTCCACTTCGATACGAACGCCGCAAGACCTGAGTACATTGCGTTTGCCTGCAGTCCGTTCCCTTCGAACCACTTGGTCGACATGCGGGATAGTCCAGCTCGCCCGGGCGAAGAGGTCGAGCCATACAGAACACGGTTCCTGGAACAACTATCGTGAACCAGACAGCAGTCGGGCACGACCTTTATAGCTGGCGGCAGGCGGCGAGTCGTCGCAAGCAAAACCCATCGTCGGATGACCGAAACGGGTAACTCCAGATTAATGGGACTGAGCGAAGGTCTCGTGAGCCACAAGACCTGATCTTTACGTCAAGAGCCATACAAATCAAAAGAGCTGATCTGATGGTATCGCGGACATTGTCTTCCTTGGGAGGACGTTTCCCTCCGAAAATCGTCGATGTCCCGTCTCTATCCCATCCTCTCAGGCTGTTTGCTGAGGTCCCGGTCGTAGCGAGATTGTTTTCGAGAAAGCAGGTTATCGGGTCGCCGTCAGCAGCTAAGACCTGCTCGACAGGTACACCATGCCGAAGCCGACCTCTGCCCGTGCCTGGCTGGTGCATCGAGTCAGGCCGCGGTGGGCCCATATCTACACTGGGGCTGTGGATTTGAATGCCCAGCATTGGTTCGGCATTCCGTAAGCGGTAGGGGCAGCCTCTCTCGTACACTTGCTTGTCAGACATGTAGTTGTACGAGACACCGTGGCCAGACTGTGAATGTGGCCTCGGGATATCGCACGTCATCGCTCACAGGCTGGCTAATCTGGACGAGCTGACAAGCTTGGTGCCCTGTTGTGTCCCTCGACATGTGTCTGTTTGCTGGCGTGCCTCGAGTCGTGACTCGCACGACATCTGAAAAGCACGACAAAACAACGGTCTTTGATGAAAACTGACTCGGGCTTTGAAGATCATCTGTAAGCGAAGGAAAACCGCTGTTGATCATTCGATCATCTTGGTCGTGGTGTCGCATTGTTCTCCCGTGTTCTTGGCGTTAGTCTTGGGATTCCGGAGATGTCGCTTTCCCTCTTCTTTCCACCGAGTGATCTTCGCCTGGTGTCGCTCGTCGCCCTCCCAGACTCGACCATGCAAATGCCGAACGCAGACCTCCTGGCCGCCACCCGGCGCGTAAAGCCAGCAGGCCCATTTCGCCCAGAGTCCCGCCTTCATCTGGTCGCGGGCTCGGTGCCCAATCGTGTCCTCTATAAATGCGCCTCTGGTAATAGCGAGGGTGCTCGGGAAGACTCGTGCGAGATAGTGCTTCCTGTCAGCGATGTGCGGCTTGTCGTGCCAAAAGTAAAGAGGTGTGAGCGGCACGTCCGGCCCTCTTGTGGATGGGAAGTCGCGTTGTAGCGCGGCGGTCAGATTCTTCAGAGCAGGAAACTTCTCTACGTGGTTGGACGTGGCGTAGTGGACCATCCTCTGGGAAGGGAGGCAGACGTATCGAATCGGCGCGGTCTCGTCATGTGCCGACTGTTGCATCACGTCCAAAATGGATGGAAGGGGTATGAGGGCCGACAGCGCCCAGTCATGTTGATGAATCCAAACAAACGGCGTGTGCGTTGCTCGAAGCGCAGACCGGACGGCGAGACCAAACCCAAGGCGCTCTTTGGCCTCGATGAACGTGACGCTACCATCTGACGTGGTGTTGAGAACGAGCGGCACCGGGCTTGTCCTCGGGGAGCCATATTCGGCCTCCTCCTCGCTCGTGGTCCATCTTTTCGCGCCAGCCGCGTCATGTGCGAACGTCTTCGTCACGAGGTCCTTGACATTCTCCTTGTATGCATTATAGTCTCTCGCTCCGGCAGGCGTTACCTGCCCTTTCTTCAGGCGGGAAACGGGAACAATCTGCTCGTAGGTGTCGAAGACAACAACTATTGGACAGCGGAGAAGCTCGGGGCAATGTGCCTGGTACGATTGGAATGCGGCGGACAGGAGGTCGGTCGACGGAGCTGAAGGCGTCGGAGAGGTCGTGATGATCAGCGTGAGTAGATCACGGTCAAGGGCCATGTCGCATTATGGAAAATCAGGTCGTGTGTAGCGTGGAATTTCTCGCGATTTGCAGCACCCCATGTTTGCGGTGGAGGTGGGTCACACCGATGTTCACCGAAGTTTACCCCGCATCACCGAGTTGACCGAGACCCTTTCCGTGAAAGTCAAGCAAGTCAATGAGGCAACGTCAAGACACCTGGGAAGCTACCCTCGTTGGCGCGATACTTCACAGAGTAAGTTGCCTTGGGAGATGATTTTTACTATGATATAGTGTACCCTTAATATTCACTACGGCTTTGTAATTTCTGGTGAACACTTGATTCAATTTGAACCCTGAATCCACACGAACAGAGGTGGCGAGGTTCCGATCTCTCATCAGCCGATGCGGCCAGCCTAATTCCTTTTAGAAAGAGGCCCTGTCTCTGAGGATATTTAATCAAGTCAAGGTCGTATGACAGAGTCCATTTCCAGCTAAGATGTCTGACCTTCCTGGATTATGCGTTGCAGCTTTTGATTTCAAACAAGGAACAGGTGGTCGAGGCTTTCAAGGCAGTGCATGGCAGGCTGTCTACTAACGGGCAAGCTAGAACTGAACGTACAGCAAATAGACATACATACTCGGCGCTAACTGGAAATTATTGAGACACCATATTTCGAAGGACTCCAAAGGCAGCGCTATTTCGTGAGCTTACGTTGCAACGCTCTGATGATAGACCTGTGATGGCCCGAGCGGCCCGGAAGAATCAGTCGAGTCTCGTCGACAAGCATGGGCCAAATTTAAAAGTTTCATGAAGCTTTAGATTGGAGGGGTCCTCTATCGGCTACCACAAAGCTTAGTTGTGTCTTCAGGCTCAGCCGAGGCTCCCAGATCCAGGCACACCGGCAACTCCATTAGGTTGTTGCCAGAGTAGCACGTACTTCATGATATGATTCACTAACGCCTCAATCCCCGGTGGATAGATAAAGCAGTATTGTTAATCAAGGTTGCGTAAGGTAATGTCTCAATAGAGCAGCTTTTGGCGACCGTCCGTTTCGACTGACCGGACTCATGATGTGCACCAGAGCTATACTCAGCCGGCTTGAAGCTGGGTTGAAGTAACCAGGGGAATACGAGGTTGGCATACTGCAAGATACAGAGCCGTCCTATTGACACGTTGCTCTTGCAAGTTTACTGGGAGGTGTCGGAACCCTTGCTGGGCCTTGAGTGGGTGGTCAAGGGTCTCTCGAGGATCTGCCACCCCGGCAGGAGGCTATTCAACATCATGGACGGTGAGGTACGTGGGGAATGACACTATTAAATAATGAAGTAGTATATAATCTCTAGAATTAGAGTTGACTATCTCATGCTTTCGCCCGCATCTGGGATCTCTCACATTTTCAATGTTCAGGGGAACATCGCGAAGTCGTAGGATCACCAGAACCACACATCATATCGCACTTCGCAGCGCCTGGATGCATGCGCGATGTATTCGAGCCTCTTACGGGTGATGTAAAACTGCGACATGATACTCAGATTGCACCAGAAGGCAAGCTTGGGAAGGAAAGCTTGGTGACCGCAGACCATCTTGACCTGCAGCGTCGGGCGCTCAGGGCGAGTTCACATTCTTTCCTTTCGGATCGAATTGGCAGTCGCACGAGATCAAAGCCACCCCGCGTCATACTAAGTTGCCGAACCCAGTTCGTGGTTCGCCGCATCGAGTGTGCGTGCACGACAGAACCGTTTGCGCGGTGTGGCGCGCTGGATGACAACAGGTGCGACCAGTCACGCGGGCATTTGCCTCTAGGCCAGCCACACATGCCTCGAACCAGTCGAACCCGGCCAGAGGACAGAAACGGCATTGCTTTAAAAGTACGGGACCCTTGGTTCAACGACACCTGGAAACGTACACTACTAGTACGACCGATCTCGAGACAACAGCGCGCGGGCGCCCCGGGCCGCGCCCGGGCTGCTGGATCGCGATGACGAAGCTCAGTCTCTCAAACGTCAACTTGCATCGATCGAAACCTGACCATGGCGACATCAACTACAAGTATTGCGGCTCGTGGCCTTGGCCTTGCCTGGCCTGGCGACAGTGTTCGTTCGTGCAGATGAGTCGTAGCTCATTGACTTCATGTAGATCGAGGTGCGGCATGATTCGTGCTTTGGGGGTCGCGACTGGCGAAGATGCTCGTCGGCCCATGTTCAACACCTGTCAGGACAGCAAAACCGTCATCAGTCAATAAAGTACGCATAACACCTCGGACAGGGCCGTGTATGGTCTCAGAGAGTATCCCGACCACGAAACATACCATAGTCTGGCCACCACGCCGGGGATGAAGTCTCTGTGTTGCGAATGAACATGGCCTCGTCAGGTGAGGGCGCTGTCGGCTACGCGATCTGCCGCGCCGGTCGCAAACCCTAGCAAGTACGCGACAGACAATCTTGCCAACCCGGCCAGCATGCTCACTCCCATTTCGACTCCGACACTCCGAGGTTCCTCGACATCTCGCGAGCCCCATCGCACCCCGTACCTCCGAGAGGTCTCATTGCAAAACGACACGTGATGGTCAGGGCAGTCGGACCCCTCCCCCTCTCAGCTTGCGACCAGCATGTGATACCCTGCGACGTTCGTGGCGACGCGAAGAACACCGCCAAGCCCGGCGGCGCTGTCTGAGAAGGCCAGTATTGGGTGGGGGGCTCCGCTCGTCGCAGCACCGCAGCGCAGGCTCGCTCGCCACTTTGGGCCCTGCTCCGATTCCCATTCGCGTGCGTCCCGCCCCTATCTACCGCGTATTCCTCGAGGGGGGAAGGAAGAAGCATCTAATTACGGCGCGCGTGGTGACACTGCATCAGAAACAGGAAGCTGGGTGGGCGGGGGCGGGTGAGATGCTTGGCCGCAGGCGCCTGCACACCCCCTTTTTTCTCTGCGCGACCGACTGACTCTTGCGCCCGACACCTGCCCGTCAACCCCCCAGCTTCCCGCTTTCCGCACTCTCACGTGTCCCTCGAAAGGGATCTATCTGGTAACAGCCACGAGACGGCTGCCGCGACTACCATGACGAAACGTCGAGCAGTCCGGGCGTATTACGTACAATGAACGAGGGTTTTGCAGTAGTCGATTGCGGAGGAGGGGCCTGGGGAACGCCTCGTGAACGGGAAACGAGCTGGCCCCGATGAGCATCATGGCTTGGATCTGGAGTACATGGTTGGATATCCGATGCAATCCGGGGCAAGTCTCCGCTGAGGAGTCGGCGCCTGTATACGGTACGTAACGCAAAGTCTAACTTGGATGATGACATTCGTCCGCCGCGGCGACGTCAAGCGAGCGAGTGAGCACACGCTGATATCGAACCAAGTCGGCGCAGGACGTGCAGAGTCAAACCGCGTGCGAATCGCATTGCCAGTCGCAACTCTGCCGCAGGAAACCGAGACTTTGCCGTTGGCCTCAAGAGCCAGCTGGCGATGGTCCGTCTGATAGCCCTCGAATAGCTGCCGAGCGATAGCGATAATGAGGCGCCCGTTAGGGGACGCACCTCGGTTCCTGTGTGGCTCGGTTCATGGAGTCAGGTCGCCGACGCGTCGCACCTGCATCTCGAAAAGGGCTGTTGGTGGTCACACCTGATGAGCTGACAAGATACGGTTTATCATGGCCAAGCGCGGATGCTGGTTCGCGCCTGGGCATTGGGCGAGGCAATCATGGGAGGGAATGATTAGCACCTGTGCCAAGCGGGCGCTAGCCACTAGCGCATTCGGGGTGGATCTCTGGAATTGTTCTCGAAGCGCGGATAGAGGAAGACGAACCGGGACGTCCTTGGCCCTCAAACTGAAGGAGGGGGTGCAAACCTCGAAAGGGTGCGCGAATCAGAGGCCACCCGTATCTCACGGCCTGCCTGCATTGCCGCAGCCAAGACGACTTTTCGGCATTCTGCCTCTGGGCTCATTTCTTTCCCTCGCCCAGTCCTGAGATGGCCGTTTGCGACCTGCCAAGAACGGTTCGCCATCGGCGCCTGTCGATAAAGCGCCGCTCGCCGCTTCGGCCACGATGAGGTTCTGGCCGCAGGGAATCTGGGGACCCAGCAAGTCGGCGATCAACAGCTAGTAGGCTTTTGCCTCGTCCAGCTAAGTATGAGCTAGCCTGCGGTTCCTGGGACCAACTCTAATACCACCACCCATTCATTGCACCGAACCGAGGAGCACTTGAAGCATCACTCTAAGCTTATTCTTAGCGCCCGACTGGGAGAGCACACTCCTGTATGGAGCACCGGACTAGGGCCTAGCAGCGTCCTTCCCTCGCTCGATCCCCCCAGCACATCGAAATTTGCATGCCGGCCACTGGGAACGACGAGTCTCGTGTCTCTCTCTCCGCGGAATGCTGACCACCACGCGACTGAAGCACCATGCTAGGCCACGAGTCCGAGGTCCTCAACCAGTGATTGTGCGTCGATGGCGCGCCCAGCTGACAAGACGCCGGCGCGGAGAAGGCTCCAAATTAGGGCAAGCCTCCCCGTCCGCCCTGCGTGCGGCGCCACATGCCTGCGGCGCTACAGTGCGA
The DNA here is from genome assembly GCA_037042015.1 of Furcasterigmium sp. R96-07A1. Classification (NCBI taxonomy): domain Eukaryota; kingdom Fungi; phylum Ascomycota; class Sordariomycetes; order Glomerellales; family Plectosphaerellaceae; genus Furcasterigmium; species Furcasterigmium sp. R96-07A1. The sequence continues at coordinate 136,138 of JAXQJP010000307.1, forward strand.
TACCCTAAAGCCCAACATGCAAAGCCCCACGACTCGACGATGGGGCCGCCAGTCGCAAAGGGAAGGAGTCAAGAAGTGTCAGGGCCCCGGTGATCCGTCGAGGTGCGTTAGCGAAACCCAAAGCAAAGGTCCAAAGATTCCAACTGACACCATCGAACGGCGGCGGGCTGCCGCTCGTTGCTCGGGCAGTCAGCCTGACCTCCATGTCTATTGGTGATGGTCTAGATCCTCGACGCGACTCACCTGAAATCACTCGTGTCTGGCGGCCCTGCAAGATGCTGGCCGTGCCTTGTTACCGTGCCTGCGCCACTCCGAGAGGCAAGCCAGCAAGTCCAACGGTTATCCCCAACAAGGCGACCTTGCCTGCCAGTCCTTCAACGCACGCCGCAAGGGCCTGTTAGGGTCCGTCTTGGCCTCACCACTCATGGTCGTTGTAGCATGGCTCGGCGCGGCATGTCGCCCTCCTCCCGCCCGCCTGCCTGTCCGGTCGGGAGCCGGACTAAGGCGCCAGATACCCGTCACCTGCGCCCCTGTCCCGTGCTGACGGATCACGCAGGCATGGACGGACTCGGCGCATCTGGCAGCGTGGGCGTCGCATGCGGCCGGTTCAGGAAGGCCTCTTCGGGCGGCCTTGGCGAGATCTGAGGCTCATGCCGCATGGACATGGTTCCTATCTCTTGGTGATACTCGGCCGAGGCAGCCAACCCGGCGGCGGGACGTCGATGCCATGCCATATTAGCGCTGCTTGGCCATGATGAGGCACATGCACGATAGTAGATACGTTGGCGACGACAGGGCGCCTCATCATGAGATTGTTGAATCCGGGACAGCAAATTTGGGAATGCGGTGCCCACGATGGTGAATGGTCATGTCTGGATACTCGACGCTGTGAGTAACTCACTCAAGGACCGAGTCGGTACACTGCCATTTCCCATGCTGCCATGGTAAGACGGATCGTGTAGTAGCCTTGGAATCACTTTTGCCTTGCATGTACTGATGACCGGTCGGCCCCAAACATGGACCTGTGCAGGGCGAAAGAGGTAGGCAACGTCAAGGAAGTAGTGCCCGAAGCAGCATGACAGCTTCGTCACTTCGTGCTTATGCTAAGAAAATTGAGGTGGCCGAACCCTGGAACGAGATGTCAATCCTTGTCTAAGCAGTCAATCAGTCACCAGCCAACTAGTTTATCGGTTGGCCAAGCCAGTGAGACATTTGGCCTACCTTTTCCGGAGGAACGAGACTGACCAGCTTGCCAGCCAACCCAGCGTCCGTAATAATCGGGATGAGGTATCTTGGGCGACGGGCGAATACTGCTCGGAGAAGCCGTCAGGTGTATCTGACACTTCGCGAATCTCGCCACTTGATGCGCATCAGGCAAGTCAGGAGGATCATAGGGGTCTTCTGGAGGTGGCGAACGGTGATGATCGCCATGATAGTGGCAGCCCAGTGCGCTGGGGCCAAGAAGCCAAGACTCCGGGCCCGATTGACCATGCATGCCTTGAATGCCTGGGTGCAGCACTTTCGGGACGTCGAGCGCTACCTGATTGCCATGCTATCGATATGCGGAAATCCGTTCAATGTCGGAGACTCGGGTACGCAGCGGAGTCGGCACCGGTGACGAGTATCAAGGTCTTTGATCGATGGATGAGATACCAGTGCTGCATGTTAAGTCTCAATTCAGGGACAGCAATTAAATGGCGAGAACGTTGGTAAACTTGTAGTCCTGAAGCACAAGCCACAGTGGCAGCCGGGGAATGAGGATCGAGTACCGTACCGTAGTTGGTAACGCCTTGTTCCAAGCCTCCGGGCTGACCATATCAGACTCGGACGCCGTTGGAAGTCATGGCTGACCATGACAAGACACCAGGCAAGCCACGCGACGCCACGCGACGTAACAAAGACAACCGCTCCCGAGATAGAACGACAACTATGAATCTAGAGTCCCAGGCGAGGCTCAAGAACAAATCTCCAGTCTCACATTTGCACAGCGTAGCACGCGACAGGAATGCGAGCTGCTTGGACTGTGGGCGCGGACACGTCCGGCCACTTTGCGTGTCGAGACAGGCTGACAGGTGGACAGACAAGTCGCGACCCAGGTGAACCCCCGGTCAGCCTTGGCATGGCAGGAGGAAACGAGAGGCAGGAGCCAATTGGCCGGGGCAACGACTGATAGGCGGTTCTGTTATCTGGGTGGGGTGGAAAGCACAGACGACAAACAGCCCGGTCGGTGTCTTTCCCATACTAATTAGACTCGGGAGGCGCAAGGTGGAGCCTGGGGTACGCTGCGGCGTTGGCAGGTGCTCCTGACAATTGGACGGCGCCCGGTCTGCCGGTGGCCCAGGATGCTCCCAAGCTCCCAAGGCTCCTTCCATGATGGGTCCTAGCTGTTGGAGCGCTCAGCGTGTGTGGCTGCTAATCTCTTGGCGGCAGCTCCAGCCAATTTCGACCGTCCTCGCACCTTCCTGTCTGGGAAAGCAGGGGTCTTGGCTGGGGTGCGGCGTGTGCGACGCCAAGCACAAATTAAGCTGTCTGGGCAGGCTGGGGTGCCCCTGAGAGTGCGAGGTCACTTCGGGGTGCCACCGGGAGGATGCGCCTGCCGTTTTGTGTTGTAGCGACGATCGAGTGGCCTCGCCCCACTCATGGGCAGCCCACAGACCCACCTCGACTTCCAAGCAGGTGCTTCCCGTGAACCCCCCAGGATGATCCAGCATGGTGAGCACCCACCAAGGTACCAAGGTACCAATGATCTGCGCTGCATGGGCACTGTAATAATTCCATTGCGAGTACCTAGCTACAGCCGTGCCGCCTTTGAACCCCCTTATTCGTCCCGAGGACCTCACGCACGGATGAGGGAGACAAGCAGAGACCAGGAGCTCGCTCGTCCGCCGTGGAGTGTCCCTTCCCCGGTCGGTCGATATCGCGACTCAACCCTGCCACCTGCTGCTTTCGCGCTACCTTCCATCTTGGCACGCTCTTGTCCTTCCTCGCCCCCCTTGCCGTCTCGTCCTGGTCGAACCCTCTCGACCCGCGGCCCCCCCGTCCCATCCTTCGCATCTGGCAACCCATCGCATGCCGGCACATTCTTAAAAGAGTCCCTTCCTCCCCCCCATCCCGAGTCTCTTCTTCTCCTCTCTTGTCTCAGCCCCGTCCTCCCTCTTCACGACAAGGCAAAGAGGTCTCACTTTCCTTCACAACACCAGAAGGTTGCCCTTGCTCTCAGCAAGCGCACATCGCCAACATGTCCAAGGAAGTGCCCGCCGACGTGGCGGCCGCCAACACTGAAGACCCCGTCATGGTCCCCGATGAGAAGGCCTACAACAACCGGCCCTATGCCGGTGACGGCCATGTCCCCAAGGACTTCCGTGAGCAGTCGTTCATGACCCGTAACGGTCTGAACCTCGAGTCGTTCCAGAGGCGTAAGTGGAGCTCGCCAACCTGATCCCATCAATGCTCGCACGGAACGAGAGGCTAATCAGTTTGGATTACAGGTGACTGGGGTACCGGCGACATCGAGCTCGATCGTTCCATGAAGACTCGTCACTTGCACATGATTGCCATCGGTGGCTCCATCGGTGCTGGTTTCTTCGTCGGTTCCGGCAACGCGCTCTCTCGTGGCGGACCTGCCTCTATCCTCATCTGCTTCATGATCGCTGGTTTCATGATCTTCTTCGTCGTCCACGCCCTTGGCGAGCTCGCCGTCATGTACCCTGTCTCTGGTGGTTTCTACACGTACTCGACCCGCTTCATCGACCCCTCGTGGGGTTTCGCCATGGGCTACAACTACGTGAGTTCTCCCGCCGACATCGCCTGTCCAATCAGAGCTTACCGCTGACATTCAATCTCCAGGTCTTCCAATGGCTCATCGTCCTGCCCCTTGAACTCTGTGTCGCCTCCTTCACCGTGCAGTTCTGGAATCCTCCAGTGGGCGACGCCTTGTGGATATCACTCTTCTGGATCGTCATTATCGTTATCAACATCTTCGGTACTCTGGGTTACGCTGAGGAGGAATTCCTGAGCTCCTGCTTCAAGCTTGCCGCCATCATCATCTTCTTGATCGTCGCCATCGTCCTCATCTGCGGCGGTGGTCCTGAAAGTGGCATCTACAGCGAGTACTGGGGCAACCGCACCTGGAGCGATCCCGGCCCATGGCAGAACGGTTTCCCCGGTTTCTGCTCTGTCTTCGTCACGGCCGCCTTCTCCTACGCCGGTTCCGAGCTGGTTGGCCTGGCCGCTGCTGAGTCTGCCAACCCCGCCAAGGCCCTGCCCGGTGCCATCAAGCAGATCTTCTGGCGTATCACCCTCTTCTACCTGCTTGGTCTCTCGCTTGTCGGTCTTCTCGTCCCGTCCAACCACCCCGATCTCCTCAACATTGCCACCAACCCCTACGCTGAGGGTGCCTCGCCTTTCGTCATTGCCATCAGGGATGCCGGTCTCACTGGTTATGATTCGTTCATGAACGTCGTCATCTGCGTTTCGGTCGTCTCCATCGGTGTGTCTTGCGTCTACGGTGGATCCCGTACCCTGTCCGCGCTCGCTCAGCAGGGCTACGCTCCCAAGATCTTCACCTACGTTGACAAGTCTGGTCGCCCTCTCTGGTCTGTCGTCTTCCTCCTCGCTTGGGGTGGTCTTGCCTACATTGCCCTTGCCTCCTCTGGCATGCTTGTCTTTGACTGGCTTCTGGCCCTCTCTGGCCTCGCTGCCCTCTTCACTTGGGGTTCCATCTGCCTGGTAAGTTCGATCCACCCTGCTTTTGATTGCAGATCTGACTCGCCCTTAGGCCCACATTCGTTTCCGTACTGCCTGGACTCGCCAGGGCCGGTCCATGGACCGCATCCCCTTCAAGGCCGCTTGTGGCGTCTGGGGTTCTTACATCGGTCTCGGCCTTTGCATCCTCATCTTCGCTGCCAACTGCTACTACGCTGCTGTTCCTGTCAGCAAGCCCGAGACTGCTCTCGAGCACGCCGAGCACGCCCTCATGAACATCCTTGCTGTTCCCGTCGTTATGGTCTTCTGGATTGGCGGCTTCCTGTGGAAGCGCACCGGCTGGCTCACCATTGACCAGATCGACCTCGATGCTGGTCTTAGGGAGCACGATTGGGATGAGATCAATGCTTACCAAGCTAAGATCGCCAGCTACCCTGCTTGGCGCCGCCTCTTCAACAAGTTCTTCTAAGCGCGTTGGATGCAAGCAATCGGTGCGAACGTCTTGACGTGCTGCGCGGATCACATCTCTACTTGGGTTTTGCAGATCATGCTGGATAGTCGGCTTGGTTGCAACGCTGGGCTTAGAAGGGCCATCTAGTTCTCATACCACGTCATTGTCGGTCGTTCCTAGATACCATAATACAGTCTGACATTTCGTCTAAATGCATTGTCTACAGCCTGTTTACCCGGCTTGATCTGCTGGACTGGATTGTCCTTTGTCGTGTCACGCTCCGCATCCGGAACAATGCATGCCTCTCCATTACAATTTGACTTGGCCTGTGACTTTTAGCCAGGATGACCATTTGAAAAGAAGGTTTTGTGAATATAATCTTGTTCAAGACCGATTGCTATTCAGGCCGGGCATGACCCTTTCAAGATGCAGCTCACATTATACTCCTTTGCCGGCCAGCCCGGTCAGACGCCTGACTGATGGTGAGCCGGTGCGGCTTGGCTACGCGATACCAGATGTATCCTTCTCCAAATGTGGAAAGACATTTGATTTCTGGGCCGGAGGACCAGACGAGTAAATGCCTGAATCCCGGGTTTCTAAAGACACGGCGACGGATTAGATGATGCAGCCGTACATCTCTAAGAGCCTTTACTGTTCAGTCTGGGGCAGTTTCTGCCAACCTTTGGCGCACCAGTATTGAAAGTTGACTACGCTTGAGCAGCCTGTGCTTTTCTGTCGCACGTCCATTCAGACACTACCATGGCAAGTCACACTCGTCCCCGAGCTGGAGCTTGTTCAGAGGCGCCTCTCGATAGGTCGAGAACAATCGCGAGACCTTGACGGTTGCTATAGTAAGCACGAAAATTACTTCGAGCAGTGAGCTACTTCCGCGCGGTACTCTAGTGACGTGAACTCCAGATGGTGTCATCCTGGCAGGGAGTCGGCTCGGTAAGTGAGGAGTCCCAGAAAGCAGGATTTTCGGCCTCACCACGGCTTGGGCCCCCTTCTAAATTGTGATGCTGTCTTCCAATGAAACCTTGTGTTCCCTGCCAAGCTGCTTCGCAGTCTAGAAGAGACGCGGCGAGAAACTATGGGCGCCAAGCCCCAATGGGATGCACACGATATATAGCATGCCTCCATTGAAGCATGCGGCGAATGATCACCAGGGCATCTAGACTTTGTCACCTGCTGAAGTCAGCGAAGGCACTCAATCTCTGTGCTTTGTATGGCCAAGGGCATATTATCCGCAGATTGACGATGCATAGCCGAACCGTGGAACTTTTTGCTGTTTTAGGCTGATAGGTGATGCTACCCCCGGATTTTCCTCTTTGGGACTCCGGTAGTTGCTTGACGAAGGCTTAAAAGCCTGCACGAGACTCTTTGAACGTCGTCGTTTGAAGAGGACTCGGACCGCAGACTCATCCTTCGCTCAGCTCGCAACCATATTCCCCGCCCTCAAGATGCAGTTTCTCAACGCCATTCTCGCCCTGGGCGCTGTCCAGGGCATCTTCGCCCATTGTAAGTGTCTTGCATGGGCTCATCAGACGGCTCTTGTCAGCTGACGAGACTAGATACCTTCCCTGCCATCTCGTCCGGCGGACAATCGTGCGCCAACTGGAACTGCGTTCGCCAGACCACCAACTTCCAGCACAACGGTCCCATCACCGACGTTTCTAGCTCCCAGATGAGCTGTTATGAGATCAACCCGGGCCGCGGCCCGAGTGGAGTCCTGTCGGTGCAGGCCGGCGGCAGTGTTGGTATGTGCCATTGACCCAGCTAGCCCTCGCCGGTCAGTTGGCACTCGTCACTCACCTCTTCACAGCCTTCACCTCCAACCCCGCCATCTTCCACCCGGGCCCCGCCATTGCCTACCTGGCCAAGGTCCCATCCGGCCAGAGCGTGTCGAGCTGGAACCCTAGCGGTGCCGTGTGGTTCAAGATCTGGCAGGACAACGCCATCATCAGCTCCAGTGGCATCAGATGGCCCAACGACGGTACGGCCACGCCCAGGCCCGAAGTCTTGAGCGAGAAGCTGACACGTCCCAGGCGCCAGCTCCATCAGCGTGCCCATCCCCCGGTGCATCGAGAACGGCGACTACCTGCTGCGGTTCGAGCACACGGGTCTCCACAGCGCCTCGAGCCCCGGCGGCGCTCAGGTCTAGTACGTTTCCCGAGCTGACTGAACGACCATGGCTGTCCAAAATACTGACGTCCCCGTAGCCTGAGCTGCGGCCAGATCAGGGTCTCGGGCGGAAGCGGCGGCTACCGCGCCGCGCGTATGCTGAGCTTCCCTGGCGCGTACAGCCCCAACGATCCCGGACTGCAGATCAACATCTACTGGCCCATTCCCCAGTCCTACACGTACGTGTTTCCGCCCTTTCCGTTGATGAAGAGCACAGAACTGACATGAATCCCCAGAGCCCCCGGTGGCCCCGTCGGATCTTGCTAGGCTGATGATACAGGAGCTGTTGTCAGCTAGAAACGTTGCGACGTGCGCGTGAGGGCATATGAGAATGTGGCGGTTGAGGGGATTCAGGTGTCAAGCACGTCTTTCTGGGGTGGTGCCGTCGGTGCTGCCGGGAGAGAACGAAGCAGGAAGGCACAGTCACTGGACTGGGGCGATGTGTGCTTTACCATGCTCTGCATATGAGTTTTGTGGTTATCCCCAACTTGTTCGTTCAATGACCACCTATACCTGACCGCGTGCGCACGTATCATGAGCTGTTCCCGCGACACTGCCCCATCCGGTAAATTCAAGACGGAGGAGGCGGCGTAGTAGAGAGCTGCGACGACGATGCATCGGGACCCGGCGATATGCTTGGCCCAGAGGTCCTCTGCTCCCCGTCTGCCTCCTTGTTCCCGCCGACCCTCGCGTATCCCGTCCATGTTCTTGCTCGCGGCGCGTCAATCGCTTTGGCTTGAAGGCCGGACATCTCAACATCCGCATCCTTGCCGGGGCCCTTTCCTCCTCGGGCACCCAACCCAGCAGAAAAATGCCAGTCCCTGTCGTCCCTCGCGTCTAGTCGAAAACGTCAGCACAGAATCACCAGCGGGGGGCAACATCACTCACTCCACCACACGACGATGAAGTCAAGAGCCGTCGGCACCCAGGTGACCAGGGCCAGGATCTGGCCGAAGCCCCAGTTGCCCTCCTCCAGGGAGTCGCCGGCGATGTCGTGGATCTCGCGCCTCAGCTTGACGAAGACGGTGAGCGTCGCCCACATGAAGCCGAAGGGAACGACGCCGACGGAGACGATGAAGAGGGCGTCGACGACGACGCCGCCGCCGTAGCGGTGGCGGTGCTTCCAGGCGGTGGCCCTGCGCAGCACGCGCCAATCGCGGAACATGGTCCAGTGGTAGGCCAGCCAGGCGACGACGCCGAGGCCGAGGTAGATGGTCGCGGAGAGGATGCAGTAGCGCGCGCTCCTCGCGGTGTCGGCGCGCCTGAACTGGAAGCAGTAGCTCTCGAAGGGGCTCGAGGGCCTGCTGGTGCCGAGGACGTAGCGCGTGCCCATGGCGAAGGTGACGCAGCAAAGGGTGAAGAGGGCGAGGCGGCGGGGGAGGGGCCGCGAGCAGCAGGGGACGTAGAGCGGCCACAGGGCAATGAGGGGCGGCGTGACGAGGACGGTGGCGAGGGCGGAGAAGGCCTGGGTGTAGTGCGTGCGCTCGGTGAAGGTGAGGATGATGGAGGCGATGGCCACGCTGAGGGCGAACAGGAGGGCCGTGTCCCAGAAGATGCCGAGAGAGGACTGGAGGGCCGTGAAGAAGGGCCTGTCGCTGATTATGGCCGTGTTGAGCTGCCGCGGCGGCTGCTTCAGCACCACCGAGTAAAAGAGGGCGGCGAGGATGAAGAAGGTGGTGATGGCGACCTGGATGGAGTACGCTGTCAGGACCTACTGCTCTGTTAGTGATTGGGTGTCGACATTTCAACAGCCAGATGGACGTACGCCGATGCCCGCCAGGTCGGAATTGCCTTCCCACTGGAGGGCCCGACAGAATTCGGCGAAGCACGAGTCGATGAGCTGGTCCTTGCCATCTGCCAGACTGTCATTCGTCGACGTGTACCAGCCGACGAGGTCTGCGTCGGTGGCCGTGAGATTCCCATCGTAGTTGGCACGGACCATGGAGATCATGGACTCGAAGGGAAGGATGCCGGACTCGAGGAGCAGCGCCAGAGCGCTGCCGGTGCTGGCGCAGTCTCTGGTCAGGTCGAGGTCGGAGAGCGAGAGATTCGTGAGGGGGAAGCCATCGTCGCTGCTCATGGCGTTGATTGCTGACGTTGCTGGGGCCTCAAAGGACGCCTGTGCTGCGGTCGCTGCCTCGTTTCGTGTCTGGCGGTGTCGCGAAGCCGAGCAATTGAAGGGTTTTCGCAAGTAGGAGATCGTCGATCCAGCAAACGCCTACGCCTTCCGCTCACGTTGTCTGTCGATGTGATTCAGTTGATGCGTGTGCCTTGGCAAAGAAGCAGAAATCTGGGTTTATCTGCCAAGTTCGAAGCCGTGAGGCACCGAGCTGACTGCATATGACCATTCCGTGATGGTTGGGGGCCAAGAAGGCAACCTGCCAAGGCAGATAAGCATCAAGTTCGTCCGACGTCACTGTGCACACCACAGGGCTCATGACCAAACATTGAAGCCTCGCCACGGCGAGCCCAGCCATCATTGACGATCTAGGCCCTCATATTGAAAATTGAAAATCCAGACCAGACCGACAGAGGCTAGGACTCTGACACCGACTGCCATTGCTTTTCTTTCCCCGCCCGATGTTTCTGAGGTTCTGCCCGCCCATTACTGATTTGACCGACCGTGCTAGAACTTCAGCCACATGCTGAGCCTCGTGCACAGCCCCGCTACCCCTGACTCCCTGATGAGGCCATTCAGGGGTTCAGGGGCTGCCTCCCGCTTCCCCTCTCAACCCACCAGTACTACCGCACGACTCTGATTTATCCCAGTCTGTTATTTTTTTCTAGTTCTCCGGCGAATTTTCACATCATGCGGTCACAGGTTTCGCCGTGTGGCCGCGGCCGCGTCACTTCTCCGGCCGCATGGTTGGCAGTGACCCCAACGCAGCAAAAAACAGGTCACATAGCTCACAAAGAACTACGTCCCACGCTATTAAAGCTGGGGTCCCCATGGCCGATGTACAGGCAAGGAATTACTCGGGGTCAACATGAGGATGAAGCGTGACGAGCCTGATCTAGAGTGGTTGTTGGCGTTTACAATCAGAAGTCCCAGCCTTGGTGCCCGTCCAAATCGATCAGTAGTGGCTTCTAGACAAATGATCACTGAGTAAAGCTCCCATCACTTCCGACTTTGACTCGAACAATTCAGTACGTGGCTGTCCTTTCAGCTTATACCTCCTGACTGGCAACCAGAAACACTTTAACATGATGTCAGAGGCGGCCGAAGAATAATCTCGCGACCCATGGTACTATGCTTTTGTTCCTGTACACGTGGGACTCGGTCAGCTTGTGGGCTGCGGGCACTTGTGTTCGCCAAAGCCATGAAACTTAGTCTATAGGAGCGCCGTTTGAGTTGTCGGACAAGTCGAGGAGGATTATGAGTCGCTGATTGTTGTCGGGGAAGACAAGAAAATAAAGAATATTCTCTTGCGCCCGAGGACGGAGGGAGCGAGCTGTCGTACTGCATACTCACAGGTCAACTGCGACCAACCGTTGTTGGCACTTATCGAGTGTTGCATCGATAACTATAAGGTAGGGATTTAGTACAAGAAATACATGGACTTCCTGGGTCTGGAGTATGGAACGCGGGTTTGTGACCTCCATGATCGTGGCAAGGCGACGCTAGGCGGCGAAGCTGGCAGGGTGTTTATTCTGAGAGGCCCGTCAACATCTCGTGAATGGCCGTGTAGAGCCCATAAAATCTGCTATCAAGCTGGCGTCCATAAAGTCAGAGAATTGCGGCATGTCGTTGGTTGGAATTCGAGGCCTGTGTGCCCTTGAGTATAACCCCAAGCTTTAGTAAGTAAACATTGGCTTTGAAATGACGATCCCAGGGTTCTGTTGGCAATACAGATAGAAAACCCAGAAGTAGCATGAGCAAGAAGACTCAATTTCCTATCGTATGCTGAAGGAAACACAGAACTTCGCGGTCAATTTACAACGAGGGGCTCTGTTGGCCAGCTCGGGTACCAAAATCTTTCGGCTCTCGGAAAAGTTGCCGAGGACCGCGGCCCAATCTGTTCCAATACTGGAGACCTCAGCAATTGTGACAGATAACAGACGCCTTCATTGTAAGATGATTGCATTCCGCCTGGTGCATCCTGGACCAAGACACGCGATCGCGTCCAGCTCCGTCTTGAGCGAAGTTTGCGAAAGTGTCAGCATGCATCGGACAAAACCGCGTGAGAGCCGCATGTAGGCTAAGAACAATCCATGGCGCTGGGCGCCGCATCGAACCCAGGGGATTGGAGAGAGGACGCACGGCGTCTACGCAATGCGGTGTGGATGTCTCGAATCTCTACTCGAAGCGCGGTGGTTGAAGATTGGAATTTGGGCCTCTTGCACGGAGAAAGTGGGGTATTGAGGAATAGGCCAAACTGACCAATGAGGTGTCATACAGACAAGGCAGATGCCGAGGTTCAGCACCCAAGGGAGAAGAGATCAGGAGCCCAGAACGGAGGAGAGGTGAGGGGAAGTGAGTCTGGAGTCTGGCCTGGCCAGCCCACTCTCACAGACTGCCAGGGGTAAGCTGATGACGAGGAAATTGGGTTCTGACGCTTCTCGTCGATCTACAAGCGCTCCCACCATTGTCCGGCCCTCTACGTCAGCTTGAGGCTTGGACCCGACTCACTCCGCTGCCCGCTAGAGCCGGATCATCCCAAGTTCGAGGGTCACGAACGTGAGCGACCTCTCCCTCTCACGTCCTTGAAGAAATTTGACGTGAAGTTTAATGAAACCCCGGGGCAGAGGAGGCATCACATGTCAAGCATCGTGATGGCTTGGCTGGCGCTCAACGACGCCACGCGACATACCGACTGCCATACCTGCGACGTGCATGGAAAAAAGGGTTCGCTGAACAACTGTTGTGGTGTGGCTGGACATGCTAAGACTCGGGACGATGACCAGATTGAGAATAATGCAGTGTCCGACGAAGGATCAGCCACCTCATTACAGTAGGCACACTTGACGATGACTTCGCGCCGGCTGCAGGAGAATTTCGCATCCTAGCACAGAAACAGCCAGTTGACCGGGGGATGCGACCAATGTGAAGAGGCGCCAAGACCAAGTCCCGGGTCGCGTGCATGCTGGTCCAACAAAGCCCCCTTGATCTCGTACCAACAGGCAGCCCTTTTTTTTTCGCCCCCTTGACGGCTACCGTGACCAGTCGGATCAGGATCACAATGGACTAGACGCAAAGCAACCCCGCATCTCAGACGAGGAGGAGGCGGAGGCGGCGGCGGCGGAGGGGTGGGGGACAGGGCACTGGCAAGCTGGAGTCCGCTCCCCGGAAAGCCCACTCCCTTACCCCAGATTCAAACTTCCACGCCCATCGCTAGCCTCGAAGCCATTCCCACCGTCGTTGTATCGCTCCGGCACATCACCGCGGTCTCCCACTGCTTGCTCCCACACCGTGTCTCCGCAGCCAGCTAGCTAGGCCGCCACCCTCGGTATCGTGCTGACTTGAATGCCTCCTGATTGGCTTCCCCGGCCGTCCTGTCTTGGATCCACAACTTCATACCCCGAACCTGGATAGACCTCCGTTGAGATTGCGGGGGAGAGAGATGCCATGACATGTCTCATGCTCTGCCTGCGGAAGCTGGGCGTTCCGCCCGCCTGGTGATCTACAAAAGGGCCTGCATGGAAGCTCCTTTTTCTCATGGCGGTGTCTCGAGAACACGAGGTCCCAACTTGGAGAAGCATCTGTTGTGCAACATCCCTCTTCACCATCGTCTCACAAAGGACGTCGTTTCGCTTCTCTCCTCTTGATCACCCGGTGACACCACCTTCAACCTCATTGCCTCCACTCCCCAATACCAGCCGTCGACACTCAGCATGGACACGCGCAATCGTGACCTTGAGAAGGAGGACTTCGACCATGTCAGCAACAAGGTCGACAGGTCGCTATCTGGCGACGGTAGCCCTCATGTTCCGGGCTCCGAGGACCATGGCTTCACCCATGCCGAACAGCGCAAGATCATCCGCCACGTCGACCGTCGCCTGGTCGTCACCGTCGGCATCATGTACTGCGTCTCGCTCATGGACCGCACCAACCTGTCAAACGCCGCCATCGCAGGCATGAGAGAAGAGCTGGACCTGCTCGTGGACAACCGCTACGTGAGTCCACCGAGATCTCCCCTTCGGCATGAACGTCACTGACATGCCACCCACAACAGAACATCGCCTCACTCATCTTCTTCGTCCCGTATGCCCCAAACGCCCCGATTTCCACTGGCCTGAGAGTGATGCCGCTGACACTGGCCCAGGTACATCATCTTCCAGCCGCCGAGCACCATCCTAGTTCGCAAGATTGGCCCCAGAATCCATCTTTCCGTCATCTGTCTCGCGTGGGGCTCTGTCATGATCGGCATGGGCTTTTCGCGCAACTTCGCCGACCTCGCAGCCATGCGCGCCTTGCTCGGCGTGCTCGAGGCTGGCTTCTTCCCCAGCTGCGTTTACCTTCTCAGCACATGGTACACTCGATGTAAGCAAGAGCGTAAATTCTCCGCCATGTCTGCACGCAGCTAATCCTGCGACCCGAAAGATGAGGTCGGAAAGCGATACTCCGGCTTCTATCTGCTGGGCTGCGTCGCCTCGGCATTCGCCGGCATCCTGGCGTACGGGCTCATGCAGTTGAACGGAACTGCCGGCCTGACTGGCTGGAGGTGGATCTTCATCATTGAAGGCGTCATCGTGAGTGGGAAGCTTGCTCGAGTGATCGTGTCGGTATACTGATTCCTTGACAGACGTGCGCCGTCGCCATCGGCGGCTACTTCCTCCTCGTCGACTTCCCCGACGGCAAGCGAAAGAACTGGTCGTTCCTCGGCGAGCCGGAGCGCGCCTGGATCGTCGACCGCGTCAACCGCGACCGAGGCGACGCCGTGACGCCCAAGTTCAACGCCCGCAAGTTCTTCGCCGCCGGCGCCGACTGGAAGATCTGGGCCTACGCCATGATCTTCTTCAACACGACGACCCTCGCCTACGCGCTCGCCTACTTCCTCCCCATCATCCTGCAGGGCAACATGGGCTTCACCGTCGGCGAGGCCCAGTGCCTCATCGCCCCGCCCTACGCCTTCGCCGGCATGGTCATGTTCGGCACCGCCTGGCTCGGCGACAGGTACCGCATGCGCGGCCCCGTCATTCTCATCAACATGACCCTGGCCATCATCGGCCTCCCCATCATGGGCTTCCACTCGAGCGCCGCCGTCCGCTACTTCGGCGTCTTCCTCACCACCGCCGGCGCCAACTCCAACATCCCCGCCGTCATGGCCTACCAGGCCAACAACATCCGCGGCCAGTGGAAGCGCGCCTTCTGCTCCGCCACCCTCGTCAGCTTCGGCGGCATCGGCGGCATCGCCGGCAGCCTCGTCTTCCGCGAGCAGGACGCCCCCGGATACGCGCCCGGCATGTACACGTGCATCGCCTGCTCGATCCTCACCTGCATCCTTGTCGGCCTGCTCAGCCTCGACTTCAAGATGAACAACGCCAAGGCCGAGAGAGGCGAGAAGGAGCTCGAGATGAATGATGTGAGTGTCGATGCACTGCCAGAAGGTACAAATATGCTAACGATCATCGCAGGAGGACTGCCCTACCGGATTCAGGTACACTCATTAAGGGAGGACCAGAATTGGTGGAGCAGGATGGCAGTTGCGAGACAGATATTGGGCTTGAAGTAATTCCGCGGCCAGGGTGGATAGTATCGACTATGAGGGGGGATAGCACTGACATATTTCACGGCACGATGAATTACCTTGTTGCTTTGATCCTGTTGCCTGTTGAATTTTTGAGTCGGTTGACTTCTACCCCTAACGGCGCTACCACCGAGCTGCAAGTGCAAACCGCCACAAAGCGAGCGGTTTCATGACTCCATCCTCATCACAACGTTCAGTTACCATAGCACAACCATGTATGGTTTGCCGAAACTCCTAAGACTTCGTCCGTATTGTACGACGCTGGCCTTTGCCTACTTGGAATCTTTTGTCTGACGTAATGATTTTGAAATACGAGGCAGTTATTGTCAATTCACTTAAGGGGTATGGGGTCATCAGCAATCTAGTTACAATAGCCCTGCCAGTATTAGGGCTTCAACGGCCTTAGCGGACCATTTGACCTTATCATGTCAACACAGAGATCCAATGTAGGTTGTATTGAGCTCGCGTCGAAGTTCATGACATGCGAATGCGGTGGATTGGTAATCCCTGTGGACGCCCATACGAGCCAAGTAATGACTGACCCCAATATATGCAAGTTCGCCTTACATGTGGGATGGTCCATGTTCCATCTTAGCAGCGGACCATAGTGCAGCCGTGCGCACCGCAGCAGGTCCTGGTGCCACTATAACAACGTCCGCAGCCCTGACGGGCTTCGAGCTTGACATCTTCCTGGATGTTGGCGGAAAGCTCCTGGGGCTGGGGAGCGGGGGCCGCGGCGGCCAGAGCGGCGAAAAGGCCGACGAGGACGGTGTTGAACTTCATTGTCTGGGGAGAATCAGAGATTTTGCGTCAGAGACAGCGAGACGGAAACGCTGAACTTACCAGAGGTGCGAAGATGAAGTCGTTGATGTGATGTGATGTTCTTGGTTGATGGTGGAAGTAGATGGGCAAGAGACAGAACCCACGGGGCATGAAACCCTTTCTTTTATATTCGATAGTCTGCCCGTGAGCCATCGCGAATCCCCGATGGTGGCATGATTTTGCTTCGGAAGAACACCGTCCGCTGTGCCAGATATGCGGCCAAGATGGACTGCTGTGCAGTGTACCAGACAGATTTCTCTTTTGACAAACACATCATTCGCGCTGCGAATGGCTAGTTACTTGGCCAGCGGAATAGCCAAGTCTGAGCCTCAAGGTGGATGTTCGGTCCCAAGTTCCCCATCTAGAACACCTTGCAGATGGCTATGGATGCATTCATCTACAACGGCTCGGTGCCAAGGGTACAGAGAACTAACAATAGGGAGCAATGAGCCGTGAAGTATCTATGGAATAATGGAAGAGACATAAATACGCGTCAACAGCAGATCAACGTACGGCTCTTGCAGCTCTCGTCTTGCATGTAACATAGCCTGTTCATCCCCATTGGTTGCTCAAGACTTGACATTGCTACCTTGTCGCCGGTGTTTCTGCCGAGCATCATTTACCCGTCGGCGGCTGATATTGGATATTGCATGCATACTGTCCTGTTTGCTTGTTTGGAAACACATCATTGGTCCCTAAAGAAGGCATGATGTTGTCATCCTCATGGCAACATCTGTTGTCAGTTGTGGGAGAGGTGGAGAAAGAGAACGCCCGACATACGCGTATGTGCTGCGAAGGATCGCGACGGGTCGCATGACTGGTGATTACGATTGATCATGAGTCATCAGATGACGTGGTCGAGCCTGGACATGGATGTGAAGATATTGGACCACGATGCAAGAGTGTTCAAGTGCGCACTTTGGGTACCGGGTCCAGCGTATTTCTTGCAGATACCAACCTCAACATCGAACATGACCATGTTTGCGTATATGTCATGCAATTATTTACATTACGCTCTGCTCTGTGGTTCTGTTCTTTACACTTCACACTCTTCCGTATGCGGATGAGCCCATGGTGAGGCACTTTGTTGAGATTCAAGCCTTCCACCTCAACATTGTCATTGAAGCGTTCGGGAAGTCATACAATCCCTTGCCGTCCCACTTGCTTTCCTGGATTGACACTTCCGTCTTATCCGCCGTGTTTGTGCTCCACACACTCGGACCCGTTACCGTGAAGACATCAACGTCCGAGCCTTCGGGGATACCCGCCAACCGGGTCGGAAAAACTTTCGTCTCGTGAACGTTGACGACCACGAGAGAGATGATGCCATCCTTGATCGCGGCGCTGACGTCCAGCCAGGGCGTTTCGATCTTGCCACGGATCCAGTCGGGCTTCGTCTCCCCTTCATACTCTGGGCTCTGAACATTGACCGCGAGAGTTGACCCTCGCATATACTTGCAGAAAAGCAGGTACGGCCACCAAGTCGTCTGCTTGACGATACCGTCCTTGGACGTCATGAGAGGGGAGATGACATTAACGGACTGCGCAATGTTGGCCATGCCGATGTACTTGCTCTGTCGAATGAAAACGTTACACCACACTGCGACAGCCAATGCATCAGACAGTGTGTATCTGAGAATCTTGTGTTAGCAAGACTGACGATCGAGGCTGCGAGGGGGGCGTTGCAGACTTCTCTTCGGCGCCATCACGCCCATGGGCTCTCTTCGAGTCCCACACATTCCATTCGTCAAAGCAAATCTTCTGCTTGCGCACTCCAGCCGGAATCTTATTTTCAATGTGTACAAGGTCGATGAGAGCGCCAGTCATCTCGATGCAACGTTCAGCTGCCCTGGGTGCTGAAGGTGTGTCAGAAACCCCCCTTCCAGCTATCAATTGAGCACTCACCAACGGCGTTCTGGTTGTGATCGTTCGAGCAGGTGTAGAGATGAATGCTGTGCATCTCAATCAGGCAACCCTTGTTGCCGAGGGCCTGGACGTTGTAGGTGATGCACTCCTTGAGAACATGATAGTCCCACCCGTCTTTGCCTTCCTTTCCGCAAAGGATCAGCTCGATGGAAGGGTCGAGGAGCTTAAGAGCCTTGGCCCACTGATAGGCTTCCAGGGCGTAGTTCTCCTTGGTCATCTGCTTGACTTGCCAGTCTCCCCACATCTCGTTTCCGAGAGCCCAATATTTCACCTGCGGAAGAATCAGACTAGCTCACGACAGGAAGAAGGCGCCGGGAGAGTGGGAGCGAACATTGTAGGGCTCTTCGTGGCCATTCTTACGCCGCAGGTTGGCGTAGTACGTGTCTTTTGTGCCGTTGCAGTACTCAACCCAACCCATAGCTGACATCCGTGTTAGCACCAGATCGAGTTTACACGCCCGCCACCATGAACCTGCCTTCGTCAAGGGTACCTGTAATACCAAATGTCAGTAATTGTTACAAGAATGGCGAAGCTGGCTCCGGAGGCTCACCAGTGCCCATGTTTAGAGCGATATAAGGCTCCGTGCCAACGGCCCGGCACCACTGGATGAACTCGTCGGTGCCAAACTGGTTGCTCTCAACACCAATCCATGCGAGCTCCGACCTTTCATAATTTTAGCTTTTGTTGTTTCTGATCGGGTACTTTCACCTCACTTCTTAGGTCGGTCTTCCCTGGGGCCGATGCCGTCCATCCAGTGGTAGGTTGCGCAGAAGTTACCGCCTGGATAGCGCATGACAGGACAGTTCAGCTCTTTGATGGCCTCAATGACGTCCTTTCGGAAGCCATTCTCGTCAGAAAGAGAGTTGCCCGGATCGTAAATCCCACCGTAGATACAACGGCCCATGTGCCTAGGGTCATCCTATCAGTAAACTTCCAGACTGTTTTTTGGAGCCGTGTCTGGCCGGAGGCAGTTTGGTCGAGGGAAACCTACTCTGTGAAACCTCCATAGGTGTTGTCTTCGATATCGGACACCGTGAAGGCCGGGTTGACAGTGATGACAGGTTGGTCACCCTCGGCTATTTTGGTGAAGCTTGCCATTTTAATTGGATCGAATGTGACCAAGGGTTGATGACCAACTCAATCTGCTGATAAAGGGTGGCGCTGGCAGGTCTGATGGTGCTTGCGGCTCTGCTCAGTACTAGAAGTAGCATCCAAACGCAGACCAGGTTGATATAACCCGAGAACAGCGTGTCACCCATGTACAGCCTGCCATGGAGCCCGGCGGCTTCTCCGATTGACGGCTCATCGGGCGAGGCATGTCGGATTACCGCCGAAGCCAGGCAAGGGCTGTGTAAGTCAGTCACGTACCCCTTGGAGAATGATCGACTTGCGATATGGATGCGCGCGAATCAACGCCAATCTCACCCCTGTCGGCTGGCGTCCAGCATGTCCGGGCGACTTAGGCCGACAAAGGCCAGCGGCGGGGTCAATGCTGGATGTGTTGACTGACGGGGATGTCTATCTTGGCAGTCCCCAGCCCTTGCGCGCGGAAGATGAAGATCAGTTCCTATGGAACTGTCGCTTGCTCCGGAAAAGTAGCCGACTGCTCATCGGACCAATCTCTGACCCCGCCAATTCGTTCTGGTTGTCCCTCCCAATCACAGGATTAAGCGATCAAACCGCCCAAGACCCGTGATCTGACCTGATACTGCCAGCCAGCTTCCGTCCTGAGCACCTGGCTTGAACGCGCAAGGACATAATCTGCCGCTTCGAGGGCCATGAATACATTTCAGCAACCTTGAACACCGACAGGAATGCCTCGTCCAAGTTCAAGTGTGTTAGTTCCGTCATCCAATGCATGGTTTCTGCGTGTTGTCGTCAGGCAAGTCACGACCGGACTATCGTACACCTTCATCAGATGGTATTCTCGCCAACAAGCACACGAGGTGAACGGCCAGGCGGCTACTAGACTGGCCCCGGGATCTTGACGACATTCTACCTTACTTAGGGCGACGGTGCGCCACTAGCGAATCCCACGACAACAGGCTCAAAAAATGGTACGTGTTACCATGCGCACGAATGAGAGCTGATGCCGGTTTCCAGCAAGAGACCAACCATCTCCTGCATGGCGCCGGGCTAAAACCCGACGGCAGGGATCGACCTGGGGACCCCAGCCGGGCAAGATTCCGGGGAATGTCGAGTGGAGTGGGGTGAGCCCGCGATCTGCCACGCTCACTGCTGGGACGTGGGCGATGTACATGTAGAGAGAACAAAGCCTAGGGTGCCATCTTATTAAAGCTGGTCAGAAGCCCGCTGTTGTCTCAGCATCGAGGACACGAAGTTCCCGTCTTCAAGCTACTCAACACTTCACAGAGACACCGCAAGAGGAACACCATCACCATGACTGACATCAAGCCTGTTGCGGCCGAAGAGGCTCTCCACGATCGCGACATCATGGGAGAGAAACCAATCGAAGCTTCTCACATCAGGGAACTCACCGAGGAGGAGCGCATCATCGAGCGAAAGCTCGTGAGGCGGGTCGATTGGATTGTCCTGCCGATCATCCTGGTTGTTTACGTTCTAAACTGGATAGACAGGTAAAGCCATTGCCGGCTCCGCGATTGTCTAGGACTGACCGAGGACAGGAATAACTATGCCTCAGCTCGCCTCGCTGGCTTGGAAGACGACCTGAGCCTGTCGTTGACTCAGTACCAGACCGGTCTCTCCATTCTCTTTGTCGGTTACATCTTGGGCCAAATCCCCTCTAACCTGCTCCTCAACTGGTTCGGACGCCCATCATGGTACCTTGGATTCTTCACCATCGCATGGGGATTGGTGTCTGGACTCACCGCCTTAGTTCAGAACTTCGCCGGCATCGTGGTTTGCAGATTCATTCTGGGATTCGTCGAGGCGCCATTCTTTCCCGGTGTGCTGTTCTACCTCTCGGTATGTTTCCTACAGCCATGTCGACCGTGAAGATGCAGCCTAACCGTATACCCAGAAATGGTACACCAAGAAAGAGATGAACCTTCGCATGAGCATCTTTTATTCCGGAGCTCTAATCGCTGGAGCGTTTGGAAACCTCATCGCAGCCGGCATCTTGGATGGACTGGGTGGTGTTAATGGCCTGTCGGCCTGGAGGTGGCTCTACATTATCGAAGGCGCCAGTATGTCTTGATCCGCTCCCTCAGGCATTGTACATATTAACTAATGGCTCCTGTTACCAGTTACCGTCGCTGCGGGCATTGTCGTTTGCCTGTTCCTCCCCGACTTCCCCGAGAACTGGCGCGCCTTGACGCCAGAGATGCAGCATGTCGGTGAGTGTCACCGTTCCCAATCTGCTCTCTCTCTCATCTCCTAAGACTTTTGACACAGCAACTCGACGCCTGGCCCTTGAAGCCGCTGAAGCCGATGCCGATGATGGAGCAGCCTCTTCTCAGCTTCACGGGCTGAAGCTCTGCGTCACAGACATCAAAGTGTGGCTGTTCGCCTTCATCTACATGGGCTTGACCGGTGCTCAGGGCTTTGGATACTACTTCCCCACCCTCACGCGCACCCTTGGCTATGAAAACTTCATCTCTCTCGTTCTTGTCGCCCCCCCTCACGTGGTCATCACCATTTGGAGCTACATACACGGCATCGTGAGCGATCGATTCACCACCCGCTACTGGTTCTGCGTTTATCCCATCGCTGTGGCCATCGTCGGTTTCGTGGTATTCATGACCCAGGATTCGTTTGGGCCAAAATATATGACCTTCTTCTTCATGATGTTTCTCATGAACATCAACGGCACCCTCTTCAGCTGGATTGCCGGCGTCATCTCTCGCCCTCCTGCCAAGCGCGCCTCTGCTTTTGCGCTCATCAACTCCCTCGGCAATAGCGTCAGCATTTGGACCCCTTACACATACCTCGACAGGGAGACACCCTACTTCTACACCGGCATTGGAATCTGCATCGGCCTCATCGCTATATCTGGAATTCTTATGACCGTCCTCCGGCTCATGCTGATTCGCGAGAACAAGCGCCTTGCCGCCATGGAGAACGAGGATGTCCCACTGACGCAGAAGCAGCTTCAGTCGCTTGAGAAAACCGCGCAGGTGGAGGGTGTATCGGTCGCCGAGGCAAGGGCCCTGCAGAAAGGCTTCAGGTATACGATCTAGAATCCCATCCATCAGGGTTACATAGCGCCAAGTTTTACCAGGTCCATCGATGATCTCTTCGCGGGGATGCATTGCATGCAAGATGGTTTTATGTAAGACTACAGGTCTCAAATTTCCATGTTTGAACATACGTATATGAATATGGATAGATTGATGTATGTATATATATATGTGTGCGTGTGTGTTTGTGTGTGTGTCTATTTCCCTTTTGTTTTCTTTTGCGATTTCAATTCGAATGGACTCTGTAAACCTATGTTACCCAGTCGCTGGCTCTTCGGATGAAATTTTGCACCACGCCGCCAACATGGCGTTTCAAACGGAATGTAGTCTTGAAACTTCAGCCCTTGAAAACATAATAAGA
The DNA here is from genome assembly GCA_037042015.1 of Furcasterigmium sp. R96-07A1. Taxonomy (NCBI): domain Eukaryota; kingdom Fungi; phylum Ascomycota; class Sordariomycetes; order Glomerellales; family Plectosphaerellaceae; genus Furcasterigmium; species Furcasterigmium sp. R96-07A1. The sequence goes on from JAXQJP010000307.1 coordinate 158,431, forward strand.
TCCCAGGTACCGTTGTCACACTTTGTACGACACTGCATGAAGATGATCTGCTGGGCTATGGTATCTGTACCTCACGGTCGCCTGGTTTAGCAAACTTACAGCTGCTTTGATTTTCTTCCATGATTCATAACCGCGGAAAGCGGCCATCCCGATCACGAGACTACGCGGCGAAACCAACAAAAAACACAGGAGATGGTTAACTTAGTGCATTGAAGTCATGCCGAGCGAGGTCACTCCTGACTTCGACTTCGGAATACATGCTTGATTGATACTCTGGGTAAGCTCCTCAGCGTTGAGAACAATCCATCAATAGACCCAAACAACTTACCGCAAACTCGGCGAAGGAGCCAACGTGAGAGCTCCAGCGCCTAACAAAAAGCCACAAATGCTGATTTTGAGAGGGTCGCACAACGTGGGTTCGGAAAAGAAAAGGGGGAGGGGCAGGCTATGGATACTTGCCGTCCAGACGAAAGGCATTTGCAGCGTTAGGAGATTTGACGCTCGAAAGCGATCATGTGGCGAGTCGGAGTCAAGAAGGTCCAGCGAGGAACTTCCTCACTTTGTACTCGAAAGACACATTGTACTATCTTTGTCGCCCGGACAAGAGTGACTTCTGAAATGAATGATGCCAACCGATGACTCAAGCGCCGGGATAGCAGAGCTTGGCAGCCAGGCCAATCGCCCTCTTCTTAGGTGCCTGGCAATACGGGCCATCGTCTTGAACCTCGAATGCAGCATCAATGACGGTCGTCGGCTTAGGGCCTAGTTCGCTTAGCACACACAGGTCCCGAATGGCAGGCTCCATGGCCCACCAGAGATTGAAGAGGATTGTCATATTCTCCGACTTGAAAGTGAATGTATTAATGTAGAACTTGGTTGAACAATGCTTGCCGTCTGAGCCAGGCGAGTTGCAACACGTACTACATAGGTAGCCCTTGAAATATCTTCAGAAAGCGAAAAGAAGGTCCCCCTACAATGTCTGCACACCCTGGATTGCCGGCCAATGTCTCGTCCAAACCCCGTCCCAGCGCGAATAGGTGCGGCTCTGCGGGACATTACAGACTATGCTGCGCGCGAACCACCGCAAACCCATGTCGGAAGGGCGGGGTCGGCAATTCCAAGACTGGCGCGGCCGAGCCTCATGAGGGTGCTTAAACCTTGGTGCCGCCAACTTGGTGGACCTGCTCAGCAGAGGGAACCCTCTCAGCCTCCTCCTCATGGAGCTCCTTCTCGACATGGTGAAGGTCGACGTGAGCGACAGCAGCATTCTCACCGTCGATGACCTGGACAAGCTCCTCAAGGGTAGGTCCACGGGTCTCGACGTACATGAAGTAGATGAACAGCAGCTCAAGGAAGACCCAGATGCTGTAGATGAGATAGAGCCTCCAAGTGTTGCCACCCTCGATGATCTTCTCTCCGTTGGGTCCAGGGGGATGCTCCCAGGCCTTGAACGCTTCAGGGTTGGCATAATTGTTGAGAAGAAGGGCAATCTGAACAGAGATGTTCATAATCATGAGACCCTTGGCGCGGAGCGAGTAGGGGAGAATCTCAACGGCGTAACCGATAAGAAGACCAGACCAAGCCGTCGAGTAGAAGACGCCATGGAGCCAGACGAGGAAGATCATGGCGTTGTTGGCGCCGGGAGCACTGTGCTGCTCGGCGAGACCGCAAGTAAGGGTCCAGAAAACCAAAGTGATCCACATGCCGCCGGTAGCAAAGAGGAAAGAGAAGCGACGGTTGAGACGCTCAACATACAGAGCGCACGTAATAGAGACTAACATGTCGAGGACTGTCTTGGCGGCTGTGATAGCAAGGCGTACCGTTTCATTGTCGACACCGGCGTTTTCGTAGAGACGTGCAGAGTAGTTGGAGACGACACCATTGCCAGACCACTGGGAGAAGAGACCAAGAGACAGGAGGACCATGAGACGATAGCGGTTACCCTTGGTCTTGAAGAAGTCGACATACTTCGTGCTGTCGTCGGCCAGCTGTTCCGCCTTGATAGTGTCGCGAATCTCACGGAACTCAAACTGGACGGTCGCATGGTCGACGTTGCCGTTGGCGTGATACTTGGCAAGAATCTGCAGAGCCTCGTCTTGACGGTCCTTGGCGACCAGGAATCGGGGAGATTCGGGAATCCCTGGCATCGTGTTAATGTGTGCTGAAGACGACGCGAGTGGAGAGTGTAGAAGGGGGGGCCTTACACCAGAGAACAATGAGCTGCAAGAGACCGGGAGCACCCTGGAGAATGGCAGGGAAACGCCACGACCAGTCATTGCCCCAGAAAGAAGTGCCAAAACAGGTCCAGGAGACCAAGAACGAGCCCAAGTTCCAGAGGCAGTTGTACACAGTGGTGAAGCGAGCGCGGTGCTGAGGGTGGCAGAGCTCGGTAAGTAGCATGGGAGAGCAGATCTGAGCGAAGGAGTTGCCGAAGCCTAGGAGAACACGTCCGCCAGCATAGACAGCGTAGTCAGGGGCGGCAGCCTGCAGAGCGGCGCCGATAGCCATGATGATGAAACCGATAGCAATCGAAAGGCGGCGGCCCCAGCGATCGGCGATGATGGGAACGATAGGGATGGAGCAGACGGAGCCGACCTGGTAGAGTGCCACGAGAGTACCGAGCCTAGAGCCAATAGGGCGGTCGAAGAAGATTTGCCAGCTTTCGAAGTTCTGGACAGTACCCATGTACATGCTGATTGTCGGGTTAGTCGTGCAGTTGCTAATGTAATTCAGGCGATGTCTTACCCGTCCCAACCAGTGCCCATGGAGGAGGCGCAGAGCACGACCGCATAGAAGGTGAGGGTCCTCAGACCGGGATCCTTGTACCAGATGACATGCTCGAACTTGGGCGCCTCATCACGAAGCTTCTGCGTCTTCTCGTCGGTCCCAAGACCGATGATGTCCTTGAAACCCATGGCGAGGAGTTAATGGACAGATGTCGAGAGGATAGACGAAAGGAGTTTCCTCTGCTTGTCGAAGGACTGGCTTGTCGATTGCCTGGAGGGCTGCAGATGGTCTGGAGAACGGAAGACGAACAAGGAGGAAGGAAGAGCTAGATATATAGGCAGGACGCGTGAAGGGCGCGGCGCGAGCATGGGCTGGGCGGCGGCGGACAAGCGGACCGCATTTCAGATCCAGATCATGGGGAGAGTCGGGGCCCCGAAATGGAAAAGGCATCCATCGATCCATGGGCCCGCCACCCGGCCGTCCCTCGCCCGATGGACAGGCGTTCGAGTGCAAACGAGGACGAGCAGGGGTTGCGGGGGTGGGACGGTTAGGCCACTAGGATGGAGGCCAGGGGTATGCCCGAGGATCGCAAGGGTCTGTGTCGGTCGAGGACGAGGACGAGGACGCTGGTTGGCCGGGCCGGAGGGTGGAGTGATGACTGACAGATCACCCGGAATTCGCCCACGGAGGGTGAGGTGCATTTTGCCGGAATGTGTGTCGAGACAGCCGCCAGTCGAGCGTGGGAGAGGCCCACTCCCGCACGTTGCCGGCAAAGGTGGGTGTCGTTCCATCTTGGCTGTCTTGGGGCCCCCAGGTACTGAGGCTCTGCCAAGAGGCTCTGCCAAGAGGGAGGGATGAAGCCGGACCGGGCGGCGTGGCGCCTGCAAAGCCGGGCGGCAGCTGGGACTTGTCAGCGAGAGAGACGGCGTGCATTGATGGCTGCCGAGACGATGCGGGAAGAGGTGCCCGGACAGGGATGAATGGATGGATGGATGGACTTTTTTGCGCCAGAAGTGGTCTCGAGCTGATTCCTGGGGTTGTTGTGGGGAGGGTCTCGAGTCCTCCAGAAATGAGCATTGGACTTTCTGGAGAGCCAAGCAAGCAGAGGAAGGACCACACCAGTGACACCTCGACATGGAGATGGGATGGAAGGCACCGAGGCCCACAGCTCCCCGCCTTCCCATCCCGACTTCCCTATACCGGCAACTGCCACCGTTCGAGTTGCGCGGGATAAATTAGCAGTGCACCTGTACGAGCCACCGTGCCCAGCGCTGTGGGTGGCTTCCGCCCGAGTCCGCATGCCCTGTATGCTCCAGGGTGCCTGTCCTTGGGCTACCTACTAGTACTTACTTACACATCACTTTCACTTTGCGATCTCCCAATGCCCGCCCCCCTTGTCCCCTTCTGACTTTGCCCCCTCTGCACGCCGAGAGCCTCGATCGTTCTCGGAACCAGACAAACAGGTCCGCCGGCACTCTTTCGAGCACCAAGACACGAACCCATCCGTCTACTCGTCTAGGTGTAGCGCCCTCGAGGGGTCTCGTGACGGCTGCTGGCGGCGCTTCGGCAAGGACCTCGTGGAACCGTGCCGCCTCAAGCCACAAGGTCCACCAAGGGCGATGGCGGACATGCCAACGTCGTGTCAATCAGTCCAGTCCCGTGGCCTAACGGTAGTTCAGCCGAGCTAGAAGGACGTACGCCCGGCGCCAGTCGGCTTCAGCCTGTTCTGTTCTGGCTAATAATGCATGTCTTCGCGCCTCTCACTTCGAAAGGGGGCTAGCATCGACTTTGACTGCCGCGACCATGATTGAATCGGTACGCCTGGATTCGCAGAAAGCACATGTGCATTGGTCGCTCTACCCAAATCCGGACCTTTGGGACAGCCTCCAAATGTATTGTGCCCCCGGGCACTCGCGACTGTGGTTTGGGTGAGTGAGCCGCTCAGGGGGTGGCATTTCGGCTAAATGCGGGTAAATGGACCTTATATCAGCGCCAGGCATTTACCCGGTCTTGGTATTGCCCGCTCGTTCTGTCTCGACTGACGGACTCGTCCGTGCCGCAAAGACACTCAACATGAGAAAACCCTAAGACCGCTTCTTCTGGACCATGCTGCGCCGCCGAGCATTCCAAGGGAGCGAGTGGGAGCGAGGGAAAGCAAGCTGGCGAGCTCACGACGAGCCGTCCAGGCCGACGCATCGCGTGGCAGATCTGCATGTCGCCTGATGATACTCGAGCAGCCAAGACATGAGCCAGGGAACAAAGAGGCCCGCTGACCATTTCTCATTCGACAGCGATGCTCGCCAAGAGCCTTTCCTCACGCCGACTCCACATAATCCAGATGGCTGCGTCCACTGAACAAGACTCTGCCCAGGGCTCGTCTTTCATCCACATGCGACGTGGAGCTCAGGAACCGAGGGCCGCTGCCCAGTTCTTATTCGGCGAAGAGCGCGTCGCCGAGGGCTTGTCCTTACACCGACTCCATAAATCCTACCCATTCTTGTCCACTGAACAAACTCTTGGTCAAGATTTTGCCCAGAGTCCCCCGTCCTCTTTCGACGTGGAGCTAAGGGACCGAGGGCCGACGTCCCTATGTGCTAGAAGCGTTCCCGTTCCGAGAATCGCGAGATTTGGTGTCGGAGCACCGCGATGTGGTCCCAACAAGAACGTGCCGCCCTGCCGTTCTCCTCGAACCATACATGACAACGATGCTTGGGTTGCTTGTATCGAGGCTGGGTCCACTGGCAATGTCACCGGCTGCCGCCGGGCTGTCGCGCAAAGGGTTTACCCTTCCCAGTCGAAGCATCCTGGCCCTATTCTGCGGCTTGCTCGATCAGTCACCGATCCGTGATGCCCTCAGGCGCCCTGCGTGACCCTGACATGCTCAGCTCGGAGATTTGCGCTCACCACCTTGCCAAGACTGCATACGCTGGAAAGTACGGTACTTGGGTATCGCCCCGCCCACTGCTGGGGTCGGCCTCCGGAACGGCGGGTAGCTTGGGTTGCCAGCTTGCTGGGCCAAGACTTGTCCGGTGACCCCGGTGAGTCCAGGCCAGACCGGGACGACCTCGATCTTTTTTTTTCACGGCCAAATAAGCTGTCGAGTCGGGCACGACGTGCTGTGATGTTCCAAAGTCAAAGGGTGTGATCATCTACACCGCTTGGCTGCTTCAAATCGAGACCTTCGTGATCCGTCCGTTTCGAGCCTTCAACCTGTAGTCTGACTTCTCTGGTTCGCTGAATTCCTGTCAAGCCAACAACAACACCGTTGGTGGCAACAGGTGATGCTACCATCATGGAAGTCCAAAGAGGCGTCCACTTGGCTGCCGAGTCGGATGCCCCTCCGCCTCTCAGCCTTTCGCGTCAGCGAACGAAATCAGCGTGGCAAATGTTCCATGGGTAGGACTCGACATGGTGGTGGCAGCAGGCAGGTGGGTGCTCAGCGTGTTCATCTCGCTTGGATCAAATCCTGTCCCGTATCACGAGTTCAGCCGACTCTGCCGCGCGCGGGCCATGCTTTCTCCTGACCAGCAGCATATTTCGCGTTTCTCTGGAAGTTCTTTCAGAGCTGGCCTGCCAGAAAACCCCAAACAAGTTCCTCGTCAGTTACCACAGTTCCCCGAGCCCAGCCGCCAGCCCCGCGACTGAGAAAAGTTCTCAAGCGCAACGACCAGGACCCAAAAAGTGCATCGTTGAGAATATTTGAAGATCATAGCGTCTGTCTGATATTGACCGAGGGTCTATGGAGCCGCATTTGGTCAGACGATTTCCTCTCTGGCCTACGTGCTGCCCCCGGGGCTTAGAGACTTCATCCTTACTTAGTCGGACCATGATCTTGGTCGATGTTCGAGAAGTGTCACCAATTGTACCCGTAAGTTTTAGCTGCATTGCCTGATGGATCATCTTATGGTTTCTCGGAAGCTGCATCACAGAGGCTTCATATCTCCCCCTTTTCTTCTCCAATCACGGGCCCTTAGGTTCGGAACCCAGCGTGACGCATCTATCACTCATGAGAGCCACGCAGTTGGGGACCTGATAACGCCCGGATGACCGGCTGGGACCGGTGCCAAATCACCGGCAGCCAGATGCCCTTCGTTGGACTTTCCGTGACTTTTACCACCAGGAGGAACTGCCGTCCGACCTGTTCCAGCAGTGTCACCCTCGCTAGCGATGACCAAATATCACAGGTCTTCGGCCGTGACACGGCATTGTAAATGGTTGAACCTCAGTTCCCCACCGCTCCAGTCAAGTAGTTCCTTCAGAGGCCCATTCTTAGGTAGACTGGAGGGTTTTCACAGGCGGTGGGCTCGTTGCAAAGAGGATTGTTCCAGCGGGCCAGGCCATGTCTGAGAGATGGAGACCCAGCTGGATAGCAGCCACCAAATGAATCTTTCATCGCTGTTCCCCGGTTGAGATCAATTCCTCCAGAATACTGCAGCTCTCTGTAGACATTCGTCTCTTTGGCCGGCTGGTGCATGGTAATGCACAATGGTTGATCCAAGACTGCGGACGGGGAGTGTTGAACCACAACCCAATGACATCAGCGGCAGGACCCAGCGCAGAGATAAGATAAGGATCAAACAGACCCAGCTTCCCCCGCTGTCGTCACCAGGTCCCTGGCAACTTCCACCATCCTCCCATCTTTGCGCGCATCACCCGAAAGCTTGATTCGCAGATCACCTCAACAAGTCACTTGGATAAATTGCTCTCATGGTATAGCAGCGACTGGCATCATCACGAATCCGACCCGCGATCGCCGCTGAGCGCGCCGCATCCCATCCTTTCCCCCCTGGCGCATTGCCATGCGACGACCCTTCTCGAGCTGACCTCGGTCGCAAGTCACACACGACCTTTCTACCTGCGGCCACGGCTCGTCTCAATCATCCATCGAGGAAGGGCCCATCGCGTACCAGGCATCGAATATGGCCTCTCTTGACCCCGAACAGTCTTTTGACACCGCCACCACCGAGCCTGTCGACCTTGGCTCGACCCCACTGAGCCTTGCTCGCGCCGTCTACGCCCGTCGCGCCGAGTACGTCCGACCGCACCGAATCCGCGTCAAGATTGGCTCGTGGAACGTCGCTGCCTGCCCAGGAACAGATCAAGACCTTGCGAACTGGTTCGTCGACGGCAAGGGCGTCGACGCTCACCTCTCCAATGTCGATGTTAAGAATAATCCTGCTGTCGAGGACTCGCAGTTGACGAACAGGGCTGTTTCATCCGACGACCATGACGAAGTCCGGTTGGTGGGCGGCGACAAAATTGGTCTCTACGTCCTGGGTCTTCAGGAGATCGTCGACCTGAACATGGCGCGCGATGCCGTCACTCGCATTACATACACCGACTCTGAGCCGATGAGCCGATGGAAGAAGGCTCTCGAAGAGTCCATGCCTCCCGGGTACGAACTCGTCGCAGCAGAGCAGATGTCAGGGCTCTGCCTGCTTGTATATGCTTCTCCCGAAGTGGCACCGACCGTCACCAACGTCAGCACTGTACAGGTCGGCACAGGCTTGTTCGGTTACATGGGGAACAAAGGTGCGGTCACAACAAGAATCCTTCTTGGTGAGACCACTCGGATGGTCTTCGTCAATTGCCACCTCGCTAGCGGCGCAGAACAAACCTACCTCGACCGTCGGCTATGGGACTACAATCAGATCCTCTCTCGGACCACCTTCGACCCGGTTCGATTACAAGGCGCACCGGAAGATGAATCGGAACGAATCGGCGACGAAGATTTTGCTTTCTGGCTGGGTGATCTCAACTTCCGCCTGGATGGCCTTCCTGGGCCAGACATCAGACGATTGCTCATGCTTCACACACGCGGCGAGTATGATTTGAGCAAGAAACTGAAGTCATTTGAAGGAGACGACGTGTTTGTGGTTAAGACCTTAGATGACGATGACGACTCCTCGACAATAGCATCTGTGACCTCGACAACACCGAGTTATGACGAATCAACTGATTCGTTGCCAGACCCTGACGAATTTGAACCAGATCCTCACGATGACCCTGCGTCGCTCCAGGCCACACTCGACTCACTGCTGCCTCACGATCAATTGAGACGCGTACAAAAGGAGAAGAGGGCGTTTCACGAAGGCTGGAGAGAAGGGCCGATCACATTCCTGCCATCATACAAGTACGACGTCGGTACTGTCGGTGTTTTCGATTCGAGTGAGAAGCAGCGGTCTCCAAGTTGGTGTGACCGCATCCTCTACCGGACGCGAAAAGACAAGGAGGAGTACGACAGGACAGTACGAGAAGCGGAACAGGCAAAGAAAAGGGACGCGGAGATGAAAGCCCAGGGCCTCGAGGACGCAGCCGACGACGACGACGTGCTGTTCAGCTACGATCCCGATGCTGATGCTGAGACACCGGACGAGCCACCTCAGGACTCGTCTGGCCCCGCGTATGACGAATACGACGAATACGACGACAACGAAGCCGAGGTCATTACGACCAGGGAGGGCTTCACCGACCGGATAGAACTCGAGATTTACGCTTCGCACCAGCGCATAATATCTTCAGACCACAAGCCTATAATATCGATTTTCAATCTCGAGTACGATGCGGTGGTACCCGAATTGAAAGCCAGGATACACTCCGAGGTAGCGCGGGAACTGGACCGGGCGGAAAACGAAGGACGGCCTATCATCACCATCGTGGTTGACAACCAGGACGGAAAAACGGGCGAGTCGGCAGGGCGGCCGGCAGATCAAGGAGAGCCTCTCGATTTCGGCAGTGTGGCGTACTTGCAAAAGCGTACCATCTCTCTAACCATCGCCAATACCGGACAAGCGTCTGCCAAGTTCTCCTTCGTCGAGAAAGATGTCCACGACGGCGACTCGCCGAGCGCTCCTGCGTGGCTGAGCACAACCTTTCGACGACGCGACGTGGATATTGACGATGAGGGAGGGGTCCAACAACCGTCAAAAGACGTCCATTTGGACCCAGGTGACACGATCAATGCCGATCTAGAGATCTTGGTCCACGACATAGCGCGCGTTCGGGCCCTCAACGAAGACAGTGAAAAGCTCGAGGACATTCTGGTGTTGCGCGTCGAGGATGGTCGTGACCATTTCATCCCCGTCAAGGCGATCTGGCTACCAACATGCTTCGGACGGTCAATCGAAGAGCTCATCAGAGTACCAAATGGAGGCATCCGTGCTTTCTTGGCAGCACGGAACCACACTGCTGGTTCGATCCCATACGACCTCGAAGTGCATCACGCCGCCCCCAAAGAGCTGTTCAAACTCACGGAACTGATCGAGAGCCTGACGACAAGGGTCCTTGCCGACGAGAGTATGCTCCAGCAACACGTTGTTCCTACCGACAAGCCTGGCTGGCCATTCGACGAAACGGCATGGACATTGAAAGACGCGGAATCTCGAGGTGGTCAAATCGCTTCTCTTGTGGAAGCTCTCGACACGGACATGGCTCTTGGCGACGCGCTGCCCCTCGACACCCCCGCGCTTCATCGGTTGGAAGTCGCCGCTGAAGCCCTCATGATGTTTCTGCAGAGCCTGACCGACGGCGTCGTCACCGCTCAGCTTTGGGCCAAGATGGATGTGACATTACCTCAGCTCAGCGCAGCTCTCGCCACATCACGGACGACAGAAGATATCGAGAACGACAAGGCGTCCATTCTCGACATCCTCGCTGCGGCGCCGAACCACAACATCTCCTTCGTCTTCCTGACGGCAACGCTGTCGAAAATGGCGGCCGAACTTTCGCCCGTGTCAAAAGCGGACCTGGACCAGCTCGCCGTTCCGGGCATCAAGCGATTCGGCAGCCGGCTGGCCAGGCGGATGACGGGCGATGGCAAGGGGGAGCGGCAGCAGGCCGAGGCAGCGCTGGCGCGGCGAAGAGCGCGCGAGAGGAAATTCGCCGAGGCGCTGGGCAAGGCCGTGTGCCGTGTCGGTCTTCCGGCCAAGGACAAGGAGCGGAAGGTCATGGAGGAAAAGATGAGGGTGGTAGTGGAAATGTTTGTGCGGAAGCCCCTGGAGGACTTATGATTAATGTGGTGGACGTGACACGGTAGACTCGGAGCATTCGAATGGATACGCTTTCCCACGCTGTTGTTATTATGAGTCGCGTGAGCATACGGAATTGGCTTGAGATTCCCAGACCAGAGTGTGGAACCTGACTTGTTTGCATGAATGATGCCGAGAAGGGCAAAGATGTCTCCCATTTGGGGTGACGCGGAATCCTCTGACGAGCGACCTTCCACTTTTGGACGCTGAACTGTATGGACAGCCTCGTTGAATATGCTCCAAACAAATCATCAGCGTCTAGATAATCAATTGATTTGATATACAACTCAAACTCAACCCAACACAGTCCCTGGTTCCAGACACTGAGACGCTACTGGGCAAGCCAGGGGAAGGGGAAGTGGCTGGTGTAGTGACCATGCGAAGGGCAAATAAACAAAAGTTGAAGCTGGCCACGCCTGCCTGGAACCTACCGCATTGGGCATGGCGAGCGACTGACGATTGGATGGTCGAGTCGGGAGGCATGATGAGGCGGAAATCCGGCGCCTGGCCTGGCCCGGGACTGAAGCCACCATCACCGTTCCGGTCCCCGGCTGACCCGACGTTCGCGGCATGTGAAGACCGCCGAACTTCAGCTCGCGCTGAGGATAGCAAGCTTCAATGCTTACACGGCGACTGCCGCCACATCCTGGACTATAAGTACTGTGAGAAGATTTCGTCAGTCGCCCACGAGGTGAGACGCGTCTCGTCCCTCCCAACATCAGTGACATCTACTCGTGACCACCACCATGCATTCCTCAGGGTCAGCCACCTCTATTCTCCTGGGCGCTCTGCTTCTCCAGAGCCAGGCCCAGGGATTCGGTCTGGAGCAAAGGGCGGACGCAGGCCCCCGCGTGCTTAGCATGTCCTTCACGCAGCAGGGCAACCCCAACGCGCGACAAGGCGGTCTCGCGCGGCGCCAGGATCAAGGGTCCCTGGACGTTCCCATGCAGAACCAAGTATGCTCATCAGCCCCAACCTCGCAGCTCAAGTGCTCATCTCCCCCGCGCAGGACAACGTCGGCTACTTTATTGATATCGAAATCGGCACGCCTCCCCAAAAGGCCACAGTCCTGCTGGACACGGGCAGCTCCGACCTCTGGGTTCCCGCCAAATCCTGGTGCGACGCCCAGACAGACGATCCATGCAAGCAAAGCAAGTCGTTCGTCGCCAACGACTCATCAACCTACGTCTACGTGAACAGCGCCCTCAACGTCAGCTACGGCGACGGCTCCGGCGCGCTCGGCGACTTTGCGACAGACGTCGTGTCCCTCGCGGGCGCCACCGCCAACGACGTGCAGTTCGGCATCGCATACGACGTGGACGACACGACAGGGGCCTCGGGCACGTTCGGCGTCGGCTTCCCGCTCGGCGAGGGCATCGGTTCCAATGGCTCGGCCACCGCGCGCACGGCGTACGAGAACTTCCCGGCCCGCCTCGTCCGCGACGGGCTCATCGCCTCGCCCGCGTACAGCCTCTTCCTCAACGAGGCGGGCGCGGACGAGGGCACCATCATCTTCGGCGGCGTGGACACGGAGCGCTTCGAGGGGCGACTCACCGCGCTGCCCGTGCTCCGCGAGGAGGGCGACTACCTCGGCCTCTTCGTCGGCCTCGAGTCCATCGCCGTGGGCGACTGGGGCCTCACGACGCCGCCGGGGGCCAACGCGACGTACGCGCTCCTTGACTCGGGCACGACGGTGACGAGCCTGCCCCTCGAGCTGGCGGTGCAGGTCTTCTCGCAGATCGACGTCGCGTGGGACTTCAACGCCACCTCCATCTTCTGCCACTGCGACCTGCGCGACCAGGACACGAACATCACGTTCGGCTTCGCGGGGCTGAACATCAGCCTGCCCGTGTCGGTGTTCGTGTACGACGGCGATGAGGAGATGTTCTCCGGGACGGACTTCCTCGACAAGGACGACAGTCTCTGCGGATTCGGGATGCAGCCCGGCGCGGAGGGGGACGACTTCCTGATCCTGGGTGGTACGTTCCTGCGGTCGGTGTACGCGGTGTACGACCTGGAGAACAAGGAGATCTCCCTGGCGCCGGCGCGGTACGGGAGCGACCGGTCCAACATTGTCGAGATCACGAGGGCCGGGGTCAACGGGACGGAGGCGTCACCTCGCCAGGGGGGTGGCGATGATGACAGCGCCGGCGCCGGCGTGGTTCCCGCGTCATATCTTGTTGGGGGGCTGCTTATGGCGGCGATCAGCCTCGCGGTCCTGTGAGGGTCGCGCATCGACGGATCGAGACACGTGGTGGCAGCCTAGATCGCGCCATGCTGGGTGGCGGCCACGAGTCAATGCTTGGCAGACGTTGCCGGCGATAGAAGTAATGGAAGACAGTCTGATTTCCCATATCCGGCGAAGAGAAGGGGCCGAGGCGCTCTAGCATGAAAAATCGACACTGACGGTCGGTGGAGAGGAGAGACATCAAAAGTTGTTCGCTGGCCGCATTTGGCGGAGGTGAGAACGAGAAGCCACGGGGTGGGGGGCCAAGCACGAAGCGAGGCCAGGTCGAGAGGTGGGAAGAAGCGGGGCGTCCACTCCAGCCACTTGAGCCACTACGGAAGAAAAACAGCCGCCGTCGCGAACTGTGGCTGTGTCTCATCCTCCACAATTGAGATGACAATGCATTCGCCTTGATTCAACCTCAATCGCACATCAATGATCCGACCCTCATCTCCCATCACGATGCCTCACAGATTAAAGTGTCTTCCATGACTCGAAATTATTCTTGCTTCGCTATGCGAGTACAGGCTTCACGTGCGCCAAGGACGCCGTAAGTGGACTGGCAGGCGTCTCGTCAAGGCCTGGAATGCCAGAATCATGGCCGCACAACTTAGAGTGAGACACCAAACACATGGTTGGCTAGTCATGCACACTGACCATTCTTCGGGCTCAGAAACCCATCTACTTACTGGCAGAATAGGCCGTCCAGACCGCCTTGGCCTACGCAAGCTGCGTGCTAACCCGTTCGTTCGCTCGCGAGGTCGACCGCATGCGGTGATGGCTCGCGAAGACGAGGGTCTCGCCAAGAATATGTCCCACGTGCTCACAATCGTGCTACTCGTGAAATAGTACGCCACGTCTCGTCGTTCCATGAGCCTGGCACCGTCTCAGTGTGCCCAACCGTTCCGTGTCACACAACGGTCGGCCTCACTCAAACTCGACCTTGCCCCATCAGACTCAACTCCCTCCATTGAGTCTCGCCTAGGAGTCGTTAGCCCTGGTTTCGCCTCGTCCGGTTCAAGCACCGACAATGAAGTTCACTGTCCAGATCCTGCCCTGGCTCCTCGCCTCTCTAGCCTCTGCAGAGTACGCTCCTGTCAATGACACCGAGTGCGACTGCTTTCAAACGGACGGCTCCAGCGAGGCCTACTTCGCCAACCACCGCTTCTTTGACTTCCGCAGCCTCTCCCAGTATGCCGGTGTCCCCGACATCGTCTCCGAGAAGGACGACACGGCCTCGGCCCCCTTCACGAGCGACTACTTCACCACGTCCGACTTCACCGACACCTGGGAGATAGATACGCGCAACAACAGCGGCGCCCTCGAGGGAACCAACGCCAACCGCCGCCTCCTCCGCATCTACTCCCCCAGCAACGTCTACATCCAGCGCAGCAGCCCCGACGACGCCAGCGGCTCAGACACCTTCCTGACCCTCCGCACGTCCCGCCTCGAGGACTTCCAGACCGCCGGGGAGATCAAGACGACGTCGAGCAAGTACCAGTACTTCTCCGCCCGCATGTACGCCCGCACCGTCGGGGCCAGCGGCGCCTGCACCGCCATGTTCACCTACCTCGACGGCGCCCGCGTCCTCTCTGAGGTGCAGGAGAGCGACATTGAGTTCCTGACGCGCGGGCCCCGCGACACGGTGCAGTACACCAACCAGCCGTCCGAGACGGACCGCGGGGAGAAGGTCAAGGGGTCGACGATGAACGTCACCATGCCCGGGGGCGTGATGATGGGCGACTGGGCCGTGCACAGGATGGACTGGACTGAGGACCGGACGACCTGGTACGTCGACGGGGAGGAGGCAGCGACCACCGACTTCCAGGTCCCGACCGACCCCACGCGGCTGCTGCTCAACGCGTGGAGCGACGGGGCGACGTGGACCGGCAGGATGGATGTCGGGGGCCAGGCGTTCCTGCAGATCCAGTGGATTGAGCTGGCCTTCAACAGCACCGAGCCGGAGGATGGCGACAGCGGTGGGGAGAAGAGGCTGAGGAGGCGGGCTGATGGGAACTGCGGTGCCGTCTGCAGCATTGACGAGACTGATGAGGTTGGTACGGTCGTCATGAAGGCCGTGAATGCCGGGGCTAGGTTCTCGGACGGAGGTCGCCTGTCGATGGTTGCCCTCTTCACGGCCTGGGCCGTGGCCACTTGCATTTGAGAAGCGTCACGGCATACACGAATATGAACATGCAAATCGCGAGGAGCTCTCTTCTACCAGCACCAGTGGCAGCAATGCAGCAACATATACACGGAAGCTTGTGTTTGGGGGGCCGAAGCTCACTGTCTTCTGGGTGGGTCGCTGCGGACACACCCGAGTGTCGAGGAGAGCCTGCAATAACCATGCCAGGACAACCTGGTTGCTGTTTCAAGAAGAGACTGGAAATAGCTCAATGAGACGGGCATTTATATTATGACTTTGCCAGCTTCTCCCTTGATTCAAGGGTCCGAAGGTTGTTGGAGATGGCGGCGCCATCACCGTGTGTCTTGGATTGATCTGAGTACTGCCGAGACCTCTCGCCCCCACCAACGGCAATGCGACCATCCCGACCCTCTGGAACGTACGGTCTCCCTTCTGTATGCACTCGCGGCACCGATTGAGGGATGATGAGGCGCTGTACGCCCGCAATCACGGAGACGGCAGGGGCAGTGCGAGTCTGCGAGGGCCGAATGGGCGCGCGTCGTTACGCAGCGCCGTGCCGGTGGGGGACGGCATCTCTCGCGGTGAGACAAATGACGGGCCGGAAGACGCGCAATGATACAGACTCCAGGGTGGCTTGATTTCCAGATGCTGTTTTCTTGGTACTGGGTTGGATCCGGGGCGTCTTATAAGTGCGGTTGCCCCGGATCTTCGCGCATGTCTACCGTCTTCTAGACGTCCTTGGTAGACACCTGCTGGTCTGGCTCGACGAGCCCTACTATATCTCAAAGTGAGTAATAAGATATAGTAGTAGCTGATTATTTCGGTCCCGACCATGGCGCCTCACGACAGCTCATCCACCCAGAGCTCCCCGGCCGAGGGCGGCGTCGAGGACGTGTGCGCAGGCCAGCACATCGACAGGAGCAACATGCCGCTCCGGATCGGGTCCATCTTCGTCATCCTCGCGGCCTCGCTCATAGGCGCTTTCCTCCCACTCATACTGGCCAAGCACGCCGACAATCGGAACATCAGGAAGGCCTTCTTCTTCTTCACCTCGGTCGGTACAGGGGTCATCTTGGCCACGGCCTGGATGCACCTGCTCCCGCCGGCCCTCGAAGCCCTCCACAGCGAATGCCTCGCCGAAACCTTGGGCGGCTATGACTGGGCCATGGCCATCGGACTGTTCACCGTTATCACCATGTTCTTTATCGAAATCGTCGCCTCTGGCTTGGGTGCCAGAGGCTCGTCACATAAGGGCGATTCGACGACCATCCCTACACTCGGCAAATGCCGAACACCATCCGCCAAGGGACTGGATGAAGACTCGAACCAATCACCAGATCTCATGGGTGTCGCTCTGAGCCAACAATCAACCGTAACCGACAATACTTACTGGCCCAAGCACGATGCCCAGGCGGACACGGAAGGGCAGCAGCTGGAGGAGAACAATAACCGCAAGCGATCCTCAGTCCTTGGAGGTGGGACTCTCATGGACTCCACAGAGAAAAAGAGCCAAGGGGACAATCTACAGGGCCAAGTCACCACAACATTCATCCTCGAGTTTGGCGTCCTCCTCCACGGCGTCTTCATCGGCCTGCTCATGTCAACGACGAACGAGCCGGTCATCCTGACAGTCGTGTTCGCATTCCACCAATGTTTCGAAGGCCTAGGTCTCGGCTCTCGCCTGGCCACGACAACATGGCCAAGGAACGGCAAGTGGTGGCCGTACATCTTCTCCGTCCTGTATGCTGCATCGGCGCCGCTTGCCACGGTCGTCGGCCTCGTTGTCCAGCCGCAAGGCAGCGCATCGCAGCTGCTGGCTACGGGCATCTTCAATTCGATCAGCGCTGGCATCCTCATTTGGACGGGTCTGGTGGAGCTCCTTGCACGAGAGTTTCTTCTCGATCCCGAAATGCAGAAGTCTTCTTTGTCCATCAAGCTTGCGGCATTCGGTGGCGTGGCTTTTGGTGCGTGTATGATGGCGGTCTTGGCCAGGTGGGCGTGAAGCGTGGAGCCGTTGACTGCGTAGAGCGTGGTTACGGCGAAATAGGGGCTGTCCCAATGGTCAACGGATTCAGTAGTACAAGGAAAGTAGAGGGCCCGAACACCTTCTTTGCGCTGGACTACGTGGAAAATTGGTGGATTCACTGGCACTCAGAGATTGACATCTGGTTCGCGCGCTTGGAGTAGAAGACGTTGCAAGTAGTGCGAGAACATCGGTACGCCATAGATCTGTTGCCCCCTTCTCCCTTACTCAAGTGCATGAGACGCCTGCAAGGGCGCGTGTGGCACTTTCGAGTGGCCCCCTAATTTCCAGTCGCTTTTCGGACATACGAACGTGCAGAAGCTGGCTTCTTGGATCACCAGCAACCCGCTCCATAAGTACAGTCCGCCAAGTCAACCATGTCGCCGCCGCTGACGAAAAAAGCCTTTGCGTTGCCCTTGAGATATTCTGCAGGCTCAAACAAGCTCAAAAATGAAGACTGGAATCCAAGCAGTGCGGATGCAGGGACTCGTTGACATTGCCTTGTCCATCACTCGAACGCGAAACCTAAGATCATGTTTCTATGACCTTGAATTATGAGGGGGCTGCCTGGAGAGCACGTACATCTGGCTGCTGGGCACGTAGAAAGTGGGACGCCTCGATTGATTCATAACGGGGTGTTAGGCTGTCGGCCCAGGTACGCCTTCTCAGTACGATAAGGCCTTATCTACGACAGCTTCACATCATCGCCGCCAACGCTACCTACCTATAACGCTACCTTTAACGCTACCTATAGCGCTACCTTTAATACTACCCGGGCCTTAAACGCTACCTTTAGCGCCGCCTATAGCGCTGCCTTTAACGCTACCTTCAAGGTTACCTTTGATACTACTAGGCAATTGACGCGATTAACTGCGTGGGCAATTAATAGGATTAACTGCGCGGGTGTAGGTGTGATGCGTGGCTATCGAGAATTCCTATGTTAAGTAGTACCTAGGCCGACTACCTAACACACCGTTACATAAGTATCGGGGCGCCCCACTTTCTACGTGCCCAGCAGCCAGATGTACGTGCTCTCCAGGCAGCCCCATTATGAGTATCTCGCCTCCCTGCGGGATGCAAACCCCCTACTACCAAATGCTCCTCGTCATAGCCATGCGGTCGTGTCTAGACGTCGACGCATTGTCGTCTGTCTTCCTCCCAAAAACCTTATCTCAACGGCAACATGAAGAGGTCATCGGCTGGCTGCGACCATGGCACGTGAAGATGCCCTCTACCTAGACTGACCAATGCTTGACGTCCGGAGCACGATGCTTCAAAGTGATCGAATAAGGGCCTAAAGATTTATCAAGTCCTACATCATGGACAATGGTGAGGATTAGCATGCCTTGTCTACATCGAATATGGCATGTGCTCACGAGAGCTGGCATGGCAAGGAGAATAGAAGCCACATCGAGCTCGTCAGTGTCTCAGCAAGCAAGAATAAGCCCTATTCAATCTTGGAGGTCACAAATCTCGAGCCGCAATCATGGTCGTATGAGGACTCCATATCAGACTTTATTTCATCTCTGTTTGATTTCCCGGAGTTTGGACAAGCTGGGAAACTGGTACTCTTCGGCGGTGACCTGCAGACATGTTGGGACGCCGCTTGACTTGAGTGGTCCCTAGCGTCTAAAACTTCATCATCGGAGAAATTCAGTCGCCATTTTAAAAGTCTGGTTGCATCATTTGCATGATTCCCTGTCACGTGGTTCTGATATTGTTGTTCAACAGGCAGCAATGTGGGGGGTCAGGTGGGATCTGAACCCCCAATGTGTACCAGGCAGCGATCGCGGACTCATGCCATCCTATTTCCTCAACACGGTGAGTTAGTCATAGGGCCAAGAGTTTCCGGCGGTGTGACATTGCAGGACAAACATCTCTTCCACGTGAAGTGCGGGCGCCGCAGCCTGGTCTGCCTAGCCAAACCCCGTCACACAAGGCTTGGACATCCAAATCAGGGCCTGCATCGGTCCACGGCATGAGCTGCGAAAGACAAAATAGGCAGACAGCCCCCATGCTCGTGCGACTGGCCAATCAATACCTCGCCGAGAAGCTATGCAGGCCAGCTGAGGCCTATATCAACCTGGAGCGATGAGCATGATCGATGCAAGTTGACTCGGGCCGCGGGGTATAAGACAGTTCAACTTTCTCTCGAATTATGTCTTGTTTCTTTATCCTTCTTCCATCCTCTCAAGCTCGCTACAATGGGAGCCCTCGTCATCATGTCCACCGATCCAGTCACCAAGCTTTACCGTCATGACTGTGAAGAGGAATGCTGCCCTCCCCGGTGGTCTAAGTACCCCAACCATGAGGAAGACCAAAAGGATCTCAAGGCGCTGACCGCCGAGGATCCCATCATCCATCGTCATAGGTTCTATGACAACAAATGGACCACTTTCTCCTTCACGGTGCAGTCTGCCCTCATGAGAGAGCAGCTGCGTGCCGCCCTCGACGGATATCAGGACTTTGACCCTGAGCTGTCTGAGTGGACATTTGAACCACCCTTCCAGCCCCTGGTCCATTGTTGGGACCGACTCACCGACATGATCAACACGACCACGGAGCCAGCTCTCAAGGAAGCCATCACTGAGCTTGTCGACTTCCTCCGCCCCATCCTCGGCCCATCCGTTGATGCCTTGGCCAAGACCAAGCAGACGGGCAAGGTCACCTTCAAGGACCTCTGGCAGATTTTCACACCCGGCGAGCTTGCCATGACATCCTTCTTCGGCGTCGACACCGCTTGTCGGATGACAAAGTACGAGCGCAAGGACCCTTGCGACAAGCCTCCGTACTATGTCGTCTGGCTCGATTACCTCGATTGGAACGGCGAGCGGTGCGGCTACACGTCTACGAAGGTCGTTGTTCCCTACTTCCACGCGTACCGCCACGTCGTCTCGCTCCCCGTCTCCCCTCTCGTTTACCACAAGACCGCCCTGGAGATTCGCGCCAAGCTCCTGGAGCGAGGTCGCAAGTTCGAGGCGCTCCGCGGGTACCACTTCCAGTCCTGCCATGGCACCAAGATCCTTCTCGAGACAAAGTGTCCCGAGGAGCGCCCTGTGGCGGGCAGGGTCATCGTGGACGCTTATGCTTACCACTCGTCCAACAACATTGTGAGGCCCAAGCTCGCGCCTCTGCAGGAGAAGAAGAAGGACGACCAGGCCAACGGCAAGAAGAGGCGGCGCGACAGTGTTTGTTCCATTGGTTCGGACCTGGACATGGATGGCATTGAGGCCGGTCCTGCCATGACGGCCCTCAAGGCGAACAGAAACAACACCAGGGTCGAGGTGCTCACCAGCCTCACTGATGAGGAATGCCTCCTGGCAACTCCGTGGGTCAAGGGCCTTGACCTGAAGACCAAGGAATGGGGTATGATGAGTAGCTGCACCGGTATCATCGCCTGCTAACATGTCTCATCCAGCTCTTTTCTGCATCGACGATCTGTCTCCGATCGCTTGGAACGATGCGGCATTTGACCATCTCGTACTCCCGGGCAATGAGAAGCAGCTGTCGTGGGACTTTGTCGAGAACAAGGCGCTCGCCAACAACAACTTTGACGACTTTGTACAGGACAAGGGTAATACACCTAGTCGACGCTCCAATAGCATGAGACTGAGACGACTAACGATGTACAGGTCGCGGTATCATCATCCTCATGTTTGGTCCGCCTGGCGTGGGCAAGACTTTTACTGCCGAAGCCGGTCAGTTCACTTTACGTCACCAAGGCGTGTATCACCAACTAATTCGTTCCCAGTTGCCGAACGTGCCCGCGTACCTCTCTACTCCATGAGCGCCGGCACTCTAGGCACCGTTCCCAAGGAGGTCGAGGCTGCTCTCGATAGGGCGCTCGATCTTTGCAAGCTGTGGAACGCCATGCTTCTCCTTGACGAGGCCGACGTCTTTCTCGGCTCGAGGAACACGGCCGACCTAGCCAGGAACGAGCTCGTCGCCGGTAAGTCAGCGATCGCAATGTAGTTCCTGGTCTGAAAGACGCGCAACTGACGGGCCAAGTCTTCCTCACAAAGCTCGAATACTACGCCGGCGTCTGCTTCCTCACGACAAACCGCGTGTCCACCATCGACGAGGCCTTCCAGTCCCGCGTGGACCTCTTCCTGCGCTACGAGGACCTGACCGTTTCGGCACGGCGCCAGGTCTGGGAGAGTTTCATCGACCGCGTCGGGCGGGAACGCTTCAGCGTCACGGGCGAGGACCTCGATAAGCTGGCGGAGCTCCATCTCAACGGCCGCGAGATCAAGAACCTCATCAAGAGCGCGCACCTCCTCAGCCTCAAGGGGCAGGAGAAGATTGACATGCAGCGGCTCTGGATGCTCGCTGACAATCGCATCTCGACTCTGTCATCTCTGGAAGTAAATGGCCATGCTTGAGGATGGGAGCTCGGTGATGGCGAACAAGTGAGTCATGATGTGGCGCGTTTGAGATGGCGCGGGTTGAGTCTCGACGAACGGTATAGTCAGAATGAGGGTTTGCCGATCCCACAGTACAGACAGCTTAACCTCGATGCATCCTGGAATAGGTGAATATCTTACCTTGGGTCCTGTATCAAATTCAGGTTATTTCTTGGATTCAAGACGTATAGCCAGTGACCGCGGGACTGTCGATCATGTATCCAAGGTATCTCGTCACTACACCAAGGCGTAGAACTTCTCAAGCGGCGTTTAAGAGGCTTTCAAGAAAGGCTTACACCATCGACTTACAAAGTTTAAATGAAACTTACCGCCACTATACAAGGGCCACACCTGGCAAATTTCAAATTCTCTCGTCCTCGCTCCACAACATGACACTTGCATCCTTCGCAATCCTCCCTAGACCATACCAGACCACACCACCGGCATGAAAAAAGTCCCGTTTGCACCATCAACATGGATCAGACCCTCAGTTCCTTCTCTCCCCTTCTCAAGCTTCCTGTCGAAATCCTGAGGTGCATTGCCGACCATGCCAGGCCAAAGGGAGCGACAATCTGCGCCCTCGCGAGAACATGCCGAGCTCTTCACGGTCTTACAAACCATCTCCTTTACGTGCAGGGGGCGATAGGCACATGGGAAACGCAATGCGCCAAGGAACAATACGACGGGCTCAGAGGCCGGCCTCTTCTCGTCTATGCGATTGAGAAGGACTGCCCCGACCTCATCCGGCGCATGGCGGCGTTCCACAAGAACGAACGACTTCCACTGAATCCCTTCGACACCGACTTGGCGCTATCGTACGCCTTGAACTTGGATAGACTTCATGTAGTCAAGGCCCTTCTCGATGTTGGCGCGGACATCATCCGGGGTGGAGAGGCTGGCCTCAAGGAACTGCGATCTCGGGCCCCGTGTCTGCAAAAGCACGTCAGGCAGTCACGCCGTGCAGTGTTCGGTGACAATCTGGGCAAAGGGTATTACTCTTCGCTCGTTGCCGCGGCTCTTACCATTTGCGAGTATGACCCCTGCATCAACAGCTACAAAGACGAGCGTGACTTTTGGCGCTGCAAGAAGAACATTCTACTGCGCATTCTCTGGAAAAGGCGCCTCGCGGCCATACGGGCGAGACACAAGCACCCCGAACATTTGAGCTCCGAGCTGCGAGTCCTTCAGGAAGAGATCAACGTTGCTTTGCAAGGGGCTGCCTTCGTTGACGATGCTCACTCCACCGATGCCCCTGAGCTTCCTGGCCAGGGCCGGGGGCGACCTCAGCTGGCAACCGTCGCCCGCCTACCGGTGCAACTTGAGGACGCCACTGGCGAGCGCCTTGAATGCCCCAACAAAACACACGTTCAAGGCCAAGATTGACTGTCTCGTCAGACACGGTGTCGACGTCGGGCCAGAGGCACTCAAGGACTGGAAGCATCCAAACCCCACCACACTCCGCGAGGAGATGCATGGTCGTCTGCAATGCGAAGTCGACGGCTGGTGCAGTGATGGAGACTTGCCAACCGACACCTTTTCCTACTGGAAGACTGAGTATCTTGACCAGCTCGCCCGGAGGCGCTGGCAAGAGAAGGGCAATGACGCATTGCCCGCGCCAAGGTCCATGATCGAATCCTTCATCGAAAGCCAGCCCCATACGGTCCGTATCGATGACTACGGAACCTATGAATTGGAGCAGCCCAGTGAGGGCGACCCTCAGTTTTGTGAAATTCGACATGCCTGTGGGTTTAGAGATGCCCGGGAGGACCTCTCGGATCGTTCCCGTGTGTGGTTTCGGGCAATGTGCGTAACAGCCCGGTTCTTTCGCTATCACGGACTCGACCAGGATCTGTCATCAATGAAGAGGGACACGATCGAGGCATGGCGGGTTCATTCAGACATTTTAAAAACCGTTTGCGACAATCAAGTCTGCTGGGGCGACGAGTCAGGCAATGTCTTTGACGGAACCGCCGCACATGGCGGCGGGTGGACTCGGCTCCTCCAGAACCTGGGCCACAAGATCTCGGAGGAGGAAAAGGGGTACTTGGAGTGGGGGGCTAGCTGAGCGGTTAACAACGAAGACACGCCAGTCTAGAGTTCACCCCAAGTTCCGCGGTTGAAAGGTCTATAGAAGTCTGCCTCATATTGCCGTTCATCTCGTGTGCGATATGTCATACGTCTTTTGCATCCTGATACCCGTCCCCAAACCGCTGCTCTCCGCGCCAGGCTCCGGCCGGCACGCTTCCGCGGTCGTCCGGGTCATCGACTTCCCTCGCATCCACGATCCCCGAAGCTCGTCGCCATCTGGACTCTCGTCACGCCCATCTGCCCCACGACCTGGTCCCTGCCCTCGCGGAGCATCTGCTGTCAAGACAACCTCGTCGCTCCGGGCATCACACGGCACGTCCGCTGATGTCGTCGATGTCATGGTCGACGCCCACTTCTTCTTCTTCTTGCTGGAGGTCTGAGACTGCTTGACGCCAGGCATTGTTCCGCCGCCAATGGTCTGCAGGCCGATGGGGCCCGAGTCGTCGGTCGGCTCGTTCTGTCGGATGTAGGAGCTTCCCTGGCGGGACTCCCACCACTTGCTGATATATCTCGTCCACAGCGGGCGGCAGACGGGGATGCCGACGCAGATCAGGGTCAGGGCCCCCTCGACTTGGGACCAGACGATGACGGCGACGGGAACCTCGCGGACGCCTTTCACGGCGAAGACGCGGATGATTCCGGCGACAGCGGCCCTGAGGGGAGGAAGAGGTCAGCTAGATGAGAAGGGCATGGCGGGACAAGCAGGGTGCGTACAGGATACCCAAGCTCATACTACCTGCAATGATCAGCTTCTCACGGCGCGGCAGGTTGAGCTTCCAGATGAAGATCCATGGGAGGATGGCGAAGTAGAAGTCAACAAGAATAGTTCCTCCTGTTGAGTGTATCAGCAATGACCCAAGAGCCCGTCGAAAGGTGTCGAGAAGTTGTACTTACCAGCCATCATAACGGCGGTGGGGATGGTGTTGAAGCATGTGCCACCAACGCGCTCATCGTAGGAGTACGACAATGGCTTACACGCCACCCATGTGAAGAGTACATTGACTGTTGGCACAGAAGCATTAGATTACGTCCGGCATCATGGAGAACATCAGGGTGGTGCACTCACTCAGAGCTAGGAACCCCATGGTGCCCATTATGGCGTAGATAGAGATGCTCTGCCAGCGGACGACGGTGAGTCTGAGCAGGAAGAATCCCACGGAAGCTTTTGCCGTTCCGACGGCAGTCAGGGCAAACGACTGTGCAGTCATGCGCCAGTATGTCGCCGTGGCCGTCTCGGCTGCTGAGAGGTCGCCGCGCCCATATCCGTTGACTGCCGCAACTGTGATGAAGACACTGTAGCCGACCATGAGAATCTGAAAGGTCAGTCAGTGTCAGAAGATTTGAGGTACGCTTTGCATCTGTTGCTGGCAGCTGGCTTACCCAGGAAAGTACGTAAAGATGGTCGTCGATGCCGTACGCGGCCACGCAGACAATACGGGTGTAGGCTCGGAGGGCCAGGAAGATTGCCACTACAAAGGTGAGCGACCAGAGCACTGCTACGCAGAGAGGCCCTTCGCCGCCCATCATGTCCGCCATGGCGCACGAATTTGCAAGAAGTGATGGGCAGGTGGACGAAGGAGCGGATGGAAGTGGAAAGGCTTCCTCTCAAACTTCATGACTCTCAACCGCCCGTCTGGGGAAACCCGTTACAAAAGTGCACGACTGCCGGTGGCCAAGCATCTAGGAAGGCAAAGCATGGATGGAGAATTTTGGACAGCGCAAGGGGACCACCGTACATAGGAGTGTCGAGTGCTTCGACCCTTGCGGGCCACATGCGCTGCGACCCTGGCCAGGAACTTCAGAAGAATCAGGCCATGGGCAGGGGCTGTAAACCTGTAGTGGTTGTCGTACTGATCCCGGACGTCACTTGTCACTTTTGCGACCAGCGGATCTATGCTCAAAGAAGACAGCCCAGCCCCGACCTCGTGGGGACCGAGGGCGGGCGTGGCGGCGGGCTGGCCGTTCCGCTGGGGTCGAGGCCGTGCCGCGGTCACATCGCGCTATTTTGATGCCGGCCACGGAGTTGCGGACTCTTCCCGGCAAGTCAGAACTTCGTCTTGATCTACTCTCTGGTTGGCCTGGACTCTCACGACCTCTCCCGGTTGCTCGTTTTCAATGCGGAGAGTTCTGCAGCGCGTGCGAACACCCATGCCTGACCCCCATGCTGGCCCCGATGCCCACCAACCACTACTTACTCGTTTACAACAGGCGGATGGGGCCGTCGAGAGGAGACGACCAGGGGCCCTGCCACTGATTGCAGGTGAGTTGAGAAATGACCACGTCCCCCCCTTTCTTGCTCAATTTGTTGATCCTCCAGAAGAAAGGTCCAGGAAGCGGCCCGTCATGTTTTAAATCTGACACCTGGGCATCCATCCAGCACGGTGCTTTGCATGATGGACTTCGTATCGCTGGAGCAGCTCGGCCTCGAAGGCCTGCAGCTCGAGAGCCTCAGCACCCGCGGGATCCTCCAGTTTCTCGCGTCTCTTGGAGCCAAACGTCTCGCAGTTGTGGGCGCCCTGGTTTGCCTCATCCCGACATATCGCAGCTGGAGGCGTCTCTCTCACGTCCCCGGCCCGTTCCTATGGTCACTCTCATCGCTTCCCCTTCTGAGGGCAAACCTCATCGGCCGCTCGCATGAGATGCTGAATAATTTCTCCAATGAATATGGTATGTGCTGAAAGCTGCATTGGCTGCAGAAGACTCCGCTGATGCGCGCGGTCGCGCAGGATCCATTGTGCGCATTGGACCCAACGCGGTCCTCACTACGGACTACAAGCATTTGCAGAGGATGGAGTCCACCAAGTCGCCTTACACCAAGGGCCCTTGGTACGGCACCTTTCGCTTCCAAAAGGGCATCGACCACTCCTTCTCTCAGCTCGACGAGGCTAAGCACAATGCCTTGAGGGCCAAGGCCGGTCCTGGTTACTCTGGTGGGATTCTCGTTGTATGTCCCTGACCACGGATGAGCTGCCGTCGATGTAACCTAACTGCATCCCACCACACGTTACTGATATCATGTGACGCAGGAACAAGCCATTGACCGCCAGCTTGCGCGCCTATTCCGTGTCATCGATGAGCACTACGTCGCCAAGCCGGGCGAGTACAGGCCCATGGATCTCTCTACCATGACGCAGTTCCTGGCCATCGACATCGTCGGCGACATGACCTTTGGCAAGCCCTTCGGCTTCTTGGACGAAGGCAAAGACATCTACCACTGGATTGAGTGGAACGAGGGCTTCTTCCCCGTTGCGTCGACGTGTGCTACGCTTCCTTTCCTCGCGAGTCTTTTCCAGACCTGGCCCTTCTCCGAGGCGCTGCCGAAAAGGACAGACGCGAAGGGTCTCGGGCGCTTCATCAAGTAAGTGCCGCTCAAGCGCCAAGGACGAGATTAGGAAGAGGCGAATCGTGGCTCTCGAAGCTAACCAGGTCATTGCTTTTCACAGGGCAGCTGAAGATACCATTGATGAGCGGACTCAGCCCGGTGCGGAGCCGAGACGTGACATGATGGGCACCTTCCTCAAGCATGGCGTCACCAAGGAAGAAGCCACCAGTGAGGCCCTCGTCCAAGTGTAAGTCAACCCCGGGAATCTCCTTTCAGAGCCGAAATGCTGATTATCATGCAGCGTCGCCGGCACAGACTCGGTGGCCGTGGCCCTGCGCATGACTATTCTGTACATCCTCTCGACGCCGAGGGTCTACAACCTCCTCCTCGCAGAGATTGAGACGGCCATCGCCAACGGCCAGCTCAGCGTCCCGATCAAGGATTCCGAGTCCCGGAAGCTGCCCTATCTACAAGCTGTGATCCGCGAGAGCCTGCGCATCTTCGCCCCGATGACGCCGCTTCTGAATAAGACGGTTCCCAAAGGAGGGGACGTCGTTAACGGGATCCACCTACCGGAGGGTACCCAGGTTGGCATGGATGGGGTAAGTTGGCTCCCGGCTGAGCTCCCGGCTGACATGTCACCACGTACAACGCTGACCGTGTCTGTAGTGGGGAATCCTCAGAAGCAAAGAGCACTGGGGTCCCGACTCCCTCGTCTTCCGCCCCGAGAGGTGGCTGGAGGCCGACGAGGACCGGCAGGCCGAGATGGCCAACACGCTCGACGCCCTGTTCGGCTACGGCCGGTACAGGTGCCTGGGCAGGGGTATCGCGTTCATGGAGATCAACAAGGCTCTGCCAGAGGTAAGCGCTGTAGCTGAGCCTCGCAGGAGGGCTTGACTGACGACTATATGCTCCCAGATACTGAGGCGTTACGACTTTACCGTCATCGACCCCACACACCCGATCAAGAAGATGCAGAGCGCGGCGTTCTGGATGATGGAGGGTTTCTTCGTGACGGTGACGCCAAGGACAGCAGTCCAAGTCCCGGCCTAATGGTGTTTTGCTTCACCTTGTTCCAATATTCACCACCTTCTCCCCGGGTCTCAAGCAACAACGCGTGACACGAGCTTCGTTGAGGACTTGACTTTCACTTTTTGGCACGTCTGTCGCCCTTTTTTATGATCGCATAAAGCTAGCTGTGCCTGTGCCGGCCTGATGTGTCCTGATTCCATGTGTTGAAGATAGTAATCGGCCAGAGGGCTGCGACGCCAGCCCCCGGGATTGGGCTACGTAGGCATGCCAGGGTTCCACGTCGGCAATGCCGTCCTTGTAGAGCTTGGCCATCGAAGCGGAGGCGTCATAACAACGACCCGATGAAGAAAGCACGGGACGCCTTCATCATGTGTTGCGAACTCCGGCGCGCCGAGACCCATCTACATCTGTCCTTTTATCTTTAACTATGTCTTGTCACATCAGAAGTTCCACTCAGTGGCACGGTGAGGAGGACTGTACTCCGCAAGATACCCAAGATCCTTGAGGTCGCTGGGACGTAGATTGAACCGGGCAATGATGATTCTATGGCACGTGGAGTAGATATGCTGTGTTTTCTTTGTCCGCCTGCAGGTGCAAGTGAACATGCGACTGCGATAATTGATATGTGATTAGCAACAAAACCCTCGAGAGAACATTAACGACATGGCAAAATGGGGTTGGGACTTTGTGTTCGCTGACCTGTCAGATATCACATTTGGCCCAGTGGCAACGCAGTGAGGATCAGGGGCTGGAAGGTCTCCCCTGAATCGTCTACTCTGCAAAATGCTTGCAAGTAGTCATTTGGTAGGCCCTTATGGCCCTTTGGGCTGGATGGTAATAGCATGACGCAATTGGCTTAAGAAATTGCTAGGTCAAACTCCTTCCCCCGCCCAGTGAGACGGCGGCGGTGATCCTGGAAGTGTCAGAGCATTCGGATAGTCTCACGGCTTGTGATGGCTGGGAGACAGGTCGACAGGTTTGTGTCAGCAGTAATTCCCGCACGAATCAGTCTCCTTCCTGGTGTGAATACCTAAGGTGAGCCACAGAACTTCTACGCCACAGCAAGTCGAGGCGCCGCATGCTCGAAGTCGCCGCGCGGGCTCTTAGCCGTCTCAGTCCCAGGTGCGGCGAGATGCGACGCATGGAGGAAGACAATGGGCTTGTTGGACTGGACAAGCTCCGCAGTGCCGAATTGTCCAAGCTGATAATGATTGGCATCGATCTCATCACTTGGGCGCACGCCAACTCGTCGCTGACTCGATCAAATCACTCCGTTAACCTGGAGAGCAAGCATCATTCGAGCAAAACGTGGTGCGCATTTGAAGACAGCGCCAATTTCAACATGTTGTTTGCTGTACGTGACTTGCGATCCAATCTTCCCGCCTCTGCCATGGGCCGACAGAGGGAGCGTCACGGGACTGACCGGAGTCGCGATGCTCAAGTTCGTCGACGGCGGAACCTTGGAGGACCTGCGTAAGCCTTGGACTCTCGTACCGATTACAAGGGTATCTATTGCATAGAACGGGGCTCTCTACTTACGGGACACAGAAGGCTCATATCCGATCTTCTACCGTCATGTCAGCCAA
Organism: Furcasterigmium sp. R96-07A1; assembly: GCA_037042015.1. Lineage (NCBI taxonomy): Eukaryota > Fungi > Ascomycota > Sordariomycetes > Glomerellales > Plectosphaerellaceae > Furcasterigmium > Furcasterigmium sp. R96-07A1. The sequence goes on from JAXQJP010000307.1 coordinate 188,012, forward strand.
TCAGTGCCACCACTGTACTCTCATCGTCGGCTTCCATCAAGTGAGAATCCCTCAACTGCAATTGAACTACTAGTACCAGATGCTCGAAATATGACCCGATGACATCGCCACGAACTCTGCTTATCAGCCTGGGCAATCCGGCGCCATACCTCAACACCCTGCACTCCGCCGGCCATCATGCCCTCACTGCCCTGCAGCCACTCCTTCTCTCACAGCCCACATTCGCCTCACAACGAATCGCATCCAAGTCCGTACTCGCGTCAATAGGGCCCGAGTATGCCCTCTTCCAATCCCCAGCCATCATGAACATCTCGGGCCGTTGGGTGTCACGCGCCTATCGAGATCTTCTAGGGGACATCTCCTCTCAAGTCCCAGAGTCAGCAGGCGAAGACACGCCACAACCGACGCTGAACCTGCTGCTCGTCCACGACGACCTGGAGGAGGACCTCGGCGTGGTCAAGGTGCGCAAGTGGGCGAGCAGCCACAGGGGCCACAACGGCGTGAAGAGCGTCAACGCGTCCCTGAAGCCTTCCGCGTTTCCCGGCGCGAGATGGGCGCGGATCTCCATCGGCATCGGCAGACCAGCCGAGCGGGAGCGGGAGACCGTCTCGGACTACGTGTTGAGAGAAATGACGAGATACCAACAGACGGTGCTGAAAGAGAAAGCCGGCGCAGGCGTGCTACGGTGCTTGCAGGAGTGGGAGGGACAGGCGAAAAAGCCATGATCGTCACCGGCAGAGAGGGAAAGTGGCGCGACTGCGAGAGTCGTCTTGTATCATCATGTATTCATAGCAGCATCACCGCATCGGCGGCGCTCATGCCGGCGGCGGGGCGTCCTTCTCCTGCTTCCTCCCGTCGAGCCACATGCTCATGTAGGGCCCGTCAAGCCAGTACCCCAGCTTCGCGTAGTAGCTCCGCACGCCCACGCCCGAGATGACGCTGATCTTGTCACTGCCGTGCTCCTCCCTCGCTATCCTCGCCGCCTCCTCCATCAGCAGCGTGCCGAAGCCCTGGTGCTGGAATTTCTTCGGGTCTCGCGCGTGCACCGGCACCGCCGTGCCGTAGACGTGCAGCTCTCGCACCAGGCTCGTCGGCTGGCCCACCAGCTCCTCGCGGAACGTGTACTTCTCGCTGCACTTGCGCAGGCGTAGCAGCGCCACGAGGATGTCCTGCTTGGGGTCCTCGTAGGCGAGGAACGTCTCCCACCCGCCGTTGGCTGTGTAGTCGCGCCGCACGAGCTCGATCTGGTTCGGCCGGATCTTGTTCTTCACCTCGTTGATTCCGACTTCTCGTGTCCGGACATCACGACATGTTGTGCCAAAGTCCTTCATCCTTGCCAGCGCCAGCTCGCGCAGGTTGCCATTCTCCACGCCAGAGGTGACGAGGGGCATCGGGATGTCGCGCTGCACTCGGTAGATTCGTGTCCAGGGCGGGATAAGCGCCATGATTCTCGCAATCAGGTCAATCAGACCGTTTGGCGTGTAGTTCTGGTAGCGGCCGGTGCGCCACAGCTCGTACAGCCCGGTGCCGCGAATAACCAGAGTCGGATAGATCTTGAGACCGTCTGTTCGGAAAGCGGGATTCTCAAAGTACTCCCGGAACTGATCGAGGTCTCGCTCCATACCAACATTCGGCAGGTCGGGCATCATGTGACTGACCACCTTGTAACCGGCATCCTTGGACAGGCAGAACGTCTCCGCGACAGCTGCCACTGTGTGCCCTCGATTTGTATCGCGCGCCACGTCCTCGTAGAGGGACTGCACGCCAACTTCTAGTCTCGTGCACCCGTACCTCAACATGTCGGACAGATGTGGCTGCAGACAGTAGTCTGGCCGCGTCTCTATCGTGATTCCGACGCACTTGATATTGCTCATCTCGCCAGCTTCCACGGCCTCGTCGACATTGGACGTCTGGTACCCGCTCAGTGCGTTGTGCAATTGTGCGATGAAATCTTCCCGGTATGATTCGGCCAGGGACATGAAAGTTCCTCCCATGATGATGTATTCGACCTTGTCGACGGAGTGGCCGAGAGACTTGATCTGGTCCACACGGCCTCGAGCTTGCTCGAATGGGTCGTATCGTGCGCGAATGGCACGCATCGACGTGGGCTCGTATCCTGTGTATGATTGTGTGCTGTACTCGAAATCGGAATCGGGACCGCCGGGGCAGTAGACGCAGATGTTGCCCGTGTACGCAATGTGCGGGCACCGATGAGGCTTGCACATGACCGCAACAACGGCAATGCCAGACGAAGTTCCTGTGACATGTCAGTACAAGCTTGGCCAGGGGACAACGCATTGGACTGACGAATCGGCTTTGCGATGAGCTTGGGCATGATGTATTTCTTGTAATGTTCCGGCACAGCGGCAATGATGGCCGTCAAAGGCGGTAGCGACGTAAGCTTGTATTTGCGAGATATCTTGTTCCGTAACGCGTTGAGATTGAGGTTCTTTGGGGGGTTCTTCGGGTCCTTGGACGCCTCATGGTCTTCGATCAGGGCGTTGGCGACCTCGGCGCAGCAGCGCAGGTAGCGCTCATTCTCGGGCGCAAGGACCTCGTCCTTCTTAGTCTTTGGCCGCTGGGTCAAGGTAGCTGTTGTGGTCGCCATGGCTGCGTTTTCTGAGCGCTTCGTAAGCGCGATACGTGGCGCTGGGAGTCGAAGTTCGGGTTTTCAACAGCGATGAGTCGCTGTTCGATGCTCAGAATCAACGATCGAAGTTTACTTGCTTATCTTATCATTCACTTGGAGGGGCAATGCGATGAATGGGGCCGAGGGATCACGTCACGTGTCAAGACCCACATGAGCTTCGACCTCTGGCAGCCGTTGTGTTAACAATCGTCGCCGTTGCAGCGTATAAACTGCCGACCTGGTAACAAGATGGGGGCAACTACCAGCGGATGGATGATTGATGTAGAGCTCGAAGTCATGACAAGAAATGTGGCATTTGACCGTCTTGACCACTAAGTTGTCTCCTCGAAAAACAGCTGGTAGAATCAGAGAAGCAGTATATCAAAACACAGCAATGCTGTCCAGTGTTGCCACCACGGGTACGAAACGCTGTCTTCCGCGTCTGAAACAAGTGTTCTTTCCCGCGGCAGCTGCGTCGCACGGGATATGTCCGACGCTCGGAGAAACTAAGTCCGAAGATCCGACCTTGACGCGGGTTTTCCCGGTGAACAGTCGGCGCACGAACCCGAGGTGGACCTCAGAGCAAACTGCCCTTCTCTGATTGGCTCATCAGGCGTCTCTCGGCTCAACTCCAAGTTTTGACCATTCGAGACAGAGATACGTTGACGTGCATCGAAGCTCTCCTTTGCTTGGTCTTTGAACTTTCGCATCAATCCAAATCTCCCCTCCACCTCCTCCGCCGCGTCGAACATCCGACACCTGCTCTCGAGCACCATCAGCAAAGCGCAGCTATCCTAGAAGCCGCGCCTCTCCGCTCCTTTCCCTTCCCGTCTCCTCCCATCACAGCCACAATGCAGGCCTTCAGGACACAGCTGCGACCTACCAGCAAGCTGGTGCATCAGGCCGCTCGTGCCTACAGCGTCTCTTCTGCCGGCCCCTACCAGCAGACCATCGAGAACCTGCGCATCAACAGCGACACTAAGGTTATCTTCCAGGGCTTCACCGGAAAGCAGGGAACGTACGTGTGCACTACCCCTGTTGAAGCTTCGCGCATTTCCAGCGCAACCCGACGTGTCAGAGCAACCGGAGCACACAGACGCTGACTCTCTCCCACAGTTTCCACGCCCAACAAGCGATCGACTACGGTACGATTATCTGAACACGATAATACTGCAAGGTTTGGAGGATTGGGATCTGACGTTTTGCGCTATAGGTACCAAGGTCGTTGGTGGCACGAATCCCAAGAAGGCCGGCTCTGAGCACCTAGGTCTGCCCGTCTTCGGCAATGTCAGCGAGGCCGTGAAGGAGACCGGCGCCACTGCCACTGCTCTCTTCGTTCCGTAAGGCACCATACGTTACACAACATCCGGGGCTACAGCTAACCTGCGCAGCCCCCCTCTGGCCGCCGCCGGTATCGAGGAGGCTCTCAACGCCGAGGTCCCCCTCGTTGTCTGCATCACTGAGGGTATCCCCCAGCACGGTATGGATAGAGCAGGTTCTCCCCTGCCAGGCACGCGCTGACTTGTCCAGACATGGTCCGCATCACCAACATGCTCAAGACCCAGTCCAAGACCCGCCTCGTCGGCCCCAACTGCCCCGGCATCATCGCCCCCGGCCAGTGCAAGATCGGCATCATGCCCGGCTTCATCCACAAGCGCGGCCGCATCGGCATCGTCTCCCGCTCCGGCACCCTCACCTACGAGGCCGTCAACCAGACCACCCAGGCCGGCCTCGGCCAGTCCCTCGTCGTCGGCATCGGCGGTGACCCCTTCAGCGGCACCAACTTCATCGACTGCCTCAACGTCTTCCTCAAGGACGAGGAGACGGACGGCATCATCATGATCGGCGAGATCGGCGGTTCCGCCGAGGAGGACGCCGCCGACTTCCTCAAGGCCAACAACACCGCCAACGGCGGCAAGCCCGTCGTCAGCTTCATCGCCGGCATCTCCGCCCCTCCCGGCCGCCGCATGGGTCACGCCGGCGCCATCGTCTCCGGTGGCAAGGGCGGCGCCGACTCCAAGATCGCCGCCCTCGAGGCTGCCGGCGTCATCGTCGAGCGCTCCCCCGCCGGCCTCGGCAAGGCCCTCTACGACGAGTTCGTCCGCCGCGACCTTCTGTAAGCGGAGCCGTACCGCAACACGGCCGCGCCCAGTCGTTGGGAAGCGAGAATGAACAAATACAAACACAACACATGTACGAGGAAGCGAGCGAGTGCTGTCGCGGGTGTGGGGACGGGGCCGCTGACGGCGCCCCAGGTCGGGATTTTTCCTTGTTCAATCGCCCACGCGGACAAACCCTCTTGATAGACTGGTATGGGATGGGCGGGCTGGCAGACGAGGCAGAGAGGCTTTTCTTGTCTCTCGGAACGAGGTCTCGTGCATAATGGCCCCCTGGCTCTGTATCTGGAATTACCATCTGTATTCTTGCCGAAAGTCGTTCAACCCGTGATGTTCGTGCGTGTCAGGTGAGGGAGCCACACTCTACAGGATTTTCCAGTACAGCCATGGATCTGGCAGGTTGGTTGACAGGGACTGCAGTAGTAAGATAGGTGTCACTTTTCCAAGCTCCTTGGTTTCTCTTGTCTTTCTTGCGATATTCTCAGCTGTTCAGGCAGTACGTGAGCTCAGCCGGCCAACAGCCATTTCTCATGGTCCAGAACGCGTACCATCACTACCGACGCAGCACAAACGCGCACTGCCTAATCGAAGACTTGCGATCCTCGTTTTCCAACCATTCCCTGGTCTCCTGCTCAAGCCTGTCCATACTCTGAAAATCATCCAAATTCACCGCCTCCTGGATCCGGCTATCGAGGCTGACATACATGTCCCGTTCGTCCTTTTGGCTTTCTCATATTCCATCTCTTCAGATGGTGACGAAAGTTCCGATCCTTGGCCTTCAGGTTCGTGCTGTACGACGCAGCGCGCCATTAGTGCTGAAAGCTTGCAATCGCAGAGAACAAACACAAGGTGCTGGTAAAACCAATTACATTATTTGGCTGACCACACGGGGCCCAGTAACAACTAGGGACAAGAGAAAAGGTACTACATCCAGGTCACGGCGGTTGGTGAGAGCCAGGGACTAGCTTTGCCCTTCTGCGGGAGGCATGCCATTGTCTTGCTTGACACAGCTCCCCCGGCCAAGCAAGCTTTCACGGCATTGGCGGCAGTGCTTGGTCAAACAGCCTTCAAGTAATGGAGCTAATTCGAGGCTTCGATATGCTCGCTTACTGAATTAGCCAACAGAGGCTGGCCTCATGCTCTCTAATCTTCGTGGCTTGCTAGTGGTACTTCGTTCACGGTTGACGCGCCATATCAGTCCTCGTGTGCTCCCGACGTCGCGAGATTCTCTGAAGGGTGAAACATGCCCTTGACCCATGCTACCTAGCTGAGTGTTCGCTGAGATGAACATATCCGCCTTGTTAACGTTGCGGGTCAGCGTCTGTATGAAAAGCCCTGAACGCCAAATAACGCCCAGCCCACCAACCTTCGAGGACCCATCGTTCCAGCCTTACGTCCTCGGCGCTCCATCGCAATGCACAAATTCGAACCATCTCAAAGGGGCTGGATGTGCCTCTCGCGCGGTCGTGAGGCACAATATCGGCCTCTGAGACTGTTTAACTCCGTAAAATGCTTTCTCCTTTCGTCGATTATGGCCCCACCCTCAGTGCTCTCCGAGAAGTCGGGCGGTGATATCGCCCATGTACGCTTCCTCCAGTACATAGTCTTCACCGCCGTTCTGCTCGATGCCCACGTAGTTAAAGGCGTCAACGACGGACTCGACGGAGAAGCCCATGCTGGTGAAACGCTCAACTAAATTCTTATTAAAGCCTTGGTATCTGCATCCAGTTAGTAATGCCCCAGCGAAACTGAGCAGCGTCAAGTGGGTCACCTACCGGGCTTCATCCGCGTCCTTGGTATCGGCTTCCTTCTCCTTCTTGTACCGCGACAGGTCAAGATTAGAGTTCCTGGGTGCGCCCGCATGGTAGACAGCCCACTCGTGAGCCTTGACGGCGAAATCCTCGGGACGGTCGAGCATCATCTTGGCGACCTCAGCGTCTTGGGGATCGGAAGGGTTCGGGAACTCGAGAAGCATGCGGAGGGAGAGGAGGGCAGTCTTGACGGTTTGAACCGGAGACCAGCCGGTGCCAAGTGTGTCGAGGCAGATGGCGCCCTGGAAGAGAGTTAGCAGACGACATGGGTGCGTGGAAGGGCGGTCGTACCGTCTGACTACTGACGTTGGGGTGCCAGATCTTGGTGTCGAAGCGCATCTGCGGGGACTTGAAAGGATAGTTGTCGGGGATCACGATATCGACCATGAACTTGCCGCCGGCATAAGGACTGTCCGGCGGCCCGGGGATGGTGCCCTTGAGGTGGAGCAAGTTCGCCTCGGAGACTGGCTCTGCAAAGACGCCTGAGTTGTCCCTGTCCGCCTGGATGTCCGCCAGCTCTTTCACGATCCTTCGTTCCCTTGGGGTCGACATGATGATGTTATGGTGCTGCGAAGGATTCTTGTTGGGTCGGCTAGTCGAGAGAAAACTTAAAATCCTCTTGCCAGATGTGTGCGGTAGTTGAAAAGGGTCGTCGGATCGAATGGGGAAGAGAGATGGTTCGATGACGCTGGGAGTGGTGGGGTTGTTGTTCTTGGACAGTCCTTCAGATGCTGAATGTAGGTAATGACTATTTCCAATTTAATGGAATACCAGCAATCAATACTGCGACCGAGAGGGTGCTCGAATAAAGGTTATGACTTGTCGTGTGATGTTTGGTTCATGAAGCGTTCTGGAGCTCAGGACCAGCCGTCAGGCGGGATGGCATGGAAGCAGGTGGACCACGATCGGTTGCCGGCCGCAGCTGCCCCGCGGAAAGACAAGGACAGGCCCAATGACATAGCTTGCGGCAGAATGCAGTCGATGTTCTGAAAAAGGGCGGGCGGTGAGGCACACGTGACCTGGGAGTTGAGGCTGGACCCACTCCCATGGAATCTGGCGCGTCCCCTGGCGCCTTGAGCAAGCGGCCCATCTGCTTCCAAAGGGCTCGAGCCAGCGCTGCAACAGCCTTGTCACCACTCGCCTCTACCCATCAACAAACTCCACCTGACCAGCTTGCGCCCATCACCATCAGCGCAGAGATTCCTGCGATACCCAAGATCCATCAAGCTCCTGTCATCGTCGTTATTCCCTCGTCTTCGGCTCAGATTTCGCATTCTGGGAGCTTCCCGGAGCTCTAAGGAAGCACCATGGTATGAAGATTGCATCATGACAATGAACTGGCTTTGACTAATGTTTCGACTCTCAGGGTCAGAATCAGTCCGGAATGGGCGGAGGTGGTGAAGGAAGGGAGGACAAGGACAAGAAGGTACGTTGAATCGCAACCTTTGCCCACCTCGGTCGCTAACAACCTTGGTAGAAGGACAAGCCCAAGTACGAGCCTCCTCCTCGCCCTACCACCCGCGTTGGCCGCAAGAAGAGAAAGCAGGCGGGTACTAGCGCTGCCGCGAAGCTTCCTGCCGTCTATCCCACCAGTCGATGCAAGCTGCGCCTATTGCGAATGCAGCGAACCCACGATCACCTTATCCTCGAAGAAGAATATGTCGAGAACCAAGAGCGCCTGAGGAAAGCCAAGGCGGCCAAGGAAGGCGCGGTCGCGGCTCCCGAGGGCAGCGAGGACCGCCTTGCCGATGAGCGCGGTCGTGTCGACGATATGAGAGGCAGCCCCATGGGCGTCGGTACTCTTGAGGAGATGATTGACGATGACCACGCCATTGTTTCCAGCACAACCGGTCCCGAGTACTACGTCAGCATCATGAGCTTCGTCGACAAGGACCTCCTCGAGCCCGGCACAAGTGTCTTGCTCCACCATAAGAGCGTCAGCATTGTCGGCGTCCTCACGGACGACACCGACCCGCTGGTCAGCGTCATGAAGCTCGACAAGGCCCCGACCGAGTCTTACGCCGATATTGGAGGTCTCGAGCAACAGATCCAGGAAGTCAGGGAGTCGGTCGAGCTGCCTCTGCTGCATCCCGAGCTGTACGAGGAGATGGGCATTAAGCCCCCCAAGGGTGTTATCCTCTACGGCGCTCCCGGTACGGGTAAAACCCTTCTCGCCAAGGCAGTTGCCAACCAGACATCCGCCACTTTCCTGCGCATCGTCGGCAGTGAGCTGATCCAGAAGTACCTGGGTGACGGTCCTCGTCTCGTCCGCCAGCTCTTCCAGGTATGACATGTTTGCCTGCGCGCCCTAATAGCATGCTAACGAATTGCTCAGGTCGCCGCCGAGAACGCTCCTTCCATTGTCTTCATCGACGAGATTGACGCCATCGGTACCAAGCGATACGAGTCCACGTCAGGCGGCGAGCGCGAAATTCAGCGCACTATGCTCGAGCTCCTCAACCAGCTTGACGGTTTCGACGACCGCGGTGACGTCAAGGTCATCATGGCCACCAACAAGATCGAGACGCTCGACCCTGCCCTGATCCGACCCGGCCGTATCGACCGCAAGATCCTCTTCGAGAATCCCGACCAGAACACCAAGCGCAAGATCTTCACACTCCACACATCCAAGATGTCGCTCAACGACGACGTGGACCTCGAGGAGTTCATCTCGCAGAAGGACGACCTGTCTGGCGCCGACATCAAGGCCATTTGCTCTGAGTCTGGTCTCATGGCGCTGCGCGAGCGCCGTATGCGCGTGCAAATGGCGGACTTCCGCGCCGCCAGGGAGAGAGTCCTGCGCACGAAGCAGGAGAGCGAGCCGGAGGGTCTGTACCTGTAGTGTATGATTGTGTAGCGAGGTCGAGGGGAGAGTTACCGACTGGTGGTCGCGGGGAATAGAAGGCCGATGCCACGATAGATTCAATGCAACCTTGCATAATGACAGCATTGCGTCCGTGACGTAGGACGCATCCCGACACGACTGTTGACATCTCGTGCGATTTCCGAACCCACCCCCGACCACCACGATCCGCTCGTTCGCCGGGCAGTGCTATCCACTTCATTTGATGAATAGAAGCTTCCTGCCTGCCATCCACCAATCGCCGCGTCTAATAAGTGCTGGCTGGTACGTCGTGAGCCCAAAAAGTACGACCATCGATCGACCTTGGTGCAGATGGCGACAAAAATGGAAGTGTCCGGAGTGAGGCTCGAACTCACGACCTTTGGATTGGATTTCCTGTTAACAGGCAACTCATAGTGCTATGAGACCAACGCTCTAACCAACTGAGCCATCCAGACTTGCTGACTTGTCCTGATTGGTTGATCGCGTTACTATGTCGTCTGCAGACTTGACCACCATCGTACATTGATTGGGCAAAACCTAAAGTCCTTCCCAAAGTCCAACCGTGGGCGGCTTGGACCTAGCTTAGCATTGGGTTTTATCGAAACAAGACCACCCACAGGTGAGCGATGCTTTGTCTGAGGATTCGGGTGTGAGTGGAAGAGGACGAGGAAGGAATGGCCGGGCCCGCGGTCTGAAGTAGAAGTGGGAACTCGTCATGGGTGCATCTCAATCCACGAATGACGACTCTCTCTCGAGGTAGGACACCTACTGCAAAGCTGCCTGGATTTCCCCGCCTGATTGCTACGAATCAGGCCGCGCCTAACCCAGTGCACGCATCTCCGTTGACATTTGCTCACGACGAAGCCTCGCATTCATAGTGCCGTCGTCGTACCATGGAGCCGATTGGACTCGGCATCGGCATAGTCGGCCTCGCAGGCTTGTTCACAGCCTGTCTGGACGCCATCGACAGGGCCAAAGCATACCGGAGTTTCGCGGTCGATGCCGACGTTTTGGCTGTCCAGTTCAGCGCCCAAAGATTGCGCCTGGAGCAATGGGGTCACGATGTAGGGCTCCAAGGCAGCGATGTCGCCATCGAACATCACCCTTGCCTTGACCAGCAACAAACGAGGGAATCTGTTTCGGACCTCCTCCGGTTGGTCAACAGCATCCTTGATTCTCACGGGGCCCCGAAACCGCTCAGCAGAAGAAGTACTGCGCTGACGGGCGACCGCATCAGCGATCGTTTGGCTTCGAAAGGACAACGGCTCGGTTGGGCGCTGGGAGGCAAGGGTGCGACAGCCGACCAGTTGAAGCTTCTAGGGGACTTGGTTGACCTCTTGTATGGGCTTGTGCCACCATCACTTCGAGAGAGAGGCACTTCGGCATCGCCATCTCAACCTCTCCCGGACTGGCTCGACGTACTTCGTCAGGTCATTGCTGATCAGCAAGGTATTGATGATGTATACCGGCAAAAATGTTGCACGATCGAGCTAATTGTACCACATTAGCTGAAAAGCGACGCCAGACCAATGCCTGGATACTTGGCCAACATCACCAGAACCGATGGGACACCGGCTTCTGGAACGACAGGATCAGCGGCACCTGCGAATGGATTCTCGATAGACGTGTGTTCAAGCAATGGGCCGTGGCGGATGGCATCGACTCCTCGAAGCCTCAGATCCTTTGGATTCACGGAGGCCCAGGTTTCGGCAAGACGTTCCTCTGCTCGCGCATCGTTCAGCACCTACTAGAACATTCGGGACAGCCTGTCGCCTCGTACTTCATGTCATCTGACTACGGGACCGTTGATGATCCATACACCATTGTCCGCTCGTGGATCTCACAGCTTTGCTCCCACACCGCACATGTCTTTGACCTCGTCAACCGGAAATGGCAGGCGACAAGTGACCAGACAGCCACCCGCTTGGCAGTTATGGACATCCTTCGGGATATCGCACGAGACCTGCCCAGATGCTTCCTCGTCGTTGACGGTCTTGACGAATGCTCGGCCCCCGAAGACAGCAACCATTCCATCTCGAGGTTTTTGGCCGACGTCAAGAGTATTCTGGGGCCATCAGCCCGTTTGCTCGTGGTGAGCCGTGAAATGCCCGCGGTTCGCGAGGCACTTCGCTCTACAAACGATGCCGTATCCATGGACGAGTATCGCATAACACCGGAAGACGTTCAACAAGACATCGCGGACTTCTCTTGTCACATCGTGGACAGAAAGCTAGCGAAAAGACCCAAGGACTTCAGGGCCGACCTTGCCACAAATATGGCCTCGAGATGCGCAGGCCAGTTCCAGTGGGTCAAGGTACAAGAGTCGTATCTTACCGCATGGAAGAGCTCAAAGCAACTGCACGCCATTCTCGAGAAGACGCCGAAGAAGCTCGAAGATGTCTACGAGAGAGATTGGAAGAAGATCCTGGCAAGTGATCGCAGCGATCGCGCAATCAATCTACTACGCTGGGCTGCCTTTGCTGCCCGTCCTTTGGCGGTGGGTGAGCTTGCTGAAGCAGCGCTTATTAACGAGGACTCCGAAGATATTCCAACAGAGGAACTACCAGATGCATATTCTGAAGAATATCTCCATGAAGAGATCCTCGCGCTTTGTGGTCCTCTCATTGAAGTACGAGACCAGCAAGACGGCGACTCCACGGAAGACTGGACAATACACCTGTCTCACTTCACCGTCAAGCAATTCCTCCTAGGCAGACTGCCGATAAGAGATCTCGGAATCGAGGAATCCTTGAGACTTTCCAACGAGCAGCTACAGCATACTTTTCTTGCCAGACAATGCCTCCTCTACATACAATACCCTCAGACATGGGCGCAGAAAGAACAGGACCCCTCGCAGCCAGCTGCTCATTCTGCTTTTCGAGCCTATTCTGCACAGTACTGGGATATCCATCTACACCAAGGAGTTGAATTAAGCCAAGACCCGGAAACAGATGCTCGTATTGTTTCGTTCCTGGACGATGAGCATCCAGCATTCAGACCCTGGGCAAGTTGGATAGACATCCAGAACGATGATGAAAAGGAAGTTGCCGAGAAGGAAGCAGTTCGTCCTATACCCGCCTACTACGCATTGGTGCTTGACCTGGACGACGTTGCCATCCGCCTCATTCGCAAGTCGGGTCTCGGAGAGAGAGCTCAAGAGCGCATTCGACATCCCCTGGTCCTGAGCTGTGATGGCGACGGCAAACCTGGCGTTTTGAGAGCAATCCTCGAGTGCGGTGCTGATGTCAACGCCCAAGATGTGTCAGGATACTCTGCCCTTTGCACCGCATCCATTATGGGCCATATGGAGATTGTTGAAATCCTGCTCGAGCAAAACGCCCGCGTGGATTTGGCTGATCACGATGGCTGGCTGCCAATTCACTTCGCCTCTCACCTAGGCTTCCTAGACATTGTACGAGCGCTGGTTGAGCGGGGAGCTGACATATCAGCAGCCACGCCATCACAGAATAGAACACCAGTACAGCTTGCAGCTTTCAAAGGTCATCTCAGCGTGACCGAATTCTTGCTGGAACGTGGTGCCAGCTTAGACGCGGACAGCACCAAGTACACCGCGCTACACTTCGCTGCGGTAGGTGGCCACCTCGAGATGATTGAGTTCTTACTCGAAAACGGTGCCTCTCTAGAGGCTGCCGATGTTGAAGGGCGGACCCCCCTGCTGCTCGCTGCTTCCGCAGGTCACTTGGACGCGGTCACGTATTTGAGTGAGAAAGGAGCAAGAGTCGATCCCGTCGAGAATGATGGGCTCGTGCCGTTGCATTACGCCGCCATCGAGGGTCACCTGGATGTGGCCAGATATCTGGTTCAGTCTGGTACCAGCTTGAACATTGCCAATAGCGATGGAATCACTCCTTTACACTTCGCCGTCTTGCAGGGGCACCTGGAAGTTGCAGAGTACTTCGTGGAGAGAGGGGCCAATCTCAACGCAGTTGATGGCAAAGACGGGTATACCCCTTTGCACTTTGCCGTTAGAACAGGTAGCCTGGGCCTGGCTGAATGCCTGATTAACAATGGCGCTGATCTGAACGCAACAAATTGCAAAGGAGTCATGCCGCTGCACATGGCCGCATCCTGCGGCGAAATCCAGATTACCCGGTTGCTGGTCGAAACAGGCGGGTGTCTTGAGGCCGTTGACTCAGACAATCAGACGCCGCTGTGGTGGGCTGCGATCCGAGGCCACTCTGATGTTGTCAAATACTTGGTGAGCAAAGGAGCTCGATTGGACTCTCCCGGGCAGCCTGTTCTACATGCTGCTGCCTCTGCTGGCCACCTGGATACGCTGGACCTCTTGATGGATTTGGGCGCCAGTTTGGACTCTATCAACAGCTTCGAAGAGAAACCATTGGACTCTGCAATCCGATGTGGTCGACTCAACGCCGTCAAGCATTTGCTGAACATGGATGCTACCATTGCGGGTATTGGTGGCGAATCACTGCTACACGTCGCAGCTCGCTATGGCCAGTTGGAAGTTCTAGAGTATTTGGCCAACACCGGCACCGACCTGTGCATCGTCGACACATATGGCCAGACACCTGTGCACGCCGCCGCGCGTGCCGGTCAAGTGGAGACTCTGAAGCGCTTGATGGCGTTGGGGGCTTCATCTGACACACTCAATATTCACGGTGCGACGCCCTTGGGCTCCGCGATTGCTTTCGGTCAGCTTGAAGTTGTACGCCACATGACAACAGAGGACCCCAACTTGACTACTGCCTGTACTCTTGGAGAGCCGCCCTTGCACTGGGCCATCTGCACCAATCAGCTGGAGATTCTGAAGCATTTGGCGGAGAGTCGAATCTACCTGGATGTCACTGATGTCGCAGGTTTCACGCCTTTGCATGTGGCCGCGAATCTTGACCGCTTTGACATGGTCAGGCACTTGGTTGAGAAGGGTGGCGACCTTGAAGCAAAGGACGGCTTTGGGAGAACCCCTTTGCACCATGCCGCAGGCTGTGGCTGGCCAGGCGTCACGACATACTTGATAGATAAAGGTGCTAATGTCGACGCCGAGAACTCCGACGGAAAAACGCCATTGTATCTCGCCGCTACCTCTGGACACATTGACGTTGTTGAGGTTTTGGTGGAGAACGAGGCGAGCCTCTTCCACGCCGAGAGGGAGCACGACTGGGCGCCCGTGCATGCTGCGATTTGTAACGGCCATATTCAAATACTGGATCTTGCTGTTGCCAAGGGATCTGTGGTCCAGGTCATCCAGCATGGCGGATCGACCGAGGTGTTTACGAGCAGTGTACTAAGCGCCGCGGCCGAGGGACATCAGGACATGATCAGGCATCTTAGAGATGTGCATGGGCTTCGACTTGGCGACGTGATCGACATCTATGGTCGCTCGCTCATCTTCCACGCGGCTCGTCACGGCAGGGCCGAGCTAGTCCAATTCCTACTGGCCGACGGAGTTGACCCGTCCCTTGAGGACTGGTGTCGCTCCACGGCTCTGTTCGCTGCCGTGGCAAACGGCCATGCCGATGTGGCTCGCCTCCTCATCGAACATGGCATGTCCCTGGAGAACCACAACCGTTTCGGGCGGCCATTCACTTACTGGGCCAGGAGGGCCGGCTCTGCTGAGATCCTGGATATCCTACAGCGCCATGGATGCACCGTTACCGAATACGGTGCCGGGGAAGAGGAAAACGAGGCGAGCGAGGCCACACTTGACCCAGATGGTGGGCGGTGCGACGGTTGCACACTCACGTTTGCCGAGGCGTATCTCTACTGTGGGGAGTGTCCCGTGTTCAGGTTATGCAAGGAATGCTTCTTTGCGGATATACGGTGCCCGATGGAAGGCCATGGGAAGGACGGCATGTACCTGCGGAAGTTATGATACGGCAAATTTGCGCCCAGAAGACGGAGATGATAACTTTCAGTCGCCAGAAGTTGAATTCTAGCCAAGGCAACTAAGACCTGGGGCCTGGATAGCTGCCATGGGTTCATCATAACATCTACTGAGGTTTCGTTGCCTACTTCGTGTTCTCAGTCTGAATCGATCTCATAAACCGTGAATGATTCTAAGAAATCTTGGTCTCTTCCTCGCTATAGTCTTTGTTGGTAATACGAGGATTCTACATGTTGAGCAGTGGACTTTGGAACCCCTATTCTTGTTAAGTACTACGCGAGACAATTTGCTGTGTGTTCGTGCCCTTGAAAACAAGCCAGGGTTCCGTATTCACATCTTTCCCCATTAAATCGTAAGGGTTCCCTTCAAGCGACGTGACCACCCCTGTGAATACATGCAGCACTTTATCCAATACCCTATCTTTTGGATGGCGCACCCTGCAGCTATGCAGGACTCGAGCTGCTTAATCCAATAGGACTCGCTGCCGACTTGCCGCGTACTCTTGGCCAAGGGATGGAGGATGAGGGGGCAGCCGATCATCCTGGTCTTGCCGTTGCGTTGGTTGGGTTGTTGGTTCCATTATCGAGTGCTCCCACTTTTGTCGTGATCCAGGATTCCCCTCTATATGCTACTTCCCCGACATCTTGGGAACCCGGTTCGCAGCTCACCATGACTGGATGGCTGGCTGACCGTGTAGCCGCTGTCATCGAAGGCCTCTCACCGGTGCTACCGGCATCACTAATACATGACCTTGTCGGGTGTGTATTCGCCGCAACGGCCGCCTACGTCGTTGGTGCGGTGGGTGCCCAAAACAGCCCGTCCCTCCTGACCGCGACCCCCGCTGACCAACGCGTCGTCCGACGAACAGGCCGTTCGCAACGTCTTCTTTTCCTCAGTCCCGAGCTCCGTTCCAGGGCCGTTCCTGGCCACGTTGACCAGCAAATGGATGACTGTCGTCGAGCTGTCCGGCGGCCGCGCGACCACCATCAACAAGCTGCATGAAAGGTACGGCCCGGTGGTGAAGCTGGGCCCGAGCGAGGTCTCCTTCAACGATGCCAGCTGCGTCAAAACCATCTACGGTGCTGGCACGACCTGCGTCAAGTCGCCTGCCTACGATAGCTTCGGCAGAAAGGGCATGTTCCAAATGCAAGACCCCGCCGAGCACCGTGATAGACAGAGAAGGGTGTGTGATCCTGAGCAAACGGCACTGGTGCAAGTGGCATGTATTGACCTCTGTACAGATCGCACACATCTTCGCCCCACGATCGCTCTTGGCGATGGAGCCCCTGATCCAGGGTGTGACGGTCCAGCTCGTCGGCGCGCTGAAGAAGCGAGTCGGCCAGGTCGTGGACTCGCTGCATTGGACGCGCATGACGGCGCTCGATAACGCAGGTAAGCCAGATGCCTTGTCGGCATGCAGACACATTTCTAACGGTTGCAAGGTGAAATACTCCTTGGCAAGTCCTTCGATGCTCTTAAAGGTGATGGCAAGCTGCCCCTGTACGTTCACCACCTCGACAACGCCTTCATTTCTTTCGCCCTCTATGCCAACTTTCCTGCGCTGTGCAAGGTTCTCGAGCGCCTGCCCATCGCCAGCCTCCAGAACATTCTCAACTCGAAGGACTATGTTTACGAGGTAAGCACAAGCAACGAGAGCATCATTTCCGAGTTTATAAGCCAACTCACTCCCAGTACGGTCACAATGCGACAAAGAACTGCATCAAGCGATACGGCCGGGACTCGGACCATCCGTCCATCATCACAAAGATGATGTCCGCCGACCCCACAAACGGCATTGAGCCCCTGTCCGACGACATCATCAGCCTGGAAGTCTCCAATGCCGTCTTCGCCGCCACGGACACCACCGGAAACGCCATGAGTTACGCCCTATACCGCATGGCCTGTCACCCAGAATGGCAGAGCAAGCTGCGCGCCGAGATCCGTGATTCGGGTGCCAGAGAAGCCGAGTACGCCTTCCAGAAACTCCAGTCGCTGCCCATTCTCCACGGCGTCATGAACGAGACCTTACGCCTTCATCCTCCGGCCCCCGCGAGCCTCCCCAGGATGACGACCGAGGAGGGCTGCGCGATAGGTGGGATCTACCTCCCTGCAAAGGTCAGCCTGTTTCTCTGTGATAGGAGTGCCTCCAATTAACGTTGAGACGTAGACACTCGTCTCGATGCAAGCATACACGACGAATCGCCACCCTGAGTGTTTCCCCAACCCGGAGGCGTTCGAGCCGAGTCGCTGGATCTCGAACGGCACCATCACCGCCGGCTCTGCTGAGCAGCACGACATGTTCCTGTCCTGGGGAAAGGGGACGCGTTCCTGTCTAGGTCAGCACATGGCCACCATGGAGCTCAAGATCATGCTGGCAAGGGTCTTGGATGAGTTTGCGGTGACGCTTGAGAGCTTCAAGACGCACGATGACATGGAGACGACGGATCACTTTACTCTCATACCCAAGGGAGGGCGGTGTGGCCTTGTGTTTGAAAAGGCGGCGTGAATTTGGCGGGTTGTGCCTGGGCATGTGAAGATTGAGATTGAGAGTGACGAATTTGAATTGGAAGTTACTCGCAACCTTTGGGTGTGCAATCTTGGTCAAACGTGTTGATGGTTGTGGCGATACCCAGCCAGGAGGATGATCTCTTACACCGTACCAGCGGCTGCGAAACATCCATCACTGTGTAGGCAAGGCCCAAAGACCTCCCAATGAACGCGACCCGCCGGATCACTTGACTCAGGTCGATTCCGGAGCAAGCGCCGGCAATTGCCAATAGTCCGGCCATCTGGGCCGGACGGAGAAGCGTGGCGTGCATCGGAGCAAGGATCCCTCCGAGATCTGGACAAGCTCCGAGACAACCACGCTCGGGGTAAGCGGAAGACTGCCATGATCTGCAAACATACCATGCCGGCTATTTCGTGCCGCCCATTCATCCAGGCCTCCTTGTAAGAGGCGGTTAAATATGCTTGCCGCCAAAATGCCAAGTGGACGCCACATCGCGCCCGATGAACGAGTCGCAAGCTATACTTGACCCTGCATCTCTCACGCGATACCTGCTCGCACTAAAGTTCGACTGTACAATGTCTCAAACTGAAGTCATGGTCGATAGCTCATCACATCCCGTGTTGTTTGTCAATTCTCTGAACGAGGGGCATTTACCATCCACGCCACCAAAGATGAAGGAGGAAGAAGCACCGACGGTTCGGGAGGCTGCTCTCCCCACGCCAGCACTATCGCCTTCCCAGATGCCCTCAACCAATACCAACATCTCCTCTGGTGTTCACATGAATGAGGATCTCGCCGGGCTCTTCACGGAAAACATCACTGCCAAAATCTACAGGACGGCCGTACAGCACCTCCTCTCGAGCGGAGCACCAAAAGCCAAGCTCTTCCAGAACACAATCCCCCCGCCCCAAGAATGCCTGCCCAAGGGGTTCCCAGAGCATGTGCCACAAGCCGGCGAGGACGCCGGCCAGTATGAGCTTCG
The DNA here is from genome assembly GCA_037042015.1 of Furcasterigmium sp. R96-07A1. NCBI lineage: Eukaryota > Fungi > Ascomycota > Sordariomycetes > Glomerellales > Plectosphaerellaceae > Furcasterigmium > Furcasterigmium sp. R96-07A1. Next base: position 206,771 of record JAXQJP010000307.1, read on the forward strand.
GGATCCTGAGTTCTGGACTTGCGGGTTCTTCCCTGGAACCCTGCACGCCATCTACGAGAGGCTCGTCAAGTTTCCCTCAGCCGCAGCTCTTCGGCAACATGGGCCCAGCATCTCCCAGGTCCGCTCCGATATGCTGTCCTTTTGCAACCTCTGGGCAGAGCCTCTCCACGCCATGGCCGACCGCAAAGACACCCACGACGTCGGATTCATCATCATGCCCGCCCTGCAGAGGAGCTGGGAGCTGACAGGCAACACACGGAGCCTGGAGTCCATCATCCGCGCCGCCAAGAGCCTCGCATCGAGATACGTCCCCGGCGCCAGGTCCATCCGCAGTTGGGACGCCCGCATCCAGAAGAACATCCAGATCACCTGCCAGTGCGAGAACGTCCTGCTCATCATCGACAGCATGTGCAACCTGGACCTGCTCTACTACGCCGCAGCCCACACCCAAGTCCAGGAGGGCGCCGAACTCTTCAGGATCGCCACCGAGCACGCCTCGACGCTCATGCGCACCCATCTCCGCCCCGAAGCGATGCCGTCCTCGGTTTCCGCGGATGCGTATCGTGACCAGTGGTACTCGACCCATCACGTCGTCAACGTGGACCCCAAGACGGGAGAGGTCAAGCAGCCCTTCACAGCCCAGGGATACTCGGACACCTCCACGTGGGCACGCGGCCAGGCATGGGGCATCCTAGGCTACGCGCAGACCTACATGTGGACCAAAGACGAGAAGTTCCTCCGTGCCTCGTGTGGCCTGGCAGAGTACTTCCTGTACCGGATGGAGACGAGCCCGCTCATCGCTGCGGCTGCCGCCAAGGTCAACGGCCATGGGAACCCAGGCCGCCACGTCCCGCAGTGGGACTTTGACGCGCCGGCGGACGACCCTGCCGAGTCGACACGGGACTCGTCCGCGGCATCTATCGCTGCCAACGGACTGCTCATCATCTCGCAGGCGCTGGCTGGACGTGGCGACGACCGACTGGCCGCCCGCTTCCGGACGGCTGCTACTGATGTGGTTCGTGACCTGCTGGACTTTGCTCTTGCACCGGAGAAGGCTCGGCTCGTCGGTGACTCTGGTGAGATTGAGGTTGAGGATGAGGTGCCGGGGCAGCATTTCGAGGCGATCATGAAGTACGGGACGGTGAACAACAACAGGCATGCCATGAGGCGATATGCGGACCATGGAATCGTGTATGGGGACTACTACCTAGTAGAGTTTGGGAACCGGCTACTGCATATGGGGCTGGTATAGAGGCATCTCAGAAACCAGGGATCGACGGAAATCGGGGGCGATAGAAAACACAGGAACGGGGGCGTCGTAACTGACATCGTAAGTACGTACCGAATAAACAGCATCATCACCAAGCCCCGTTCTCCAACTCTCCTGTGAAGAAACCCCCGTCATCGAATGCGATGACACGATCCATGTCCAGGAAATACTTGTCAAGGCTGTTGCACGCCACCCCATCTCCGGTCATGGCGAATTGCTGGGAGTCTGGCGTCCCCTCGGGCACCTGGCCGTTCGCCGCAACGCCGAATTGCGCCGGGGCCAGATTCGGCGGAGGCTGCTCCCGATGCTGTTGCTGGATGTACGAACCGTCGGCCGGCATGTTTGGGAGAAGGCCCATCAAGCACCCGGGGGCGTTCGGAGACCACGGGTTCTGGCCCGGGATGAAGGACCCTGGGAATCCGGGCGATGGTACCGGCAGACGCGGTGCGGCCGAGACGGAGGGCCGATGGCCAGTGTCCTCCGGGGTTCCTATGGTCACACGATGGTCGACCTCCTGCGTGTATGCGGTCACGCTGATCCGATAGTTCTCGTCCTCCACGCAGCACTTGTACATGTGATACAGCCTGGCAGCATATTTCCCCGCAAGGTCGTGGCCCTGAAGGCCCGCTGGGAAAGGACTGTTCTGCGGCCAAGAAGTCGCCGACACGGCCCTCCAACGCCGTGACATGTCCTCAAGACACCTCAGGAGGGCCCAGTACTCGTCCATGAGCGAGTTCTCGGCATCATGCCGCCAGTGCACGAGCATCATCCTGGCGGCGAGGTAGACGCAAAACGCGAAAGGGCTCGTGATGGGCAGCACACTCGGCGTCGTCTCCAGGTACTTTCTCGTGATGGTCGCGATCTGCACGCCCGCCGAGCAGCACGTCTCGGCGCTCCAGGCGCTTGGCAGCCGCCTGCGAAAGGGCCAGTGCGCGGGCGGGTAGGCGATGACCTGGTGCAAGAGTATGGTCGACGCGTTGTGCGTGATGTGCGCGAGCGTGAGGTTCGGGTCCATCCTCGACGCCTGCTGCGGCGCTGTCGCGTGCGGCGCCGAGTCCTGGGCGGCGTTGGGCTTCCACTTCTCCGGGAGGAACATCTTCCAGTGCACGAGGCGGAGGTCGAGCTCCTTGAAGCGCGCCAGCCACGCGTTGACCTGCGCCGGGTCGCTGGGGTCGATGCGCTGCTGGAGGAGGTAGCTCGTTACGCGGCTCATGGACTCGGTGGCTTCCACGCAGTATCCGAAGGCGCCGACCCGGGACATGTCGACCTCGGCCTGGCCGGGCGAGGAGTAGATCGGCTGCGTCCAGAAGTTTGTGTCGAGGGCAGAGGTCCGCTCCGGCTGGTGGAACGACCCGCGCGACTTGTTGCTGATGCCGCCCGTGCTCTTGTCCCAGATGCCCAGGTACGGCGTCAGGACGGCCTCGTGCTTTCGCCAGAGTATGCCGTCGCAGGGTAGGCGTTGGTGCACGTCTATGGACGTCAGGCTCGTGTTCCAGCCCATGGTGATGGAGCAGAACCTGTCCAGAAGGAACACGTTCCAGAAGACGCGGCGTCGTTCTTCCTGCTCGGTCCAGTCTCGGGACGGGTCAAGATACGAAAAGGGGGGACAGACTGGTTGCCGTTGGCCGTTGTCGTGCTCCATTGTCAGCTGTGCAAATTCGACTGTCCGACTGAGCGAGGCAACGAGAGACCATGCTCGTGTTGCGTTTCCGTTGCCGATCTGCCTATCTATTAGTCCAGGTAAGACTCGTGAAGGGTATGCGGATGCTCACATCGTTGAACGCGATCAGGATCAAGGCTTGCAGCCCTTCGAGAAAGACATTCTCTTGCGCAGTAAGGATGACCCAGTCTCTAATACCTTCGGCCGGCCATTCCGGATCCGGGAAGACGTCTGGCGAAGTATCCTCGACAGGCAAGTAACGTGCGACGGCGAGAGTGATTGCTTGTAGGATGAGTCGCAGCTTCAGTGTCGGTTGTGACGTACCCATCTCACTGACTCTCTCTCTAAAGCGGTCTTGGTGTAACATTGGCACCCAGGGATGGATGTGCGTGAAGTAGGTGTCAATGATGACTGGCAGGAGGTCGCTCGCTGGCAAGGGCGGACGTTCGCCTCTTGGAGGGCGGCGTCCGGCATGTCCGGCGTCATCTTCTGTCCGTCGACGTTTTACCGAAGTCCCGGCCTCTTCGTATTGTTGAGCTTGAGGGTCACTCTCTCTGGCAGGTTGGATAAGCTTGGGTAGCTCTCTTGCCAGAAGTGCGAGAACGCTTTCAGCGGCATTTGCTGGTAGACTGTCGTTTCCATTGCTCGGTGCGTGACCTTGGCCACGATGTTCCGAGTCCCTGGCTTGAGCGTCTTGCTCCAACTTGTCTAGTAATATTCATGTAAGCTGAAAGCCAAGGATCTCGGTGGCATGCCAGCTGATCTCACCTAGTCGTTTGTAGATGGTTTCGATAGCTCCCGTCTTCACACCTGGTCTCATCCGCTTGGACTCGTACACGCATTCCTGATCTTGGACACGCCCATGTCAGTCTTGAATAATTCTCACGTAAACTTCAACTACGTACCAGCTCTTGAGCAGTGTGTACATGCTGGGCGTTCTCGCGAGCAGCGAAGCTTGGCTCTGCGACAACGGTTGCTGCAAGACGGAACATCGTCATGTCAGCCTTCACCCTCTGCCAAACTGTTCCCCACTATGCAAACAGTCGATAGCTGGAGCACGGGGCCCGGGGTACAGGGCTCGCCACGTGGTACTGACCATGCTATGGGTGCCGCCGAGGAAGAAGGCTCCCCTGTCTCCCCTGACTCTCCCTGACCCGGGCTGTTGGGTGGGCTGGCCATGGGCTGTCGATTGACGCGCAGTCAGCGGACGCAGCATCGACCGGAGTTTCGGTGTAAGGAGAAACAGAACAGAAGAGTGTCGGGGCTTGGGCGCATGTTCGTTTGGATGAGGTCCGAAAGGTACTTCTGTCTGGCCTCGTGAGAAGTCGGGTTTCGGATGAGGGAATTGTCCGATTATGCCAAGACTGGCCTCTCTTTGCTGGTGTCTCTGAGTAATCGTTCATCCGAACCTCCGAGATGGGTGCCACCACAGCACCACTCCAGTGCTCGGCGCTCGGCACAAAGACTTGCACTGCCAAGGAGCCATCTGAAAACTAGGAGGACAACTCCATGGGGAGACGAATCGACGGTCTGGCGAACCTGGGACTTTGGACGTACCCCGCGTGCTTACCCCGGATGATCATTCGGTCTCTTGATGCTGTGCATCTTCTAGCGGTGCTAGTTCTCGCAAGGCTCGTTCTGAGAAAGCAGTGCGATGCGTACTTAATGGGCAGTGGTGTGCCGCCTTGAGTCTTGATGACCCTGATACAATCAGCCAGCTCAAAGCTCTACACTGGCGAACGGTCTGACTTTTCTTTCTTCGTGCGCAAGAGAAGCACGACCCTTCAGATTATCCACAAAGAGCAAAAATTCTCAGGCTACCTGCCAATTTCCAGCAAGCAAATACAGCATCGGCCACCATGTCGGCTTCCAACCGCAAGGCGCAGACCGGCGCCGCCGATCCTATCATCCAGACCATCGCCGACGAGGACAAGGTCCGATGGTATTCGAAGCCGAATCTACGATATCTCTATTTGATGCTCTTCCCGGCCTGTATGGGCATCGAGTTGACTTCCGGCTTTGACTCGCAGATGATCAACGCTCTGCAGATTGTACCGGCTTGGCAAGACTGTAAGCTGCCCTCGGCATTTTGAACGCATGTAGCGAAGCTGGCGAGTGCTGACAGTTTTAGACTTCGCTGATCAGGATGACGGGGAGCTGAGCGCCGGTCTCAAAGGCATCATCGCCGCGGCCTACTCGCTCGGTGCCATCTTGTCTCTTCCATTTGTTGGTATTATCAACGACAAGTTCGGACGTCGCTGGTCCATCTTCGGCGGCTCCGCCGTCATGGTCATCGGTGCTCTGATTCAAGGTTTCTCCATCCACGGTAAGCATATCTTCCTCTTGCTCTGACCAATACTGAGACCATCAGCTGGCATGTACATCGTCGCGCGTTTGCTTCTTGGATTCGGCATCCCGACCTGCATTGTCTCGGGAGCCGCCCTCATCGGCGAGCTGAGCTATCCCAAGGAGCGAGCGTTCCTGACCTCGTATTTCAACGTCGCCTTCTACCTCGGCCAGATCCTCGCGGCCGGCATCTGCTTCGGCACGAACAGCATCCCTAATGACTGGGCATGGCGCATCCCCTCCTGGCTCCAGATGGCCCCCTCGCTCATGCAGATGGGCTTCGTCTTCTTCCTCCCCGAGAGCCCACGCCACCTGATCACCAAGGGCAAGCACGAGGAGGCCTACGCCATCCTAGTCAAATATCACACCGAAGGCGACCGGGGCCACGAGTTCGTCGAGGCCGAGTTCTCGCACATGCGCACCACCATCGAGCTCGAGTACGAGACGGCCAAGCTGTCGTACATGGACCTCATCCGGACCTCGGGAATGCGCCGGCGCACCATCATCAGCGCCGGACTCGGCCTCTTCACCCAGTGGTCCGGCAACACCCTCATCTCGTACTACCTCAGCGACATTCTCAACATGATCGGCCTCACGGACTCGGTCCTCAAGCAGCAGATCAACCTGGGCATCTCGTGCTGGAGTCTCGTGTGCGGCGTCATAATTGTGCAGGTCTGCGTCCGCCTCAAGCGCGTCACGGCCGCGTACATCTGCACCGTCAGCCTCCTCGTCGTCTACGTCTCCTGGACCATCGCCATGCAGCAGTCCGTCGTAGCCATGGACGCCGGCGGCGCCAACCAGGCCGCCAACATTGCCGTGCTCGTGTTTATCTTCCTGTACAAGCCGGCGTACCAGATCTTCTACAACGCCCTGACTTACAGTACGTCGCAAGGTGCCGTCTCGTTATCTGATGCTGACTTTCTTCCCAGCCTACCTCGTCGAGATCTGGCCCTACGCCGAGCGCTCCCGTGGCATCGCCATCCACCAGCTCTTTGGCCGCTGCGCCGGCTTCATGTCCACGTTCATCAACCCTGTCGGCCTCGACGGCGCGGGTTGGAGGTACTTCATCACGTACTGCGTCATCCTGGCCTTTGAGATTCTCTTCGTTTACCTCTTCTTCCCCGAAACGGCAGGGCGGACCCTTGAGGAGCTGGCGTTCTTGTTCGAGGACAAGGCGCTGGCCGAGGCCGCCAACGACGCTGCCATCAAGGCTGTTGGCGAGGAGCGTTTTGAGCATGTTGGGGAGACGACTGATGGGAAGCGGGTGTGAGAAATGGAGTATGGAACGCAACGACTCACTCATGCCGGACAAAGGGAGGTGGTGGTTTGGGAGGCAACCATGATGCAACTGTTGCATGTCATGAGAGGGAGAAGTCCAGCTTTGTAGCTTCTAATTCAGAGAGAGCCTCACTGCTATGCTGAAGTGTGCCTATGGTCTCCAATGCGGACTTCATTGTGTTTGTTCCTTCTGTCACGCAAGATGGATTCAGGCTGTTCTTGTGCTTATCACCTTGAAGCCTGAGGTGATGGGAGTCATCTCAGAAGGTGTTGGAACTCCCCCAGAAAGGAGTGTTAGCAGGATCAGTCAAGGGAATTCAGGCTGCATCTGCACCTGCCTGCCAGCAGTCGCCGACAAAGAGTTGGCACACAACCCGACGAGTCGTGCTTCCACGAACAAGCACCCGCTTGAAGCCGCAGCCAGCTTAGCTTCCGGTATATCAGATCAAGTGACTGATGGCTTGCTGTTTCCCTTCCATCTTCTGGCGGCTCTTGCAGAGTTTTCCAAAACCTCCCAACTTTCCAGCTGGCAGCTGAGATTTCTGGCTTTGCAACTTCGTCAAGAAGCTTGAGACTTGAATAGCTTCTACTCTGCTACCAACACGAGACGTTCTCCAGTCTCTGAAGACTTCCTCACTTCTACACTCTTTCCTCGTCACCTTCTCTCAGCACTCTCAGCACTCCTGATTCCGCAGTCATGGCCTCGCAGCACAAGTACAAGATCATGCCCGTCGTCGGCAAAGGCCTCGGCATGATCGCCACAACCAAGATCGAGAGAGGCACTCGCGTCCTCGCCGAAAAGGCCATGATATCCTGGGTCCAATCCATAGAGTCGGATGATCAGAAGTCCGAGTCCTTCGGCACCGCCCTGGCCGGCAGGGTCAGCAGCCTGAACCAGGAGCAGCGCAAGCAGTTCTTCGCCCTCGCCAACGCGCACGTCGACCTCACCGGCGAGGAGACCAACGAGGAGCGCTGTGTAGGCATCGCCCGTACCAACGCCGCGAGTATGGTCCCCCGCGATGGCGGCGTCGCCAAGCGAGGCATATTCCCCGTCGCCGCGCGCATCAACCACTCTTGCAACCCGAACTGCCACGCCACGTGGAACGACAACATCGGCAAGCTCACGGTCCACGCGATGAGCGACATCTGCGAGGGTCAGGAGATCACCGTCTCGTACATCCCGACTCCGGAGCCGTATGACCGTCGCCAGCGTATTCTCGGCCGGGTGTATGGTTTTACATGTACCTGTGAGTTCTGCACGCTTCCCCGTGACAAGGGCAATGATCGCGACTACACCCTGCGCGAATGGCGCAAATTGCAGGACAAGCTCAAGGAAAAGGAAGCGGACATGACGAAGACCGACCCGGAAGAGTATCTCCCCCTGGTCTACAAGATCATCGACATGTTCGCCCAGACCGGCATCACGGACGACAACCTTGCCAAGGCCTTCGGCGCCGCTTACATGGTGACCAGCTACCACGGCGACGAGGCCCGGGCCTCTGTCTTCGCCGAGCGCACGAGGGAGACCCTCTTCTACATCGCTGGCCCCGACCACCTGGACACGATCAAGTACAAGAAGCTGGCCAAGGACCCGGCCAAGGATTCCGGCTTCGGCGTGACCACGACGTGGGCAACCACCGCAGCTGCCCCCAACCTGGTGGCCGGCGACCACGAGACGTGGCTCTGGAGGGGCGCCAACCTCGTCGGTTCCGAGGCGCCGCCTGCGGCCCCGACCAACTACAACCAGAGCGCCGTGGCCGACTTCCGCGACGCCGTCCACTTCCCGGCCTTCGACGCCCTGCCCGACAAGCACTGCGTCGACCCCGCCGGCATCTACTTCGACCATCAAAGCTCGGATGGCTCGCCCACGCACAAGGTCTGCGCGCACTGGTGCCTCCTCGCCGAGGTAGTCGAGGTCAACTTGACCGCCGGCGCCGACCTCATCGTCCAGGACAAGAACGGCCTCCTCGTGCGCGTCCTTTTCACCACCGACGATGGCGGCCTCGGCTTCGCCCCCCAGCTCGTGCCCGGCAACACCATCGCCATCCTGTACCCCATCAAGGCCGACGACCCCGGCAACAGGCCGATGATCGTGCAGCGGACCCTCCGTACGGTTCGCGTAAGTCAACACACACAGAAAGTGAAGCCTTGGGATGTTCAATGACTGACCTTCTCTAGTTCTTCACCCTCGGCCTCAACGACCTCCTAGCCCTCCACGACCGCGTCCGCCACAACGGCACGGCCGAGTCCGACAACGGCTGGCCGCGCTGCCAGGCCTGCACTCTGCCCCTCCGAAAGGCCAGCTACTGCGGCCGGTGCAATCTGGCGTGGTACTGCGGCGAGGTAAGTGTCACATGCCACCGGAGCGAGAGTCCGCACGGAAAGAAGTATCTTGCTGACGATGGTCTTTCGTGACAGGGCTGCCAGGCCACGGACTGGCTCCTCAACTCCCACAAGAAGGACTGCAGGCACCTCGCCAACAGGCACCTCAAGGAGCTGCTGTTCCGCGACTGGGGCAACTACCAAGGGTGCCTCGGATTCAACTGAGGTGGTGACGTGCGTGAAGCACGAGGCGGGGGTCCTGCTGGTTGATAAGACGTCGTGATACGCCAAGGGCAGTCGAGACCGCGTTAGACAGGACGTGATGGTCGGCATCAAGTCTCGGACGACCTGGCATCGCCTCAGATTCCTCGTCGGACACGGAGACGGTGGAGCCCGAAGCCTGCACGGCGGCGCCGGGGAACTCGGGACGGAGCGGGGGCATGCTGCTGTCGGAGGAGGTACAGGAGGAAGAGAGGCCAATTGCCGGCCAGCTGCACCGTATCGACTCGTCAACTACCTCGCACGAGACTCTAGACCGTCCGACCTTGCTACTGCATTTTTCCGTGATTTTTCTCAGGCCCGTGATGACCTCAACATGGCGTCGTTGATGACGGGGCAGGGCGGATGCCCGCGGCGGAATGAGGGGCCGTCCCAGTTAGCGCCCCGTACGCCCCGAGCGCGTCATCACAGCACGCGTTCCCCTCAGCTGAAGCTCCTGGAGCTAGGTACTACTAGCAGGGACCTCAGGTGCTATAGCTTCCTCTACTTAACCTCCCACACCACCTCGACAAGAAGAAGCAATTCTCGTTCTTCCAACCCCCAGCTTCCAACCTCTCAATCAATTCGGCATCGTCCATTCGACGTAATCACCTGGCACATCCAATCCACCATGAACATGGCCCCGACAAACGACATTGACGCCCTCAAGGCCCGCGCCAAGGAAGATGCCCGCGGCGTCGTCTCCTTCAGCCAGCGCCAGCTCGACCGCGTCGTGAGCCCCTCGAAGCGACGAGACGTCTACGACGCCACCTCAGAATTCGCCCACGAGCGGCCCATCCTCTTCGTGCGTACTTCTTGCACCATTGACGTGAACTCCACTAACTTCTACTGTCCAGGCCTTCCTCCTCTTCCAGGTCGTCTTCTCCTTCCTCCCCCTCGTCACCTTCGCCGTCTTCGCCCTCTCCACCGTCGCCCTCGCCCTCGGCAGCGCCCTCGTCTTTTCTCTGTTTTGGGTCGGCGTCGCCCTCCTCGTCCTCGTCCCGACCCTCTTCCTCACAAGCTCCATCGGCCTGCTCGTCTGGCTCTGGGCCGCCGGCAGCTTCCTCGTCGCCAGGAAGCTGTGGAGCCTCGCGCCCACCGTCGAGGACGACCGCCGCCACGCCGGGGGGATCAACGGGCAGCAGACGCGCGTCGTGCTCAAGGACGAGAAGCATCAGGGATGAAGCAGTGGGTGTTGAGGACCACGATGAATACGGCGGTGGTGAGCACGGGGATGTGAGCACGGCGATGGGCTGATTTCGGATAATGGGACGTGGCACGAGTACACGACGGCACGCGGGACGGCACGAGGAGACTGTGACGAATACGACTTGGCTTTCTATTCAGCGGGGAACCGGCGTGCTTTGATTTCAACCGGGAAAACGCAGCGAGGAACAGGACTCTACTCTCAACTGCGAGAGATGACAAGGAGCCGGCATAATGACACTGCAAGAGGACGCTCCTAATGATTCGGCGGATGGGCATGGACTTGGCAATATAAAAGGCAGTCGCGGCGTCGACACGATGCCGGCAACACGATGAATCATAACGCATGAAATTCTATCCAAGCCTGGTATTCTATGGTATTTCTTCCCCCTCTCCCCTAAACCCTCTCCAAGAAAACAATCCTGCTGTCGTAGTCGCCGTCAAACTTGAACTGGATGCCGCCGTTCATCAGCGTCGCGCCCGACAGCACCCTCTCCCCGTCATCCAGCCTGTACATGGCCTCCGGCTCGAGCCCTTGCAGCCTCACGGCCGGGTTTTCGTGCATCGTCGTCGACAGCAGCTGGTACGCGAACAGCACGGCCCTGCTGCCGTCCTCGGCCACGACGACGGCCGCCGGGTGGCTCGACGCCTCGGGCAGCCGCAGCCTGTACAGGTCGCCCGTCACAACCACGGGGTTGATCCTGTCCGCGAGCGCCAGCAGGCCCGGGATCTGCGCCCTCTCCGCCTCCTCGAGCCGGTCCGGGTCGAGCTCGAAGCCGAACGAGCCGCCCATCATGGCCACGTGCGCGCGGAACTTTAGCGATTGCGTCCGCTTCGTCACGTGGCTCGGCGCAGCGCCCACGTGCGCGCCCATGGTCGACAAGGGATACGCCACGGAAGTTCCGAACTGGATGCTCAGCCGGTCGATGCCGTCCATGTTGTCCGAGGTCCAGATCTGCGGGAAGTACGCCAGCACGCCCGGGTCGAAGCGCCCGCCGCCGGCCGCGCAGCCCTCCCACAGCACGTGCGGGAACCGGCCCGTCAGCGCGTCGAAGACGCGGTACATGCCGAGGATGTAGGCGTGGTAGTTGCGCGGGGCCGCCGACTCGTGGATCGCGCGGTTGTGGTCCCACTTGACGTAGGTGACGGCGGGCGCATCCTCGAGCAGCGTCGAGATGGCGTCAATAATAGAATCCTGCACCTCGGGCAGCGCGAGGTTCAGGACCAGCTGGTTGCGCGTCTCGCTGCGGTCGTGCGTGCCCGCGCTCATCACCCAGTCCGGGTGCTTGGCGTACAGCTCCGACTGCGGGCTGACCATCTCGGGCTCGATCCAGATGCCGAACTGCAGCTTGGTGCCGTCGGCGGCGCCCGCCACGGGCAGCTGCGTCACCTTGTCGACGATGGCCTTGAGGCCGTTGGGGAACTTGGCCGGGTTGACCTGCCAGTCGCCGAGGGCGGCGTTGTCGCTGAGCCGCGGGTGCTTGACGCCGAACCAGCCGTCGTCAAGAACAAAAAGCTTGATCCCGAGCCCGGCCGCCGAGCGCGCCAGCGTCTCGATCTTGCCCTCGTCAAAGTCAAAGTACAGCCCCTCCCAGCTGTTGAGCAGCGACGGGCGCGTCTTGTTGACAAAGTCGCTCCGGATCAGGTGCTTCCTGTACAGCCGGTGCAGGCTGCGCGACATGCCGCCCATGCCGGCGGACGAGTAGACGGCCACGCACTCGGGCGACGCGAGCGTCTCGCCGGGCGCCAGCGGCCACGAGAGCTGGTACTTGTTCATGCCCATGGACGCGCGCACCAGGCCGTGCGGGCTCTTCTCGACCTCGGCGTTGAAGGAGCCCGTGTACACGAGGGAGAAGCCGTAGGCGTCGCCCTGCGACTCGGTCGTCGTGGGGGATGTCAGGCCCAGGAATGGGTTGTAGAAGTGGGACGAGTAGCCAGTGGTGCTCCCGAAGCTGTCACTAATTAGTCACCGCGTTCCTCACACATGATGTACCTTGGAATGAATCATACCTCTGCATGCCGTAGTCGACCTTGCGGCGGAACTGCGTGCGCTCGCGGGACCATTCACCGCGGAGGCCGACCATGTCATACTCGGCGAAGGGGAAGTCAATGCTGAAGCTCAGCAGCTTCTCGACCGACACCTCCGCATCACCCTTGTTGGTGATCTTCACGCTGCGCACAATGGCATCATGCTCGGGAAAGACAGAGTAGTACAGATCAGCAGCGACCTTGGAGTGCGCATCGAACAACCGCACGACGAGCGTCGACACCTGCGCGTCATCGCCAAAGGTCGCCGGCAGCTCCGCGCCCTGGGGCTTGCCAGCCAGCACCTCGTGCGACTCGTACCGGAAATGGCTGACGGTGAAGCCCTCGTGGTGCTTGATGACGACGGCCGGGTTGCGGAAGTCGCCCTTGCCCGACTCGGGGAACTCGCGCCGGTGGTGGCTCGTCGTCGACCAGCCGTTGGGCGGCGTCGTGCCGTCGATGATCGGGTCCTCGGTCACGGGCCCGCCGAAGTGGTCCGACATGAGGCCGCCCGTCTTCTCGTCGACGTGGAAGCGGTACGACATGCCGCGCCCGTTGAGGGCGAAGCTCTTGCCGTTCACCACGATGGCTGCTCGTTGTCAGGATGCGTCCGTCACGGTCGCTGGAGACGGGACTGTACGTACGCTTGGGAGGGGCCTTGCCCGGGTGACTCGGAATAGCGACTGAGCCCATAGTTGCAAAGAGTCAGAGGCGAGACTGATGAGAATGAGATGAGATGGAAGAACGAAAGAAACCTTCTCTTGTCTCCTGAAGACGACCCGACCGTCTTTAAATGCCCCCTTTCACTCCTCTCCCCTCGCCCCAGCACTCGCTCCTTTTCTCTTGGCCCGCTCTCGAATAACGCCTTGAGTTTCCCGACGCGGGGAGTCGATCCACACGCATCCAGACGTGGCCGCCACACGCATGCGAAAGCATGTTCCATCCGAGAGACCGCGGCGGGAAACTCTGGTGGCGGGGCGGAAAACTCCAGCCCGTCCTCCCACTCACGCGTCCCGAGTTGCCAGCTTTTGCGGGGGCCCGGGGATATTCTGGGGCTGATACACCGACAGCGCCGGTCCGACAACAGGTTTTCCAGGTGGGGGTGGTCCCAAGAGTCCGAGAGGGTCGTGCTGTTGGGAAGACATCGTGAGATGCACATGAGCCTCCGCACTTTTGAAACCCCGTGCCATTTTGAGCCCTTCATACCAACACCTCCATCACGATCGTTCCTTGCTGCGGCAACATGATTAAAATCTGCTATGCTATGTATGACCCAGTGGAAAGCGAGACCCGCCTCCATCGTCCCGACGCCTAACAAATGCTCTACAACGGCCGACGGCCAGAAAGGGGTATATATATACTTCAGTGGCCATCCAGCCCTCTCCTCCATGATGCACGATGGGCGCAATCCTCCCCCGCTCAGGCAAACCTCACCTCGTTGAACAGCCCGGCCCTGACCTGCACTAGCGCCGCAAGCTCGAAGAGGAAGCTCTGCAGGATGATCACGTTGGTGATGATGTGCGACACCGACGCCGTGCGGTCCTGAGGCGTGCCGTTCACTTGGCCGTCCTCTTCGGCCTCGTCGTCATCGTCGTCCGGTCTGATCAGCACGTTCGAGTCCTCGTCGCGTACCTCGCCGTTGCCCCGAGGTCCATGCTCCTCCTGCTCATCGTCCTCCTCTTCCTCCTCCTCGTTGTCCTGCGGCGGCGGCAGATGAGGCGTGAATCGCTCGCCGCCCGCGCCCTGCTTCGGCTTCTCGAGATGGAGAGGAATAGCCTCCAGCTTGCCGTCCGGCAGGCCGACCCTTCGGGCCAGGATGCTCTGGTCTACGGCTGCAAAGGCTGCCTGCTGCCCAGCGGCCACCGAATCAAACGGATCTTCCCTGGCCGTGTGGCTGCTGCTGGCAGGCGAAAAGCTTCGTCCTGCGCCGCTCCTTGTCGGGTTGTCGTAGTTGATGGGGAACTCTTTCGGAGGCACAGGAGGGCCTGAGCGACCCGACGGTGTGTTGATCCCGTATCCTCCAGACATGGTAGAGTTGGCTGTCAGCGTAGGACTGGCGGTGCCCGAGCCTCGATTCGAATCCTGGCGGCCGCGAGGGGTCCCGGCACGACTGGGCGTGCCAATCTCCGACAACAGCCGCTGCGCAAATCCTTCCAGGGCCGACGGCCGGGCAGGGGACGGACCTCGCGAGATGCCCGGGCTGGGTTGGTCGGGTGTCTGCACCGAGCTGTGCTGATGCGGTGTTGCGCCGCGAGCGGGCATTGGTGTGGCGTGAGCCGAGTCCGCCGTCTGGAAAGCGTCACGCCGGAGCTGGAGCAGGTCGTCGAAGCGCGGGATGGTGCCACGGTACTCCGAGACCTGCTTGCACAGCTGCTGCAGCACCAGCAAGATGCGAGGAAGAGATGATGTCTGCCATGTCGGGGCCCGGCGGCACTCTTCGACGTCCCTGAGTTTCTGGCGCTCAGCCGCAGCATCCTCCAGGTCGCCCGGGATCCCATGCGACGATGATGCCTGCGCTGTCGGTGAACCAGGTCTTGAGTGATGCTCCTCATACGTGTATTTGTGAGGATTCCGGAGAAGCCAGCCCTCAATGGCCATGTAGCCGCAGATGGCCAAGTCCATGACCGCCTCGGTCAGTGATAGATTTGTGTCGACTGGATTGATGAAAAAAGTCTCGAGAAGGTCCAGTAGAGTGTTGAGCAGAGGGTCGTCCGGTCGCAGCGTATGTTCACGAACATCTTGGGGCGCCCCTGGGAGGCTGTCGGGGATGGACGGCAGCTCACGGTTGTTCGTCGAGATCTTCGGTGCGATCATCTTGAGTGAGCACGGATGGCTCTCCAGGCGTGACATGGTGTCCTTGAGGACGTTCTCGTACGCGGCGTCGAAATTATCTTGGCCACCGATCGAGCTTGCCAGCGTCATGAGGTACTCGACCTCCTGCTCATGAGCGCCTACCGTCCGACGTGTCATGCCCCCGCGTACGCCCTCCGTCCTGAGCAGCGTGAGCACAGCATACCGGTGATGCCGCTTAAGGATCGCCGAAACAAGTTGTAGAGTGACATGGATGGTCTGCTGGTTGTGGGACCGCAGGCAAGCGAGAACAAGATCGACGAGGTTGAACAGGAGCGGCGTGGCCGTCAGGTCTGACTTTGTCTGGGCCATCATGGACGCCAGATCCATGGACTTCCGTTTCCGCGCATCGCTGATGGATGTTCTTGACCCGACAGCGCGCGGTGGCAGATGGTCCGGAAGACCAAGAAGGTAGTGCAGAATCAGGTTGATCATGTCGGGGTGGTCGAGGGATTCGAGGATGCGCCTGAGGTAAGTGAGAACAGCAACAGAAGAGCCACCGTCAATGTCGGAGGACTCGAGTAGGGAAGGGTATCTGCAAGCGATCAGTATGTCTGTCTCAAGATGATCGGGCAGAGGGGCTTACAATAGTTGCTGCAAGAAGATGACTTGGAAATGTTCCAGCAGCGTCTGCTTCACCTCGACCGATTTGCAGTGCTCAAGCACATCCTGCCAGAAAAGTAAATGCGACAAGAACGTCTCCATGTGCAGCTGAAAGTCTGGCGAGCAAGAGCTGATGATCTCGTATGTGGACGTAGGGTGCTGGTAGTCCGACATGGCGAGGACCGGTGGCAGTTCGTGCGGCGGGTGGTCGATGACCAGCTTGCGACTAAGCTGGCTGTACAGAGCGCCCAGGCCCGTGGCCATGAGAGTAGACAGGTCGCTTTCGACAATCCATTGTTCCAGGGGCTCGGAGCTCGCCGCCGACTCGATGATGTACAGCAGCCCCGTCCTTGCGAAATCGCCCACCTTGCCATCGTGGTGGATGTAGTCCATCAGGATGTAAAACAGGGGGAATTCTTGCTTTTTGGTCCGGCCGGCGAAGTCGTCGTGTTTTTCCACGGAATTCGGGGCTTGCGAGTTTCTCCCGCGGTCCTCGGCCTTGAACCATGCTGGCAGGATGTCGGGGTCGAGTCGGATCTTGGTGGTGATGTTGAAGGCGAGCTCGATAACCTTGGCTTCCGTGTCGGAGGCCAGGCGCACGCTATTCACGCCGGTGATTCGTACGAGCAGGTTGGTAAGGGTAGCCGAGAAGGTCGGGTTCTCGACGAAGGCTTCTTCGTCTGTCTCGACGAGGGTCGCGAAGAACAAGACGGATTGCTTGATGATCCATTCGTTGTACGAGGTTGTCGCGATCTTTCCGATTGTAATGTAAATCTGCTTTTGCGAGGCATATTGGATGCAAGGATGGGGGAGGGGTCGGCGGGTTTCGTCGGTAAGGATGTTGATCAGCTCCTGGAGCTTGATCTCGAGAGCTTCGGCAGCATCGTCGTCTTTGGCCAGGTTCTGGGTACTTCTCCAGATGTTCTGCGGCTCGTCAGCGCCTGCTGATGAATCTGTCAGCTACAGGTGACAATTGACTTACCGTGATTCGGGTGAACTCTCTATCGAAACGATGCAGGCGGTTCGTGGGGTTCTTCGCATCGTACTTGGACGAGCTGGAAGACAGCGAGGTGCCGGCTAATAAGCGCGACCACTGCAGAGGGCGCAGGTCAGCATAGCAAGAGAAAAAGACGGCTCTGAGGTGCACTCACAAAGTCCATCGTGGCTGCCGACACATCGCTGGGCGGAAGAAGGTCGATGGTGGTCGCATGAGGGGGTCGTCAACGGTCGAGAATGTCGAGGACTCGCATAAATCAAGGTCCAGGGTCCGGCCTCGATGCGTCGCGAAATGTCATTCCGAGCACCGACCGCGTTTCGGATCGCAGCTGCGTCACACCAGGTGACAGTGGCTGGTGGGTGGTGTGGGGCGCAGCCATGTGGCTGGTGCACGCCCCTTCAAAAGGGGGCCCCTGAAGGCATGGCTCCCACCACAAGTCTGGGGAGCACTGCAGACTTGTAGACACAGCAAGATCAAGTTTGTCGTCAATCGATAGGTTTTCGCACATACTACCTATTCTTACATTCTATCTATGATCACTTCCTCGGTTCTCCGCACGCTTTGCCCACTGATACCATTCCCATTTGACCCTGGAAAGGGGCCAACAGCAGATGATCCAAGCCGTTTGGAAGTAAAGCTCCATTATGATCCAGGAGCTGATGGATACTAAGCCTTCTCACCCTTTGCAAAATTAGCTTTGACCGATCGTACCCCACAGGAAAGCTCCCCTACACCTTCGATTCTCTGTCCTGCATCTCATGTTGTCGGGTGTCTGGGTCGGTCGAGGAATCGTTGGGGGCCTGCTTCTCGCCGATGAAACCCGGAGGCTTCTTGCTAAGGAATGGGAAGAACCAAAGCGGATGAACAATGGTCAGGAGAAGGACGGCCACGAGGATCATGGCGCCGTCAAAGATCATAAAGGTCGCCTCGTTCCTCATGATGGAGCTTCCCCAGCCCGCGGCCATCTCCGGGATACTGTCGTCATTCGTCAGCCTTGAATCCTGCGTTGAAAAATGAGGTATCACAGAGATGAAACTGACCGGTAAATGCAACGGATGATGATGGCAACATAGGCGGCAGTGATCGCGTAGAGAAACAGCTTCAACCGCTTGTCCGACTCAGTAGTCCGATGAGAAGCAGCCATGGCGCTCTGATCGTTGGAGAGCACGGCACTGCCGCTGCCTGATCCAATAACCTGGAATCCAGACGGCCAAGTCTTGCGGTACCGGCGTAGATAGACCAACATCAGGGCGCCACAGACGGCCATGTTGACGACCTGGAACGACACACCGGCTATCAACAGATTGTTTCCGAGGTCCGCCTTGTCAGGATCGAAGTTATCGCCCGTGGAGCCGGACGCGGCGATGGCACCGCCCATGCCCTGGATGATGATGGAGACAAAGTCGCTGCCGACGAAGACCCAAGGATAGAGCCGCGGGCGTATCATCGACATCTCCGGGCCATAGTAGAGAACGAGATGCTTGAAGGTGAGAGAGATGGCAGCGGCGATGAGTGTCGGGGCCAGGACAAGGAACAGGCTCTGCATGATGAAAGCGTTCGTTATGAACGGGTTGATGGACATGCGCGCGCGGCTGATGTACCCTATCATCTCGAAGAGGGTGCCGATGAAGAGGTAGGCGGTGTAGGACCATGTCTTGGAGCGCCAACCGAGCCAGAGCTGGGCGAGAGCCGCGAGACCAAAGACGGCGGCGTAGAAGGCGCAGGCCCCGGTGTTGAAGTAGTCGCCATAGAGGGTGGCTTCGACGGGGCACTCGGGCGTGACCTCTGTGCAGCCGCTTACGTCGACGGTACCGAACTCGATGGTCATGATGAAGGAGAGGGAAATGCTAGATGGGAGACGAGAAAGCCAGTGTTGTGAGATTTTGGGAACTGGAGGCCTGGATAGCATTTATGCGAAAACATCACTCCCGTCTCGGCGCAGTAGACCCTTGGATACCAGCTTCTCCGGGTCCCGGCAGCTGCCAATCGCATAGCAGCGCATAGAAAAGAGCCTCATGGCCTCAAACCTGCAGACCACGGGCATCAGGCCCTCAGATACGCGTAGTAACTGACCAATTGTGATGAGAGGAGATTCCGGTCCCCTGAATGCCTTCCATTCACTGCAAGCACCCAGATTGACAGCGGCCCCACTTGATCTGCCTCGATTTGTGGGCCTTGAATTCTGACCAATCGCATATCTGCGCGTTTCTCGGACTGACCCCACTGTCCGGGATACATTGATTCCCCGTGGGACCACAGCCCCTTGGTCCGCTTACTGTCCGTGTGGCAGCCCGTTTAACGCTCCGAGTCTCCGGAACATCCTCTGTCCCATTCCTACCTTTCTGGTACGAACACACCAAGCCTCGTCATCAAAAGTTGGTATTGCATCAGATTTTCGTGTGGAGGAGAGCAGGCTTTTGCAGCCTACCACCTGAGATGAGACGGCCACACAAGAAGACCCGCACGGGTTGCGCCATGTGTAAGCGGCGTAAGATCAAGGTGAGTTCATAGTTTCATTCCCTCTTGGCTGCGTGGCTCCCTCCACAGAGACGAACCGCCCAGCAGCTGACTCTTCTTCTTGTTAGTGTGACGAGCAGTGGCCAGTGTGCAAGCGCTGTCGCGACAGGGGTTTCGAGTGCCAGCAGTCCGCCCCTCGCAGCACTCTCACCCCGTCGGTCGTCCTGGATGCAGCCGAGCTAAGGATGGTGGACCTCGAGCTCATGCACCACTTCACCAGCTCGACATATCAGACTCTCACGACTGATCCCGTCACGCGAGATCTCTGGCGCACAGGCGTCATCAAAATGGCCCTCTCCTGCGATTATCTCATGCTGTCAATTCTGTCCGTCTCTGCTCTTCACATGAAGCACCTGAACCCTGCTAGGAGTCAGGAGATGCAAGCACAGGCCGTGTTGTATCACGAAGAAGCCTCCCGTCTCATTGTTGGCGTTATGGGACACGAAGGGACCGACCGCAACGAGAAGTTCCTCTTCTCCGTGCTGACGATATTCTACGGCAAGTATCTCGAATGGCAACGGGTGCCTCTTACCTAGATATTGCTCAAAGCTAACATGATATCGCCTGCTGTAGCACTAGGAAGCCATGCAGACGACGAAATGAGCGGACTCGGCGGCTATCCCCTCTGGTTGACCCTGATACAGGGCTGTCGGGCCTTTCTGGGGAACGCGGCACACGACGTTGCCAAAGGTCCTCTCTCGGCCATGATATCACATGCCAGAGGACGAATAGACCTTCGATTTGCCGCAGCATCAACGGATTACCTCCATGAGCTACGCGGCCTCATCAGCAATTCCGTCGCCCAAATCGACCGCCGACGGAAATACATGAGGGCCATCGATGAGCTCAACCAATCCCTCGCCGTCATACATCAGACGTCGGAGCATGCTGACTTGGTCGACATCTTCATCTGGGTAATCTTGGCCGAAGAGCTGATTCCACTGTTTGAACTTCAAGAAAAAGAGGCGCTGGCCATATTTGCTCATTTTTGTCTACTTCTGAATCGGCTGCTGCCGACTTGGTGGCTGGGCGACCAAACTGTTCAGTTGATGGACGCCATCGCCGATGCTTTGGGGGACTCCCACAGAGGTTGGATAAGATGGCCACTGGAAGAGATAGTGGGACGGAGAGGGGAAGAGAGACGGCCATCTTGGACCACCACGGAGGGAACCTCCCACTGTCTGGAGGTTCCGACAAGTCAAAGCTAGTCATAGAGTTTTCGAGCGGCGTTGAACACCATAGAATCTTTTCATCATTTCGAATGAAACTGACGGTCTCCTTAGCGGGGTCTGTTTAACTCCGCAATGACAATCGGGTGTTGCACGTGGTATCGCTACAGCTTCCGGGCACAATTCGTTCAGTATAAATCTTCTCTCAGCTTTGGAGACCTCCGTAGGGCTGCAAGGCCATCTGTTTAGCTACCCTGGGGCCAAGCAGGCAGTAGCATAAGTAGCAAACCCGCTCTCCAAGCACATGATGACGGATGCCTAGTAGCATGTGTCTATTTCTTGACTGTAGATACCCAGACCCTGGTCGTAGACCACCGTTCAGTCTCGTGCTTTGAGCCCAAATAAGCCCTGGTCCAGAATATGCTTCGCCCTCTTATACCCAGTGCCAGGCTTGCAAGATGTCCCAGTTTTCAAGGGGAACAATCAGCCATGCGAAGTGGTCTTGACCCATTTGAACCATCATGTATTGACTTACCGCCTCACTCTCTTCACCCTCCACCCTCCGACAGGTCACTCAGAATTCGGATACAAGAACCTCTGGAAACCATACAGAAGCTGTTATTAGACGAATTATTGCACCCGATTGAACCTTTTCTCCATCGACCGGAAAGGATACAGGGACAAGAAAAAGCTGGCCGTGCCGAGATGTTGCCAGAAGAAGAGGGACGCAGGATCGTAAGAGGATCGACAGTGAGATGCTTGAGAAACGTTTGGGTCATACAGCTTCGGATAACGCCCAGGTTTCATTTGAGCCTTCCTAATATCGCCCTAGTTGCATTCAAGAGATGAGACTTGGTGCTTTTCACCTCAAATCAGATGCTGAGGCAGCCCCCACAGGCTATGAATGTTTGACTTGGTAAAGGATGTCGTCGCTGCCTATGCTCCGTATTCCTCAATGACACTCCGTGCCTCGGTAAACGTGTTGTCCACACTCACGACGGGAACCTCCAAACCGAATCCTTCCGGGCCTCCAACTTTGAGACCCCTCTCTGTCTTCCAAAGCGGATGTGCCGGCAGCGCGATGACGCTCACCCGCAGACCGTACCTGAGATCCTGGGAGCCGATGCCCTCTCCGTCCTGGCCGAGGATGGAGATGAGATCAGGAACAGTGCAGACCACCTTCTGCGACTCGACGGTTCCTTCGGCATCGCTCAGAGCAGCGTACAGATACTCATTCTGGAAAGGAATGACCATGTGGCTGCCGCAGGGGGCAGATTCGTTGCTCGTCTCAGCAGATAGGTCACGCTCTTCGTCGCCGAGGGGCGCGATAATGACGGAGCCGACTGTGTATCCGCCGCCGATCTGCCGCCGCACATCGATGATTTTTCCAGTGAAGAGGAGCTTTCCGGCACAAACATTGAACTGAATATTGTCAGAGAACATTCGTCGAACATTTTGAAAATAGGTCGAAGTCACTCACGATTGCATCCAGATAGCTCGTCTTCTTGCGCCTTGCGCTGTGGATGGCTCGGCCGAGGTACCACGCCAGCGATACGGTGTTTGGGATGCCATGAGACTTGATCACTGCGCCAGGCAGAGGGTTCGCGGACACGGCGCAACCGAGACCGAGCTCGACGGCGGCCGTCCGGAGAAGGTGCTCGAGTCGCTCAGGTGTGTCGGTGTGCTTGGCAGATCAGCAAATGTTCCGACAGAAGCATCGATGGAAGACAGTCTTACCATGACCACTGAGGAGTTTCCACGGGCGTCAGAGAGTATACACGGAGTGAGTGAATATCCATAAACACTGAAGATGGCTGAGAGACAATCAGCTTGTGTATCTTGATATGGGACATGAGCGAGACCTACCATGATACATTGTGGGATATGCTCTGCCCATCGCATCGCCATCGACGATGGGAACATCGAAGTGAACACCCGCTGGGAAGACACTCATTCCGTTGCCGCCGCCACTGGTCCAGATCAGTAACATGTCACTCTGACGGAAAATCAGACTTACATTTCATCAATGAACAAGCCGTCAAAGGTCTTATTGCCAAGTATCTTGTTGACGGCGTCGATCCCAGCAGCGATCTCGCTACCCCCGGCAATGCGCTCGTTGATCACGCTAGGGCTGCCATACCAGGAGCCAAAGCACACAATAGCATCATCCTTGAGCGTCTTTGGTGAGATGATTCTCATCTTCTTCGACTGGTCACCCCCAGATCGTAACACATGCAAGCACTTGAGATACTCGTGGTGGGTCGGGCCACCGCCCCCTGTGCCCAGCACGCCGCATCCTGTCGAGATGAATCCCAGGTCAACCTCGGAAACGTACCAGGTATCATCCTGAACGTCAGGTCGGTATGTATCGAGGTCGACGTGCAGGGCTGGTTTGTATGTGGGGTCGAGGGCGTCGGGGACACCGACCTTCTCGCCCTCGTACTCCTCGCAATCCTCGTCGTCGAAAGATGGCGGGGTGGAGGGAGGTGTAAGGTTTTCAGGAGTAGCGAGCTGGCCGACCGCTCGGACTTGAATGCGGACAGCTCCGTTGGGTGTGTACTGCAAAGGCGTCTTGTTCACCTCGACAATCTGGACATGGGCTCTCGAAGCCCCCTTCTGGACGGCGAGTTCCACAGCTCTCGCGCTCGCTGCGTCGAGGACCTCCTTTTCGGTCCGATCCCCAGGAATCTCGATGGTATCAATCTCACCCGACACCTTGGCAATAGCCGCCCCCACTGCGTTGGCAGCACCTTGATGAATGGGCTGGGTACACTTGTCGACGCCCTCAAGCTCCTCGGTCACCAGAAGGGCACCACCTCCCACGAGCAAGACGTGTACAGGCGCTGCCGAGACTTTCATCTGGTCGATGACATCCTCGAGCATCCTCTTGATCTCCTTGCGCGCACTCTCAACAACGGAACTGTCGACGTCTTCCACCAGAGATGGGTTGCCGAGTCTGGCTTTGCCCAGGGCAACCACGATATCACTCGCCGTTAGCGTCTGGCCACCGAACACCCGTGCCTCCTGTTTGATGAAGTGGCCAACGGAACCAGGTCCAACGGTCACGTCGGACGGCGTACTGAATTGGACCTTACTACCTCCTCCCAGGCCGATAGAAACCACCTCGGGCATGGAGAAGGCAGTGCGGACACCCCCGACCTCGACGAACCCCGGGGCCTGCCTGGGGAATCCGGAGGGTAGCAGTGCGCAAACGTCTGTTGTTGTGCCTCCAATGTCGACAACGAGGACTTGGTGATCGGTTTCCTCCCCTGGCCTGCTGCGATCAAGGCCGGCCAAGAATGCTGCACCCGTCATGCTGTTTGTCGGACCGCTGGCAAACGTTTTGATGGGATATTCAGCCGCGGTGTCGGCGTCGATCAGGGTTCCATCATTCTGCGACAGGTACAGAGGACAAGACAGCCGCAGACGCGCCATGGCCCGCTCGAAGCCTCGCTTGACCCTGTGGCCAGTCCGCAGGATAGCAGCGTTGAGAATCGTGGCATTTTCCCGCTCCAAAAGGCCCACGGGCCCGATATCCCGAGAACATACCACCTGAAGCTCGGGTGCTTCCTCGAGCAGGATTCTCTTGCACTCGGTCTCGTGTCCGGCTTCCATGGGGGAGAAGACGCCAACAAGGGCAACAACCCTGACGCCAGAAGCGACGACATCCCGGGCAGCCTTGCGAATCTGCGTTGGGTCCAGGGTCGCAATCTCTCGCCCGTCGATTTCGAGACCTCCGTCCAGGTAGTACGTTCCACCATCGAGGATGCGTCGGAGACCAACAGGGAAATCGGAAAAGGGAGGTATTTGCTGCGTAAATGGACCGCATAGTCGCATAACGGCGACGCGGTCTAATCGTCTCGAATCGGCTTCAACGAGGGCGTTGATGAAGTGTGTGGTTCCGATCGTGACGCTCAGGACGCGGCTCTGCTCGACTTTCGATTCTTGTAGGATGGCTCGGATGGCAGACTCGATGCCGCTGGTGATATCTTCGGTTGTCGACGCCTTGTGCGAGGCAAGCACGCCGCGGCCGGGAGTGTCGAACGCATGGACATCAAGGATGGCGGCGTCCGTGTTGGTGCCGCCGACGTCCACTCCGATGCGATAGAGAGACATGTTGTCGTCGGGAGAGGGTGGTGATCCTCGTTTCGCGGCTTGTTGCAGCTACCATCGATGTGTTTCGAGATAGCTTTATGTATTCGAATTGTTGATGTCCCCAAGGGCTCTGTACGTTTGACACAACTCTGCAAGGGTCATGCATGTTCGGCCAAAGTGTGCAGTTTGTTCAAAACGGGGATCGGGGAAATCCGCCCCTATTCCCACAGTTCGCCGAATCGTGGTCACTGACGAAAAGTTAGCCGACGCCAGCTCTCCGCTGGACAGTCGAGCTACTTTGACATACCCTGTATCGACCCCATACCCAGCCCATCGGAATACAGACGGTTATCATGGTCGGGATTTATGGCTGGAGAAGATGAGATAAGACCCAGGGCAAATGTAATGGAATCTTGCCAGCGGCCTCGGCTGCCCACGATTGCCGAGCGACGATATGTGACTTAAAGACGTCCAATGTCACCACACGGAGACCCGATTCAAGCAGCCGCCATCCTTCATGGAATCTTCAAACTTCGACATCCGACGTTGCAAATCCACGCACGATGGCACTATCGGGACTCCTGGAGCGTATCGAGTTGGCCCATGCCTCCCGCTTGTTTGTATGGCATCTGTCAATCTTTTCCATCTCAGAACAGCTCTGACTGCCCCGACAGAACGATGATGTCCGACCAGTGGAGACCGAGAAGCGTACCTGGACCTTCCTCACGTTCAACAACTTCTGTACTGCACGCCACTACTCCCTGTCACGACACAGCTGACGAGGCAATCAGGGCTCCTGATCAACTGCAATATCGCCACATACCTGACTGGCAGCGCTCTCATTCCTCTGGGACTGACTTGGTGGCAGGCCTTGATAGGTACCATGGTCTTCTTATCCATTGTTCTTTGACTCGATCTGATTGTCTTGAAGCCATTGTCATCGGCAATGGCCTTGCGACGGCTGCTCTGATCGTCAGCTCCCTTGCCGGCGCCTACTATCATGGTATGTACCACTGTTGATACATGCATCGGAGATAATGCTGATCCCTTTAGTCGGGTTCCCCGTCTTCAGTCGAGCTGTCTGGGGCATCTGGGGTTCCCAGTTCGTCATCTGGAATCGCATCTTCCTCGCATTTGGTACGTACCACATCCCAGCCTTCCCGTACGACTTGTCCTTTGAGTACTAACCCTTGTGGTCGCAGTCTGGTCGGTACCCCCACAAGATCTTTTCAATGAATAAACCTCACAACCAGGCAGGTACGGCTTTCAGTCATGGATCGGGGGCGAGTGCGTCTACCTTATGCTCCTCTCATTCGACCCCAGCCTTGAGCAACACATCCGGAACACAATCCCGAGCTCCACGGGCATGACATCTGCACAGCTTCTGTCCTACTTCATCTTTTGTATCCTCAGCCTCCCAGCACTCTGGATTCGCGTTCATCGCATACAGAAGTTCTTCTACTTCGCCAGCACGGTGACTCTAGTATTCTTCCTTGCCCTGTTTATCTGGGCTCTGGCCACCATGGGACCTGACGGTTTCGGAGACACCATCAACTCTGGGGCTTCCATTCCTCTGTCCGGAAGTCCACAGAGCACCACCTGGCTGATGGTCTACGGTATCATGTCAACCGTCGGCTCCATCGCGGCGGGAATCCTCAATCAGAACGATTACGCCCGGTTTTCGCGGCGCCCTGGCGATGCCATCTGGGGGCAGGCCTTTGCATTCCCCCTGTACAGCATCCTCGCCTCCGTTATCGGCATTCTCGTCACAGCAGCCACCCAAAAGCGTGTCGGCGAGCCCATGTGGAACCCCCCTTCGCTCTTCGCTCGCCTCCTGGAACTGGATGCTGGCGCCGGCACGCGTGCAGCTGTCTTCTTCGCCGGACTTGCCCTGGCCATCTCCCAGCTCGGCAGCAACCTCGCCGGCAACGCGCTCTCGGGAGGTCTGGATCTGGCTTCCATCTTCCCGAGGTACATCAATCTGCGTCGGGGCGCCTACATCATTGCGATTCTGAGCCCGGCCGTCAACCCCTGGCGACTTGTCAACACGGCCACGATATTTCTCACGGTCCTCTCCGGATATGGGGTTTTCCTCGCCCCGATGACGGGCATCATGGCGGGCCACTACATGATTGTTGCCAGGTTCAAGGTCAATGTCGACAGTCTCTATATCGGCGACAGCAGCAGCATCTACTGGTATACCAAGGGCGTCAATTGGCGCGCGCCCGTCGCAGTGAGTAACCGACCCCGTCTTCGCCAAGGCACGATGAACTGATGAAAATAGTGGATTGCTGGCGTCACACCCTGTCTGCCGGGCTTCATTGCAGCTATCAATCCCGAGATCACGATCAGTGATGGTGCGGTCGAGCTCTATTACATGAACTACCTGTATGGTTTCATGTCTGCTGGCGTGGTGTACTCTCTACTACACTGGGCACTTCCCGATAGGAAACTCGATGCCTTTGTGCAGAGCAGTGCTTCTCCAAAGGAGCTGCAGCAGCTGTACGGTGGTCGCTGGGATGTTACGTTGGCCGAGGTAGCTGAGAACTCTGCCGACCGCCCGTGGATAGCACAAGAGAAGGGTTCGGAATTAGCGACGGTCTCTGTTTAGGCCTCTGGCGTGAGGGCAGTCCTGAACCGGCGTTTAATTTCCAACTGCCCTTGATTGATATTTTCAACGATGTTTACTGCGAATTAATTGCTCCTCTTCCATGTCACCTGATGCTCGGTTTTGATCATGGTGCTTCGTTGTAGTGTCTTCCAAAGGTCTAATTGCCGGCGTATGGAGGTAACCTTACCCAGTTCAGGCTAGAGGTGTCACTGTGCCGACTATCATGGATAGGACATTGCCTCTGCACTGCCTCTGCATAGGCTTGAGATCTAGTTTGTTAAGCATTTGATACTTAATATGGGTAATGTTAATGAAGCCTAAGTCTGACATTCAGGGTAAACCGCGAGGTTAGGGCGGAATAGTGGTGTGGAATACCGTAGTCCTCCACTCTCCAAGACCGTTCGTTCCAATGCATTCCACACTATCTGGATACCCGACAGCGGAGACATCGGCGAACATGTCCGGGGACCAATCTGAAGCTACAGCGAACTCTTTGGCCCCTCTCCTCATCGCCGACAACTTCGCCGAATCACCCACGCTCTCGTGTCCTGCCGGTGCCACGATCTTCATCGCCCACCCACAACAACTGGGTGCCAGAACGGAGCAGCATGAACGCAAATGACACGTCCGGGGTCGGCAGAAGCGCCAGCCTCCCCCGCAAATTCACTATCCGCAGCAACTTTGGTCGCGCAAGGCAACCCAGGAGTCGAAAGAACCGCCCGTGCGACCCATGTCGGAGGCGGAAGACGGCCTGTGTTATCACTGATGGGCCACCTTGTGAGTGCATCATTCGGACTGATATGAAACCAGATTGCGCCAGAGACGACTATTGACTTAGTAATCTAGGCGTCTTTTGCAAGAGTAGAGGACTGATATGCCAGTCGACTGCTGATTATGAATTGCCGATTCCTCCTCCAGAGTCCACGCTGGGGCATTCGTCGGCTTCAACACACCCCGCGGCCGTTTCCCCGGCTCCAAGCCAGAGGTCAGATCTCGCAGCCGTCGTCCACAATGGCTTCGTCCGCCAATCGAACCCGGCAGGTCGGGAGCCTGAAGCAGTGCCCGGGCTGGATGCCGCGCCGCAAGACCCCCCTGTGGGTGGTGTTGCCAACCTCGAGGACAGCCCTGGCTTGACGGCCCACGCAATGGGGCTAGCTTCTGAACAAGACCCTCACTTCATGGATGCCTTTCGACCCGTACTGATCAGCAGGCGGGACGGGATCGAGGCCGGCTTCCTTCAAGTCTACCAGGGCGGGCCAGACCCTGATGACCACCCCGTTCACTTCCTGATGATACAGGATGCGTTCCCCAGACACACCAACGCCGCCCTAGATGCTGCTTCGGATGCCATTGAAGATTTGGTATCCCCACATGGCCCGGCACTGGTTCGCCTATTCTTCCGTCACGTTCATCCCGTGTTACCTGTCGTTTCCAAAGGCCGCTTCCTGCGGCAATACGCCACCGCGAAGCACACCATCCCGGCCTCCCTACGAGGTGCAGTATACGCACTAGCCTGTGTCTTTTGGCGACGGGACCCTTACCTGGAGGATTCATTCCCCTTTAAGCAGCACGAACTCGTTGACCACGCCCAAGACTCCCTTCGGCGAGAGCTTGAAGCGCCCGACCTGGCCAAGCTACAGGCCTCCATCTTGCTCATGCACGTTGTGCCGCCCGACATTGACAGCGTGGAGACACCTTACACATGGGTCATGGCGTCACAGGCCACAGCCTGCGCCCAGATGATCGGCCTACATCAGGACCCTTCGAAATGGAACATAGCTCCGTGGGAGAAGAGACTGCGGATCAAGCTCTGGTGGGTGACATACATGACCGACTGCTGGTCGTCCGCATGCCACGGAAATCCTCCGCACATCGGCGCCGACTCGTTCACCACGCCTCCCCCAGTGCTCGATGACCTCCGCTCCGACGAGGATCTGCCCCCGGACTTGCAACACATGGTGGACTCGACCGATGCAACATTTCGTGTCGCTGACGGCGCCCGTTTCCTGGAGATGGTCAGCCTAGCTCGGCATCTACGCAGCATCCTGGATTGCAGCTGGTAGGTCCAGCTCTTTGGCAGACCATGACACTCCGCTTACATTGTCTTTCCAGCTCCGTCAAAGCGAGCATGCAGTCGCGAGACAAACTCGTAGCAGTACACGAGAAACTGAGGGAATGGCGGAGTCTACTCCCAAACTGCCTGGGCGCCGGAACCCATCCTCATAACGGTACGATTCCTGCGTCAACCACTGCCGCGCCCGCGCTGACTCTTTCCAGGCCCTCTTCACCTGTCATTCTATGCCTGCCAGGTCCTGCTATTCCGGGGCCTCATGTACCCCGCGACTAGGGCCGCCAAAGCCACCCCCGGCTCGAACCTCCAACGGTGGCTATCCACGACCTTATCCGAGTTTGAGCAGTTCGCGGACTTTGTCAACCACGTCACCAAAGAGGATTTGAACGGATTCTGGGGCCGTCGTAAGCTGTCCTTTTCACCATTCCGCTTCTTGGCTAACCGGTCCAGACACTCGGTCTCGGTTCATCCTGTGCGGCAACTTTCTCATTTACCTGTTCCTCATGGCGACAGAGCCACAGGACGTCCAGACAGCTTATCGGCTGCTAGAACAGTTCCACCAGTCGACACAACGCTTCGCAAGTATCAGCGACGAAGCGACAAAGCCCATGCTCCGGCCCGTCATGGTACGAATCGAGTCTTTCTTTGCACAGGCTTCCGAGCTTATCCAGCATGGACGCGTTGGGGTCATCAGTCCGCAGGCCACACATTCGTAGGTGCCGGCGCAGCATGGGTATTGAGATGACCCATACCACACAATCTATACGAAGATACGCATGATAACCTCTGCGGCAAATTTCAAGTTGCTGCCACTTTTCATGAAAGCCAGACCGTTAGTGGGCCAGGTGCCAGGCGAAGTAGGTGCATCGGCGAACCGTCGGCAAACTGGCCGTCGAGTCGGCCGATCGGCGATACCCGCCGTTATCGCAAACGCCCACTCAACTGTATGTAGTCGTGAGCATGTAAGTCGGAGTGGGCTTTAAGGCGAAGTTGCTTCTTGCTGTGCCATGTTCAATCACTTCCACGAGAATTTTGTCAGCTTCAACTTGGAGGTCGCAGACATGGTCGCTCAAGAACTTGAAACCGTGCTTCAAAGCAAGTTACCCGCCAAATCCCACTCTGAACGGGTCAGCGAGCTCTCGAAGAAGAAATATCCGCATGCCCAGGGCTTTATCTATCTCGAGGGACAACTTTCCAGGCTAGAAGAATACCTGGAGACGTATGATGTCGATGAAGTCAGGTTTCCCACAGATCTGGCCGAAGTCCCAGCCCAACTTGTCAGTCTTCGGAAATCGACTGTCCATACCCTGCCAGAACAGCTCCCCTCCAATCCCAGTCCCAAAGTCAATGCGGGCGAATCCGTGGCTCTGAAACCCGACATATCACTGAGTCCTCACCGCATGATCTTCGTAGGGCAGAGCTGACCCGAAATCTTGCGGATCTACTGCTGTGAATATATCATCAGGCCGTACCTTGAAGACAAATCCTATCAACAGTTCATCGACCCAGCTGTGTTGGAGAGGTACTGGGACGTTGGTTGCGTTCGGTGAGTGGCGTTCGGTGAGTGGCGCCCGGTCTTAACTCAGGCCTTCTATCATATGGATTTCGAGCAGCCTGGAGGTCAATGTGCTGGTAATACCAACCAGCGTCGCGAACCTGACCTCGGCAAGGAAAGATAAGTGTATATTGCAGGCATTCTGTCTACCCGTGTCAAGGTGAATTTCAAGATAAACCCTCTCAGGTAAACAATCTCAGCGAAAACAGCCATCCTTTCACTCGGTGTAAGAACGCCAAGAGTGCTATTCACTGAGGAGAAAAATTGTAACTGGCCAGGGCCAGCTGAACCCAGCTCAAGACGCGCCGTGACGCAGCCAGACCTGGGAAACCAATCAACGCAGCCCACGACATATCGCCTCAATGTAGGGTGGCTGTACGGCACAGCCTGGCTCTTCTCACGTTACACCAGATGTTTGCGTTTCCAAGATCGAGGCCCCGCGCCAGGCATAATTCCACTTCTCTTCATTCTCCGCGAGGCTCCCCGGTGGCGCAGTGATGACCCTCGGGGCCATTTTTTCCCGGAGCGATTGACTCTTGTCCACGTCTGCGTACACTCACATTTCGCCTGCGAATCTCACAGAGCAAGTCCGACAAAGTCCAGCAATTAGAATGATGCGTGGACAAGATGGTTGTCGGGTTCTCCTTCGGCAGCTTCGGCGACATCGTGGCGCTGATCCAGATCGCCTCGAAAGTCAAACGCGCGCTGCAAGACACGCATGGTAGCGTCAGAGAGTACCAGGATCTCCAAGATGACATTTACAAGTTCGTCAACATTCTCGGACAGGTTCGTTCGCCCGAGTGCCGGCCACTGCCGGCGCCGTTGTACAGCAACACATGATGAACGCCTGACACGCATTTACAACAGGTCATCGCGACGTACCAGAAATACGAATTGTCCCCTTTCATGTACAGCCTCGCACACGCCGTCAAGAACGTTGTCGAAGAATGCACCTCGCTTCTCGAGGCCGCCCGAGATACTTGGGGTCCAAAATACGAAGAGTGCCTTGGACCTCGAAGGTCAGGAAAGCCGATTAAATCTGCCCACATGAAGATACGATTCAGATCGGAGAAGACAGACATTGCCTATTTCCGAGAAAAGCTGGCGAAAAATATTTCGTATCTAGGCCTGCTCACTGGGCTCGTCATCAGGTCTGTTTTAGGCCCAGCCTGGCCAGCACACGGCTGTGCTAACCCGCCTTGCAGTCATTCTGCGCAAAGCGACAAAGAATCTCTGATGCAACGTGTAGAGGAAGTTAAACAAGCGATCGAGGCAAGAGACGCCCAGTCTCTTGAGGTTTTCAGATCCCTTGACTGCAAGTTCGACGAGATGAAAACAACCATTGCCCGTCAATCGAGGACAATGATGGGAATTCTTATTTTCCTACACGCCATCTACAAAGCGGTTTGCAACGTCAGCAAGATGCTCGAAAGGCACGACGAGAACATCGTTGCGCTACGGGAACAACGACCCACAGACTCACGTTTCCTCTACGCTCTTGACCCCACCCGTGGCCAAGATATCATCTGGGAGGATGCCCTCGGCATCGTTCACTTCTTTCCCTGTAACGAGTTTCACGATTGGCATGTAAGTCAAAAATCGCTGGCCATCACAACAGATCATCCGCTGACCTTGCTAGGCTTTCAACTTCATGGTTGCACATCAGTTCAAGGGCCGCAAAGGGTTCTCCAAGGTGCAGCGAATGGAATACACCTTCGAAGAGAGCTTCAGCGGCAGGGAAATTGACATACTTGTACCAATCCAGCATGCCCTCCGACCCGGCATGAAAGTCGACATGAGTATGACGTTCGTCGGGATCAAGTTCGACGGGTTCTGTCCACTATGCAAGACGAGCACTCAAGCCACTGAAGGGACCACCGTGCTGTGGTACGTTGACTTTCAAGGCAAAAGATCCCTGAGCCTTCCGTGTCATGCTAACTGAGAGCCTGCTTCGAAGTCAGAAGAGGTACTGCGGCATGAAATTTCGATGCAAAAAGAGGCATATCCTGCGTTTCGATCACACGTGCTCTAAGTATGTGGGGAAGCAGCTCAGGAAGGCTCGTTGGGTCCAGGGACTTGACAATGATGCACTCTGTCGGACGGAGCCTACCTATATGTTACCACCTACGGATGTCACGGAGCCTTCAGACTTCAAACGGATTGATCTGATAGAGGAAAGTATCGACTACGTCACTGCGCTCGACCTACCGGAATTCAGAAGAACACCACGCTTCCTGATGAGGAGGCTTCAGTATCCCGGCGGGATGACACCTTGGAAAAACCGGCGGGCCTAAGTACGCTGACGGTGCCACCTGACCCGAATCCAGTTGCTGCATAATACAGGGACATCTGAAGTGTCTCACCCTGTACAGGAGAATCCCAGGATCAAACTGTCCCCAAGCACATGGCTGATGGCTCACGTGCGTTGACTCTATTCCCTGCAAGTCCGCCATCAATGGCTCCTCACATGTGAGTGATTGCGCCATGGCTGGCTGTGAATCTCCAGCCTGGCTCTCTAAAAGAAATGGCTCTATCAGGGTACACAAGGCTTACAGCTCGAGAGGCCCTTCTTGGTACAACAAGGTTCATTGGGCAAGTCCGCCATGTCCTGCTCCTGCGAGCCAGGAATCTGCATACGTCGCACAGTGCCAATGCAACCGCGGGGTTTACATCAAGCTAGTCATTGAAACACATTACTGCGATTGCAATCACCAGATATGTACCGAGTGCCCACATGCTCCAAGGTCGGGGGTTTAAGGTGGTGTTCTCCGGGGATATATCATCCTATACCTCTCAAAGAGCTACCCCATCTAGGCTCATGCCTGCCACGAGCAGACTCCGCATAGAGAAATCCATATTCGATTATTGCGAGCGTGGCCCTCGCAGGCGGCTAATTGTTGCAGTGTTGCCTCTCTTCTAATAACAGGCTTGCGCGGTGCCGGCGCACCGGGTGGGGAATACATGGCTAGAACCAACATGACGGAGCCTCCGTGCTAGATCAAGAAAAAAACATTGGGAAAAAGACAACGCACGCACCATATGCCCCCCTTCCCTTCTCCCCCCGCCCCGCTTCACAGCCCCTTGCTGCCGGGCGTCACGTAGTGCACCCTTCCATACTCGTCCATGACGGGCTCCTCGCCGCGGAAGACGGTGACGTAGTTGAGCAGCTCTGTGGTGTTCATGCCGTCCGGGTGGATCTCCTCCATCTTGGTGCGCGTCTGGTCCTTGGGCCTGCGGTCCTTGATGCGCCGCTTCTCGAAGAAGACGTAGGCCGTGTAGTAGACGCAGCTCGTGTTGCCGGCCGTGGGGCCCTTCTTGGCGAGGAAGTCGTTGAGCTGCTTGGACTGCACCTTGCGGTCGTTGGGCAGGGCCTTGGCGATCTCCCGGCAGAACGCCGACGCCGTCACGTTGTCGTGGTCCGCGAGGAACCGGTTGATCTTGCGCCGCACCTTGTCGCACGTGTCGAAGACCTTGACGGACTGGTCCGCCTCGCCGTCCAGCGTGATGCCGCTCACGTCCAGCGCCGGGACGACTTTTGTCGTGCGCTTGTTCCCCGTCTTGGTCGCCCGCGAGGGCTCCGGCTGCGTCGGGCCCGCCGACGGCTGGCGGCTCTTGAAGTAGTCGGCTGCTTTGCGGACGGCGGGGGAGTCCCAGCCGGCCTGCGGGCCGCGGCGCGACATGAAGTGCGCGAGCTCGTCCACGGGGCAGCCGATTGTCTCGCCGAATTCTTCTAGCGTCATGGTGAGGGCGCGGATCTTGGCGCGCAGGTGGTCGCAGTCGATCGAATCGGGGGCGTCATCTTGCCCTCTCCCTTGGGGGTCTTCTAATACGTCTGATTTTCTTTTTCGGGTGGGCTTCGCAGCCGCTGTTGTTGATGCTAATGCTGATGAAGAAACTGGTGGTGGCACTGGCGCTGATGCTGATACTGATGCTGGCACTAGTAATGGTGCAGGTGCGTGATGAGGATGTGGTGCGACTGGTTTATGTTGTGCTGCCGGATGTGCAAATGGAGGCGGCGCTGTATTTCGAAACGGACCGCTTGATGCTTGTGTTGGAAGATGAACTGTCGGAGGGATATATGCATGTGGTCGGGGTGGTTGGAAGGCGGCAGCTCTGTGCTTGTCGTGCCCGTAGGCGGCGGTGTTCTCGTCTCGCAAGGGTTCGCCGAGTAGGGAAGACTGTCAATTGATGTCAGCTGAGGAGAATCTCGCCATGTTCGATCGAAGGCAGCCTTACAATCGACGGCAAGGTCACGTTGGTCGGCCGTTGTGTGGTGGGAGGGAGGGCGGGCGGCAGGTTGATTGCCTTGTTCACGTCCCCTGTGGAGAGAGGCTGGGTTCCGGCCGGCTCCCAGGGTCGCCAGCTCTGGGCCATGACTCCAGAGTCCGAGGTGTATATAATGGCGAGATGCTCGAAAAGGCAGACGGCTGGATAATCGATAGGAATGCTATGGTGCAGGGTGTGTTGCGGTGCCCCGGGCCTGGTCAAAGTTGCATGTGCGGACTCGAGGGTGAAGTCATGGCTCCAGAAATATTTTTGGCCCAGGGAAAGTCCGAGTCGCGTACCGACGCGCTGTAATCTTACGGTACCTACGCTAACAATTCTTTGTTGCAAATAAGCTTAACCCGAACCCGTCGGTAAGGCCGAGGTTGATGACTCAGCTGTTCCATCCCTTGTTCTCTCCCTGTAAATCTCCCCCATCTCCCCCTTTATCACCATCCAATTGGCCCGCACGGGCGGAAACATACAACCGTCAGTGCGCTGCTTATCATGTCACCCTTGATGCAGTATCTGTCAATCACCTGAGCTTGATTGAGACAGGTTGCCAATAAAACATGGTAGTCATCCGTGCAGACTTCTCATTACCCCTGGAACCGATCCCCCACAATGACGTCTACCACGCTTCTCCTATCCGCTGCAGATGGGTCTTGTCACCATCAACACTTCGCTCTTCAGCCGTGACCGTCACTTCAACCTCATTGGACACCACAGTTCCCCTTGATGGAGGCGGCGCCGCCCCCTTCCCAGCCTGCACATGCATCGTCTGCATTTTGACATCCGCCACGATCCGCTCCTCACTCTCATTGAACGTCATGTTCGCCGTGATGGGGTTCGCGCTGGGCGGCCCGCGACGGCCCCGGCTGCTGTAGTCACCACCGCCCCCGATCGTCCGGAACCCACTGGGTGTCTTATACGCCTTGCGGGAAGAGCCGAGCGCGGTGCCGAACCAGGGCATGAGCCATGTCTTGAGAAGGGGGAAGATCATCGGGAGGTTCGTCGTGACGACGGCCGTGAAGGCTTCGCGGACGCCCCAGGCGCCGGCCAGCTGCGCGCCGTTGATTGGGTCCTGGACGTTGCCGGTCAGCACGAGACATCGATGGTTCCGGTGGCGCCGTGACACCCACCACTAGCACGTAGACGCTCTTCAGGGTAGCGCAGACGAGGACGACGATGCCGGCGCCCAGGACGATGGTGGACGCGATCTTCTTGACGAGACGCAGGCTCGACTCCCAGAGCAGCGGCAGCGGGATGAGGAGGAGGTAGATGTCGGTCGAAACGTTGGCGGCGAACGAGGCCCAGATGATGGGGAGCGAGACGGCTGCTTGACAGCTGTCTGTGGCCAACGGGTCAGTCGGGATGCGAGCTTCGGGTCTTGTGATGACCTACTGCCAGGATCTGGCGTGATCTGCCAGTACTTGTGAAATGGGCGACATCCGATGAAGATGGTCAGGATCGAAGAGACGAAAGTCCCGATTATCAGGGCGAACCCGATGTAGACGCGAACGCGGTATCGTCGACTCAGGCCCTCCTAAGACGAGTGTCAGCATGCTCCTCGAGTGTTCTTAGTCACTGGCTAGTCGACTCAATCTTACCGTTAATCGGAGGTAGAAGAACAGAACTGATAGCTTGAGGGACCAGATCAGGCAGGAGTAGATTGTCCAGCCGGCCACCTGGATCTTGGAGCCGATAACCCTGGCAAGAGTGAGTGCGATCTCTCCACGGGAGTCAGCGTAGCTTACCTGATGGAATGCTCCTCGCTGTCGGTTGATAGGGCGGCGCGCTCAGCATTGGTCATGCCGTTGTTTGCGATGCCGCCAGCCATGGCCGTGACATTGTATGCCAACGCCGCCTGGGCCGCGAAGAAGATCTGAGTCGTCAGTATCAAAGAGCAGCGGGGTTTCTCCCAGCGAGCACACTCACAACACCTAGCCAAACGAAGTAATCATCAGGCCGCAGCTGCTTGAACCCGACAGCCTGGACACGGGCGTACGTTCGCAGGATGGTGAAGGCGGCTCCGATGGAGAAGAGAGTCCATAGCTCGATGGAAAATGAGCGGAATGCCGCTGCTTCGGCAGCGGCAGCTTGAGCGTCAGCGTTTATCATGCTGAGCTTGCCAACAAGTGATATGTCGTGGACTGGTCAAATCCAAGAATCACTGTTGACCATTTGAGATGACAACAATTGCAGGAGAGATTTTGAGGACATGAATAAAATGGGCCACCCTCGATGGACACCGAAACGCACACTCGAGGCGCGACCACGCCGCACTCGGCATGGTTGTAACGGCTGGTCTAGCCACCCCCAGTCCATGGACATGTCTATGCCGTACAACAAACCGTGACCACCCAACCAACTTAGTGGCCTCGGCAGGTGCTTCGTACCGTGCCGCGTTGGCGCCATGGGAACGGCGACGCAAACTTGACAGAGCTCTTCGGACTTTGGCCAGGTTGCCAGGGTTGCAAGCCGAAATGGTGGCGGGCACTGGTTCCTGCATGAGGTGGTCGACTATTGCATGGATCGGCACAGCGAATATTCCAGGCGCCCGGCCGTTGCGTGCCATGTCTGCATCACATAAAGTTGGACGGTTCCTGATGCGGGTTTTCTTGGCCACAGGCCGTTCGGGCGGCAGCGCCGTGGCAGCTCCATGGTTGCCGTTCCAGAACCACCTTCAAGCGACGAACATCTTGAGATTGGTTAGGCCCAGAACTTTCGGTAAGCGTACGGGGTATTCCGTGAACGAGACAGAACACAGGTGGTTGTGTAAATAGCTCATTGCCAAGGTAATCATGCCACACTGATGAGTGATGCCACGGCTGCCGTGGAAATGCACGCCCTGCCTGTTGCAGATGGGCACCGACAGTATCTTCACAGTGTTGGGCGTTCACATGATCCAGCCCTGAATTCTCGCGTCTCAGCAGCAGCAAATTGAGAGTATCCCGCCAGTAACAGGAGCTCAAATAACGGAGTGGTCCACCCATTGTGAAGTACGCGCGTTGGTCATTTCGGTTTTACCAGACTGTCGGGACGAATCTGCAGTGTCACAGCCACCTTCCAGGAGGTGGGCAGTTGATCCTTGCTGCTTAGGATGTCTATTACAGATCATTGCGAGGGTAGTGCTGAAGCAAGTACAGGGAATGAGATGGGTCTCATGCACGTTTTTGCTGCTAAAAGCAAACACTCGTGATGGCAAACTTCTTGTCCATCCTGGTCAACACCGGGACTTGTGGGTTACCGAAACATGGTCTTGATATGGCACTACTGGTCGCAGGACAGGAGCCTTCGTGCCATTCTTCTTTGCGGCCTTCAAGACCTTGCGCATGTGCTCTTCCAGTCGGCCTTGGGGGCCTCATCATTTCACCAGAGCAGCCAAGAGGCGTGTCACAAGCTTATGTCAAGCAACAGTGTATCGAACTCATGAACTATGGAAATGCAAAAGTTGAGTCAAGTAGTCGGCGAGCGGGCGGGAGGCGTGCCGACCCTTGCTGAAGTGGGCCATGGTGTGCAACCAAGACGACGTCCTGCAGAACAGCCGGGATTCCGACGGAAGACCTTCCAAATTCAATCGGCCCGGGTCTCCCGGGCCATCCCCCGGAGAGTAACTATCAGGGGTAAGATCCACCTGTGCTGTGGCCAGACTCCAGTTCATCCAGCACCAACAGCCGGGAGTTTGAGGGCCTGCAGGCCCGGAACAATTGCTTGAAGAGGGAGGAGTAGGTTTCCTGCAACCGTAAAA
Organism: Furcasterigmium sp. R96-07A1; assembly: GCA_037042015.1. Lineage (NCBI taxonomy): Eukaryota > Fungi > Ascomycota > Sordariomycetes > Glomerellales > Plectosphaerellaceae > Furcasterigmium > Furcasterigmium sp. R96-07A1. The sequence continues at coordinate 245,618 of JAXQJP010000307.1, forward strand.
GCGGCTCGGCAAAGACGCAGCACCGCCGTGAGGCGGCGTTGTTGTTCGTGTCGCCCTCCGACGAAAGCCGGTTCCGGTTCCTGGGCGCAATTTCACAAGGCCCTTGGCCATGCATCGTGCAGCCACCAGCCAAAGTTTACTTCACGGCACAATGGTTTCCAGGGCGGCAGACCGTACTTCAGGCGTCTCTGATGCTCTCCAACGGCGTAGATTTACATAAGACAGAGGCAACCTCGAAGTGCATGACTTCAATTCTCGCGAGGAACCAAATTCGTACTCTCAGCACACGCGGACTCGGAGGTCCGGTCCACTTACACCGTTGTCGTGCTTCCACGAGGCCCCTTCATGTTGCTGGCCCTTGTACTGTACGAGGCTTCACAAAGGACCCGCATGCGCCTTCCAGCATATTAAAGGCCTGGAGACACGGGGCCATGAGCGACGGACATGGTCCCCTGTGGAGCACTGCAGCGTTGCCGGCTGGGCCAACAGCAGACCTCCGTGTAGCTTGGCACATGCAAGGGCAGGAGCATACATATATGCTGATCTTGTTCCTGGTTCATTATCGAGGCTAGACGGTCACATGTTCGTGCCACTGGACTCATCGGATTCCAAGTACGAGGTAGTTGCTGTCAGGTTCTGATTCACAGTCCTCGTCCAACTACTTCTCCTTCATTCCCACCAATCCGTCTACCATAGTCCCTGGTTCGAGATGCGTTTTTCTCTCGGATCCCTTACGGCCGCTGCCCTGTGGTCCATCGTTGCGGCCACTGGCACACCGGGCACACCGGACTGGCTGGGCGGCAAGTGCCCTGCCACCAAGGAGCTCGCGGCCTTCACGAGGAAGCTCTCAGACCAGGCCAAGGTGTACTTCCCCGGGTCGGATGCATTCGATGAGGCCTCGACGAGGTGGTCGAACCTGAAGCCGCCGACAGTGGACATGGTGGTGTCTCCTGGGGTCGAGGAAGACGTCTCGGAAACGGTGCGTTCCTGCTTCAGTTCCAATTTACATCCATCCAACTCCTATGGTCAATCCATTATGCTAACCGGATGAAAGGTCAAGTTTGCCAACTACAAGAAGGTTCCCTTCCTGGCGTATAACAGTGCCCATGGCGCTCTCACGACGCTGGGCAGGATGACGCACGGCATTGAGATCTACCTGGACCAGCTGAGCAGCGTCGAAGTTGCCGAGGATGGGCAGACAGCCAAAATCGGCGGTGGCACGGTTTCCAAGGCTGTGACTGATCAGCTCTGGGCCGCTGGCAAGCAGACTGGTAAGACAAACAAGCCTCTTGGTCCATGGTTCTTTGCTGATTTTGCATTCAGTGACCGGCACTTGCGAGTGTGTCAGTTATCTCGGACCCCTTCTCGGAGGTGGCCATGGCTGGCTGCAAGGCCACCACGGCCTCATTGCCGACCAGGTGCTCTCCTTCAACATCGTCCTCGCCGACGGCACACTGAAGACTGTCGACGCCGATTCCGACCTGTGGTGGGCTCTGAGGGGCGCCGGCCACAACTTCGGCATCATCACGTCCGTCACCTCCAAGGTCTACGACATCGTCCACACCGACTGGGCCATCGAGACCATCGTCTTCAGCGGCGACAAGGTCGAGGCGCTCTACGACGCCGTCAACAAGTACCACCTTAGGAACGGCACGCAGCCCGTCGACATCATCAACTGGTCGTACTGGTTCAATAACCCGAACATCGACCCCGACAGCGTAAGAACCACGTCTCCCACGTTGACAGTCCCGCACTGACTTATGCCCAGCCCATCATCGAGGTCTACATCATCCAGGAAGGCGTCACGGCCGTCGACCCGGAATACACCGCCCCCTTCCACGCCCTCGAGCCCCTCGAAATCCGGCCCGAGGCCGGCACCTACCACGACCTCGCCGGCTGGGTCGGCATCGCCCTCGACTCGTTCCCGTGCCAGAAGATCGGGCTCAACAACCCGCGCTTCCCCATCTACCTGGAGCAGTACAACTCGACAGCCATCCGCCAAGCCTACGACCTGTACAAGGAGGCCACGCACGCCGTCCCGGCCTTCTTCGACTCGCTCTTTATGTTCGAGGGCTACTCCGTGCAGGGCGTCCGTGCCATCGACGCCGAGTCCTCGGCCTTTGCATTCCGCGGCGATAACCTGCTCTTCGCGCCGCTCATCTCGTACAGCTCCACGGGGCCGGAGCTCGATAGACAGGCTGCCGAGCTGGGGAATGAGCTGCGGCGGATCCTGCACGAGGGCAGCGGGCGCGAGGAGTTGCACACGTACGTCAACTATGCTTTTGGCAACGAGGAGCCGGAGAACTGGTACGGGGCCGAGACGTGGCGTCAGGAGCGCTTGAGGGGGCTGAAGCAGAAGTATGATCCCGAGGGGAGGTTCAGCTTCTACGCACCCATCATGTAGGGCCTGAACTGAGAGTAGTTGAACTTCGGGCGCTCGGATCGAGACGCTGCACGACGTGGATGTATTTCCAGGACTGAGTCGCATAACCCCTTGTTTGGAGGGGCAAGCTCCAAATCGTTGACGAAGCAGGTGCAGCAAGTGCTGGACCACAGGTTCGCCGCGTGTACAGTTGCTGTCCACGGGTGTCCACGGTAGTAAGCACGACAGAAACTTGCGAACACGTCAGGCGCAATTGTGGTATATTTGGTATATTCATAATCATTCGTTCCAGGCCATCGAGGCTCATGCGTTTCCAGTAACGCCGGATGCGCCATGATCTCTCATCATCGTACAGGACGTCAACAACGCCACCCCTTAATACCCCCCTCTGCTGTATTGCCTCCCACGGCCCGGACTCCTCGAGTAATCCCTGATGACGACGGGCGGCGGCGCCCCAATGCTCCGCGACCTGTGCCGTCCCTGGCTGTGCCCGTGCCTCGAGCGGCGTCGGTGGCGCTTCGGCTCCTCGTGGTGATAGTAGTCGGGCGGCGGTCTTCCGCGGGCGGCGCCGCCCCAGACGCAAGACCTGATGAGCCAGAGGAGCAGGAGGAAACCGATGACGGAGCCGATGACGATGCCTGCGATCTCGCCGCCGCTGAGGTCGTTGCCGCCCCCGCTGTCGGGCGCGTCGCGGTAGACGGTGACCGTGGCGGGAGGGGCGTCTTGTCTGATGACGAGGGTGGGGGGTTCGGCGAGGGTCTTGGCGGGGAGGGCGTCTGCCAGTCTCTTGGAGAGGCTGTTGAGGCCGGAGGACGGAGTGAAGGGCGGCATCGTGTGTCTTGGCCGGGGATTGATGTGGTGGATTGGCGAATACTCTCTAACAGGATCCTACGAGGCGGGCATCAGGCATGCATGGGGAGGGGCAGCAGTTAAGTACCCGCAACATGGGCATCCGAGAGTCAATGGCATTTTGACAGCAGCTAGAACGTCATTCTGCCATCAACGATGGAGCTAAAGCCATCGGATCATCGGCTCCGACCCGCAAAAGACGTCTTGGGAGGCCAAGCCTGTCGCTCGACGCACTGCAGACGAGCACCGAGTGTGGACTTTCCGCGCTGTGAGGTCGTCCCGGATGGCTGGGAACTGAAGGGAAGAAACCTGCTTTGGGGGCTTGGGAGGGGTGTTTAGGGCCGTGTACCTGGGCTGGGGCGGGGCTAGCTCTAGTACAGCGGTAGGCGAAGGGGCTAGGGTGTGGCCCGTCCGCTGTAAACGGCCTGGAGCCACGGGGGTCGGTACGGATCGCCGCGAGTCTTTGGCGCCAGTGCGCAAAGAGACAAGGAATGACGTCGTGGTGTCGTGGGCTCGAGCACCTCGGAAATGTAGCACCTGCACTCAACTACTAGGACAGCGTTGATCACCCGTCGACCTCCCAATGACACTCAATGGCTATGTGGAATTGCAGCAGAGAACTATCAAAGGTGGGAATGAATGTGATAAGATGCTTTGCTATGAGGAAGGTCTTACATCCCCCTGTACCGGTCCAAACCGACCTCTATCAATCACTTCAACGAAGCCCCGGACGGGCAGTGATGGATAGAAATACTCGAGAACACATGTTCCCTCTATAAGATGAAAGAGACAAAATATTTAGGCATAATCACGTAGGAGCTGCGTGTATCGAAAGAGCCGTTCTATTCGTTATTCAAATCAAACTCGATGACCTGTCTTGGCCAGCCTCATGTATGCTCTGTAGATCACCGGGTATCATCTCATGCCAACCTCACGTCAACCAATCCGTCCCACTCGCCACCGTCTCATACCACACTGACAGCTCCCTCATACGGAGGGGGTGCTTCAACGCCCACTTCCGGCTCCGACCTCAGCCCTTCGGGAAACTCCTCGGGAATCCTCAGCCCCGCCGGACCTCGCGCCCTCAGCGCCTTGTTCAGCTCCTCATTCTTCAACCGCTCGACCCTCGCCAGCGCTCCCTCCGGATCCTCAAGTCCCTCATCAAGCAGCATCCCAATTATCTCCCCATCCCTCGTCGCCGACGCCGCCTCCAGCACGACCCCGTCCACGTCGACTTTCCCGCCCCTCAGCCCCCTGATCGCACCACACTCGAGCATAACCCTCACGCTCTCTGCCCTCCCGTTCGCAATGGCATACCGAAACGGCGTCTCCGCACTCATCGGGTCCCAACTCACGACCGTCCCCCTCTGCCCGGACCGATGCGGCCCCGCCCCGCGCTCCAGCAGCAGCCTTAACAGCCCCGTCCTCCCCTCGCGCACGCAGTGGCCCAGCGGCGTGTGTCCCGTCACGCTATCCCAGCTCGCGGGCTGCAGGTCCGGGTCGCTCCCGTGGTCCAGCAGCAACCTCACGAACGCCGCGCGCTCCTCGTCCGTGCCGTCCTTCTGCCGCACGACGGCCGTGATCAGGTGCTGGAACCCGGACTGGTTCGCTGCGATCTTGACGTCGGCGCCGCGCGAAAGGAGGTGCCGTGCGTGCTGGGGTTTGTTGCCGCTCACGGCGAGGGCGAGGACGGGGCGGCCGCGGCAGTCTTTCGCGTCGGGGTGCGCGCCGCGCGAGAGGAGGAGGGATGTCATGGCGGGGAGGTCCTTTGTCACGGCTGTGACGAGGGCGGGGTTGCCGTACATGTCCTTTGCGCCGTGGTGGGCGCCGCGGTCGACGAGGAGGCGGGCCGTGGCCTCGTCGGCGTTGTCGAGGGCGACGGACAGAATGGCGTTGCCGAAGGCGTCGTTCGCGGAGGCGTCGGCGCCGTGGTCGAGGAGCAGCGCCGCCATGGCCGCGTTCTTCTCCTGTGCGGCGACGGCGAGGAGCGGGTGGCCCGTGGCCGTGGTGGCTGTGGCCTTGGCGCCGTGGGCGAGCAGGATGCGGACTTTGGCCAGGTCGCCGCGCTTGACGCACGAGGCGACGCCCTTGTTGCCGCTGATGCTCTGGGCGTTGGGGTCGGCGCCGTGGCGCAGGAGGTGCTCGACGACCTGCGCCGGGTCTTTCTCGATGCAGTGGTAGAAATGCGGCTGGCCGGACGTGTTGCGGCCCTTGACGTCGGCGCCGCGCGTGATGAGGAGGTCGACGATGTCGAGGCGCCCGACGCGGCAGGCGTGCCAGAGCGGCGGCAGGGACCAGATGGCGTCTTTGGCGGAGATCTTGGCGCCGCTGTCGAGGAGGAAGCGGACCATCGCGAGCTGCTCCTTGTGGCCCTGGCCGTGGATCGCCGATGTGACGCACGTGTAGCCCTCCTCGTTGTGGGCATTGATGCTGGCGCCCTGGGCCAGGAGGCCGCGGACCTGCTCGATGTTGCCGGCGGCCGCGGCCTGGCAGAGGGGCGAGACGAGCGGCGGCACGGGGCTGACGAGCTTGTTGGTGATGGAGCGGAAGAAGCCGCCGACGGTGCCCAGTTTGGGTCTCGTTGCGGAGGAGGAGGCGAGGTCTTCTTCTTCGGGGTTGTGCATCGGCTGCTTGTGGTCGCCGGGGAAGGTCATCTGTGATGTTGGTGATGAGACGGCCGTGTCGTAGTCGGGCAGACCGCTGCTCTCGACTGGTGATGCGACTGGTGATGCGATGCCTTGTTGTTGGGGTTGTGGTGTTTCTGTCACCTGCACTCTGCTGATGAGCCTCTCGAGCTCGTCAAAGTCGCCGGTTGTCATTTCGAGGACGTCCGCAGCGTCCTGCTCGTCTTGTCTACCGGGATGTGAGATTGGGTCTGCCATATTGCGGGTGGTGTGAGACTCACAATTGAATGACACTCTGGAAAGAGGTGACCAGATGCAGCATCATCCTCCACGTCTGCTCCGTCTGCGCCAGCTTCTCCAACGAGGCCGAAGCGGGACCGTTGCCGTCGCGTCCCAGCACCGACGCCGTGGAAGAGGCCAGCTCCTCGGCGTCGGAGACGAGGACCTCGAGATGGCGCCGGCTCCGGTTGGACAGCGCGTCCATCCCCTCGAGGAGCGTCGCCATCATGTCCATCTCCTGGACGAAATCGCCGACCGTGCTGGCCAGGCTCCTCGCCGGCACGGCCGCTTCGGGGCGCCCGGCTGCGAGCTTCTCCAGGTTCAGCGCGACGCGGGCGCTGCGGTTCGAGACGGCGGCGCATCTCGATGCGAGTTGGGGGATCGAGTCCTCGGTCGGCGCGACGAGCTTTTCCCTCATGGTGCAATTAATTGGTTGGGTGGTGAATTGATTTAGGAGGTGCGACTCTTGGTGAAATGTTTTGGAGTCCGATGGTCGAAATTCCACAGTCGCCCTCGGATTGTCGGTGGTATTTCAATTGTTCGTTAAATGGCAGCCTGGAGAGTCCCCCGTCGGGATCGCCGACCGCAACACCACATGAAGAAGGAAAGGATGATGTTTCCCCTCATTACGTAGGCCGACACGAGATAGCTGCCTTGTTCCTGGCTGTGCCTGCGGGCGCGTCTTGGCGGCCAGGCTTCCGAATTACGAACCATGTGCGCCAAGATCCGGGGTCCAGGGCTGGTCTCGACATCTCATCGTGGCATCCGTGGCATGACATGAACCATGGTATGCTTCTGGTTCAGGAGGAGGCCTCGGCTGTCAAACAGTGACAGTGTTGGTTCAAGTCGAGCCTCCCAGCACATCGCAGCACCAACCAGCAGAAATAGGTCATCATTCATAGCATCATAAAACCCCAAGTCCTAACACCGAGCACCATGCAAAACAGAAACACCAAGACCGGCCGCTACCCCGTCTTCACCGTCGACGACGACACGTACGACATGAACGAGTCAAAGACGCTCCCCCTTCTCCTGGCCTTGGGCCTCGGCCTCAGCACCATGACCTTGAGCACGGCCTCCTCGGCCGCGCCCTCGCGCATCGCGACGCACCCGAGGTCCGCGAACGCCAGCCCCGAGAAGAATATATACCCGCGCGACCCCGTCAGCACGGCGACGGCGAGGTCCCGCTTCCGCGCCACCTCGACGCCCACGGCGCACAGCGCCTTGGCGTGCCCGCGGCCCCGGTGCGCCGGGTGCGTCGCGAGCACCTCGAGGTACACGTAGGGCCCGCACGCCGCGAACCGCTCCTCCTGGCTGTGCGCCATGGCGCTGCTGAGCGACGCCAGCTTGTCCATGACCGTCTCGCTCTCGTGGTCGGGGAAGGCCGCGCCGGGCAGGAGGTGCGCCTCCATGCTGTCGACTGTTGATGTAGCTGGTGCTGTTAGCGGACGTTGTCACTCGTTTGAGCATTTTCGCGTGACGTACAGCTGCGGCGCCATGTGTCCTGGACGCGCGAGCGCGACATGTCCCAGATGGCGACCGAGACGATGGTCGTGCCGACCTCGGCGACGAGGATCAGCCAGTCGAGGTTCTCCGGGGAGAGGTAGCGCTCGAGGACGTCGAGCGCGTAGCGGTCGTAGGCAGGGTCGCGGCGGAAGCCCGGCGGGAACAGGCTCCTCCACGACGGGTCGTCGGCGAGGGAGGCCAGGATGACCTCTGCCACGGCGGAGAGGTCATCGGGTGTCGCGTGGCGGATCTGCATCGGGGCGCTGCTGCTGCTGCTGCTGTTGACGGAGGGAGATGCTTGAGCTTGAGCGGATGCTTGAGCAGGTGCTTGAGCTTGGCCGTGCAAGTCGCAGTGCGAAAGGGGGAATCAGACGAGAGGATGGGCTGACGGCTGGAGCTACAAAGAACGCGCCCTCGAACCCCTTTTAAACACAACCACAGTGATGCGCCATTTCAACGGCGTCGACACATGACAGACACAATTTCTCGTGTCCGCCCGGCCGGCATCTCACGAAAACCCCTCTCCTTGCGTGCCTGGGGAGGCCGCCTACGAAGAAAAGGAGGGGGCTAGCCCGTGCAAAAGGGAGGGGAATAACAGTGAAAGGAATTTGGCCTTTTCGGGGGCGGTCAGACGGGGAGGCCATTCGCGATACTTGGCCGTGTTGTATCGCGGCGCGAGAAAGGTGCTGGGCAGTGACCGGTCTCGGTGGTCGACCGATGGTAGACGGGCCACCCGGTCCAATGGGCAAAATGGCGCAGGGCGCCCGCTGGGACGAGGTGCCGCCGCTGCGCTGCTGCTGCTGGGGGTGTGCAGAGAATACCGAGTGCAGTTAAAGGCGATGGGCCACGGCCTGGCAGCCAGCCCGGTGGTAGACGCGAGACGTGTGTTCCCGTTGCTGACACCCGGAAACTGAAAGCTTTGCCGGGCTTGTCATTCGGCCCGTGGTGAACCTCGGCCAACCTCCAGGGGGGACGAGGAGTCGAGGACCCAGAGGGGTGGCGGAAGATCAACGCGAGGACCCCCGAGCTTCAGGAGCTTGCGGGAGCTCCCCCCAAGGTACCAAGTACTGTATTCGACACTAGGGCTTCCCCCCCATCTTTAGATCCTCTTCCGCAGCAGGCCACTCCCTGGGGTGCATGCGTAGGGTCAGCCGACGTCTGGTCGAGTGGACAAAGAAGTCGGAAACGACCACGAGCGGGCTCCTCGTGCAGCGGGTGGCTCCCGGTGCTGCAGCCCCTGCGTGGACAGGTCCAGATCGGTAGGGGTCTCGCAGATGTGCAACGTTGCCCGGCGCCTGTGGCCAGACCTGGCGCTCGGCGGCCTTTGGCCCGTTGCGGCGTTCTATTTTGGAAAAGCAATCTGTTTGCGGAGGAGCGGTGAGGTGGTATGTGGTGGTTGATCTGGCTGTGAGAAGTCAAAGGCCTCGGGCTTTGGAATAGATGCCTCGAAACAGAGATGGAGACGATCATCAGAGCAGCTTGAGCTCAGATCGTCTGTGCTGTCGATTGCCGACCGTCGCGGCTTGGCGGACGAGGAGATCAGGGGTAGCACCAGGTGACAGCCTCCTGACGTTGGGACGATGTGCTTGGCATCTTGGCCATTAATCAAGTGTCCCGGAGATGGCCCCGTGCGCGTTCTGCATCAGTAATCGAAATGGAGGTGTTGCTTGTTGGCTGATGCGGGCTGAGCGTGGTGAAGGTGGTGAGGGCGGGCATTCGGAGAAGGACGCCTAAACTGAGCCACATGAACCCCTCCCCATGTGGCTGAGCACCCAGCCACCCAAATGATCGTGTCTCCATCTTGGCGAGAATCCAAGAAAGCAGAGAACAGGAAACAGGACCAACCTCCTCGATTCAGTCAGACGTCACGCCTCGTGAGTGGCCTGAATCGGGGACATGCAGTCCTCCAGGAACCAGTCAGCATGTTACTGACTGCTCCAGACTGCGTGTCCCTGCTCCTGTTCCTGATTCACGACCAGTCAACCGGCGAACAATCATCTCGGTCACGGCCTGACGACGGCCTACATTTATCCATCCTGCCCGCGTCAATCGGCGCCTTGCCCTCTTGGACCCTCTGCGAAGAAAAGCAGAACCTCAGCGCAAGGCGTCACCCTCGATCACCATGCCGTTCATCGCGAACACGCCCGAGTCGCTCGTCGCTCGCAGCGACTCGAAGAACCCGAACAGCACCTGCCGAGGCATCACCGCCAGCGGCCGACCCTGTCGACGTGGGATCACGTCCAGCGCTTCGCAGTCTCTGTCGCCCCTGCCGCGGAGGAAGAAGATCGTCAACGACGACCCCCGAGACGAGACCCTGTACTGCTGGCAGCACAAGGACCAGGCCGCGCTGTCCGCCCATTCGAGCCCCGGCCCTCGAGCGTCTGCGACACCGATCCTCGAGGAACGCACGAGCATCGACACCCTCGCCGACCGACTGGGTCTGATTGAGCTGGAACAGAAGAAGAAGTCAAGGAAGAACGAGCGCAAGCAGCAGAACGGGCGCCCTTCGCCCGCAACCAACGGCAGTGCCAAACCGCCAGCAGCAGTGACTCGACCCAAGCCGAACAAGTCACTGTCGTGCTGCTTCTGCTTCAGCGTGCCTCTCGACGAGGTCGAGAAAGATCCGCCCGCCCGACCCCAGCCGAAGCCAGTACAGAACCAATACGTCCCGACCCCGCGGCCTTCCAGGCACAACCTCGCGCCGCCCAGCCCAGCCCCAGCCCGTAGACCACGGCCCAGCACGTCCTCCCTGTCGCCGGCCAAGCACTCCCGCAAGTCGTCGACAACATCGCAGACCGGGCAGTACCTCGCCCTCATCCCGCCGACGACCGAGCCCCCGACGGCATCGGCGCTCATGGCCGAGCTCGCGCGGCCGTACGTCGACTCGGAAGAGCCGGGCTACATCTACATGTTCTGGATGACGCCGCCCACCACGTCGTCCCGCGGCCTCGCGCCCCCCGTGGACGCCGCCCGCTCCCTCCTCGCGCCGCCGTCAGCGTCCCCGCGCCAGCAGCGCCGCCCCAGCGACGCCGTGGCCGCCTTCGCGCGCTCCGCCAACGCCTCGTCCGACAAGACGATGCTCCTCAAGATCGGGCGCGCCACGAACGTCCAGCGCAGGATGCAGCAGTGGTCGCGGCAGTGCGGGTACGAGATCGAGGTGCTGCGCTACTACCCATACCTGCCGGGTGCAAGCGAGGCGTCAGGCGAGACGCCACGCATGACGCCGCACTGTCACCGCGTCGAGAGGCTCGTGCACATCGAGCTCGGGGGGATGGGGCTCAAGGCCGTCCGGGGCAGCTGCGACGCCTGCGGGCGGGATCATAGGGAGTGGTTCGAGGTGGAGGCGACGCGGGATGGGGTTGGGAAGGTTGACGAGGTGATTCGGCGTTGGGTCGGGTGGGATGAGACGCAGCCGTAAGGGCGAGCTGCAGATGCATCGGCTCAGGGCATGGGCAAGTCAGGAGACTTGGGGCGTTCCCGGTGCTTGATGGGTAGAGTTAATGAAATATGATAATGAGACATGAACCAATCTTGTTCATAGGTAGTGAGACAAGTCATCCTTTGCGTTTGTGCAACATGCCACCTGGTCTGCAGGTGTGCGCGGCGTGATACCCAACTGGAAGTATCTCTCCCGGGCTCCTCGACTCCAAGTTGGGAGTTGGAGCCCACTGCTGACAGGCCCCTCTCCCTGTGGCCCTTTTGCAGCAACCCCCGTGACTGGTCGGCCACAGGCAATGCCCTCCCGTCCCCCCACTGCAATGCCCCCTGCAACTCCACGATGACCCGGAGAGTGCATCCCCTGCCAAGACGGGTCCCCGATCGCAGATCGCTTGGCAACATCACCAATCACCAAAGCGACGACATCCTCCCTCATCACTCCTGCTCCCTCACACGACACATACCGGTCTGCCCGACGCCCAAACCCCACGCCGTCCGCACAAGCTTCGGCATGGCCTCGCGCCGGCGCCCGCCATTTCCGGAGCACCCCCGTCATCGCACCGGCCGCGACGCCACCCATTGGCCGCACACGGCATCTCTGCGCCGAGAAGGGCCGCCGCTGGCGTCCCTCGTGCAGGGCTTTGTCCATTCTGCCCGCCACCGAGGACATGGGCAGTACTCCGAGGGGACGCACGTCATCAGCCCATCTCACCTCGCCGCTTGCCGAACATCGTAGATGCCTTTCCATTGGGCACGACGAGGGCCGGATGGAGAGAGCACGCCATCGTCGATTTGAGTGGGATGGGAAGTTCAAGTTTTCCAATGCGACGGTTGTGGTGACTTTGCCCCCTGGTGCGAGGGCGTATAAGGCGTACGATCGACGTCGTTTGTCCCTGCTGTCTCGCGCCTGTCCTTCCTTCTGGCCTTTGCTGGTTTTTCTAGTGACCGTTCGAGAAGCTGCCGCCCATTCAATTTAAGCTTATTCACCTCCAAGAGCTAGACGCCCGACAGCCACGGCGACGACAACAAATATCACAGGCCAGTATTCGATAACGCATTCGCCAACATGGGTACCTCCGTCCGTCGCCCCGAGGCCGACAGGTCCTCGACGGGCTCTGAGAATGAAAAGTCTCGTTCCCCGGTCCCCGCGCCGGCCACCCACGACATCGAGGCCCGCCCCCGTGGTTTCGCCGACTGGTTTGGCGGCAAGAACATGACCATTGGCCCGCGCATCGCGCCCATTTCGAGCTCCATGATCACGAGCGATACGGCGAGCGAGGAGTCGAGCGAGGCCATTCTCAACAAGCAGCTGGCTTCGGAGGACGGGTGCGCCATCCAGTACCGCACCTGCAGCTGGCAGAAGGTGGGATCCTTGATGGATCTGTGTACTCGTGTCGGGCTAACAGGCACCATAGACCGCTGGACTTCTCTTCTCGGAATACATCTGTCTCGTGAGTGATCCTGACTGCGGGGGTATATCGCATTCACTCATGTTTCACAGGCCATCATGAGTTTTCCCTGGGCGTACAGTGTGCTGGGCCTGGTTCCTGGGTGAGATGACACAGATCGGGTGTTTCTTGAGTGGGTTGCTGACCATCGCCAGCTTGATCTTGACCATCTTCATCGCTGGAACGGTGCTGTACACGTGAGATGCGCCTCGACACCTTTCATGCATGATGCGCATGCTGACTGTTGGCAGATCCCTGGTTCTCTGGCAGTTCTGCCTTAGACACCCTGAAGTTCGCGACATTTGCGACATTGGCCAGATGCTCTTCTGGGGCCAGCGCTGGGCCTGGTATGCCACTGCAGTCATGTTCATCTTGAACAACACGGTATGTTATGCCCGTTGACTTGGCGAATTGTCGATACTAACGCTTCGCAGTTCATTCAGGTTTGTCGCACGATCTCTTCGCCCACCCACGACTAACGTACCCAGGGCCTTCACGTTCTCATTGGAGCCGAGTACCTAAACACAATGACCGAAGCCAACACCATCACCTGCAGCACCGTCATCTTCTCCGTCATCATGATGATCATCTCTTGGCTGTGCTCGCTGCCCCGGACCTTCGACATGCTCTCCAAGCTGGCCTTTGCATCGGCCTTCTTCACGTTCATCTCGGTCATTCTCGCGACCATCTTCTCGGCCGTCGAGGCCCACCCTGCCGGATGGAACCCGAATTCCATCTTCACCAATGCTGGGGGCGTCTCCCAAACCGGTGGTGACCCCATCGTCAGGGCCATCCCCGTCAGCGGCACCAGCTTCGTCTCGGGCATGAACGCCTTCCTCAGCATCAGCTACACCTTCATCGGCCAGATCACGCTGCCCAGCTTCATCGCCGAGATGCGCAACCCACGGTAAGCTCCCCATAAAGCATCACACGTCCAAGGCTGACCAGTCCAGCGATTTCCCCAAGGCCCTGTGGGCGTGCACCATCGCCGAGGTCATCGTCTTCGGCATCGTCGGCTCCGTCATCTACGCCTACACCGGCAACCAGTACATGACGGCCCCGGCCTTTGGATCGCTGGACGACAAGTACAAGAAGATTTCGTTTTCGTTCATGATTCCGACGCTCATCTTCCTCGGCGTCCTCTACGCTAGCGTCTCGAGCCGCTTCGTCTTCTTCAGGATCTTCAAGAACAACAAGAGGCACATCAACAACCATACGGTCGCCGGCTGGGCGACCTGGGCTGGGATTCTCCGTGGGTACTCTCTATCGAGCTCGAAGTGACAGGGTACTAACGTGGAACAGTGGTGACGTGGCTGGTCGCCTTTATCATTTCCCAAGTCATCCCCATATTCACCTCACGTACGTCCCATGGGTTCCCAAATGCAAGACGCCGTGCTAACCCCCGCAGTCCTCTCCCTCATGTCCTCCCTCTTCGACTCCTTCTTCGGCTTCATCTTCTGGGGCCTCGCCTACTTCCGCATGCGCTCGGCCGACAAGGCGGCGAACCGCCCGATGCCGAACCGCGTCGCGGACATGCTGTCCATGGGCGTGAACCTGTTCATCATTTTTGTCGGTTGCTTCTTCCTCACCGTCGGCACGTACGCGAGCGTCGAGGGCATCATTCAGGAGTTCGACGCCGGCACGACGCGCGGCGTGTTCAGCTGCGCCAGCAATGGGCTGTGAGGGGCACCTGATGATTCCATCACATTGCGGCTATGTGGACTTGATACCATGCTTTCTTAGGGTAGTTGTATTTTTCGGCGCGCAAGAGGCGACTGCCTCGCGCTGTGGCGTTGATTGACCGGTGCTTATGGCGTGCATTTACGTGACAGCCCGACCCTGTTGACGCACACATCGGGGGACCATGCTGAGACTGGTGCGCAACGTGATGATCGCAGCACTGTTTACCATGCCCCAGACATTGAGCGCCCGTGAAACTGTCCATCAGTCACATCCTGGCCGATCACAGGCATAATCGTTGCGCAGGATCAATTGTGCAATGTCATTAAAAAGTGAGTGTCCTGGTGTACATTCTATCCGTCTATGGGTATCATCATCATTTCCGAACATCGTCATAATCATGGGATCCTCGTTTGTTCCCTCGCACGCGTTTACACCGACCCAACGGAGTTCTTATCGCGAGCGGCGCGGGCCGACCTGCTCCTGTTTCTTTGCAGGCCCCATTCGTACCCGACGTAGGCGACGACGTACGTCTCCAGAACGCTGCAGACACATGCATTGTCAGCCGGGGGCACAGTCAATCGATTCGGGGGTCCTGTACTTACGCGCACGAGATCTGCATGCCGATGAGCGCGAGGCGGAAACCGCGCTGCTGCCCGTGGACGGCGTCGTAGCCCGAGGCCAGCGCGGCCGTGGCGGCGCAGCAGCCGATGGCGGCGGTGCCGAAGACGATGAGGGACGTGGCGCGGCGCGGGCAGAAGGGGAGCCCGCGGAAGAGGACGAAGCCCGTGGTCGCGAGGCTGGCGAGGAACCAGACGGTGGAGGCGATGGTCTGTGGGGAGGGGGGGATGTGTTAGCCGCGACGTACTTATTCATGGGATGGACGGGACGGGACGGGATTGGGGTGCGTTGGGCATACCAGGGCTAAGGGCACTCGGAAGGTGTCGTAGTCGTGGCGGTTGCGCAGGATGGCGGCGAAGGCGACGGAGACGACGCCGAGGCAGAAGGAGACGATGCGCGAGGGGAAGTCGCCGACGCACATGCTGCTGGTGAGGTTGGTCATGGTTTGCTGTGAGTGAATTGGTGCCGTGTTTGATTTGTTGCTGTGGTGTGTTTCTGGCGATGGGCAAGAAGCGGCATGATAGCTCTATCCTTATACTTATATAACAAAGACCCGTGTCTTGCCCGATGCGCCTCATCGTGAGCCAAGCACGCGGGCACGCCGATGATGCCCCCGTGGTTCACTGCCTCGCAGGCAGGGGATTTGCGGGCGCTCAGCCTCTCGAGGCGCTGATCACTGCCCAGCACCCCCGGTCGTCCACTGTCTTTCCGCGGATGGCCTCCAGAAGTGGACGAAATAGGCTTAGGCGCAGGGCCAAGGCAGATCATCGCCTCCGGGCTGTTGGGCGCAGAGGGGGGACTTTTGCGCTACCACCTACGTCATGTCGCGCGAGGCTTTCGAGCCGTGTCGATGCACTGCAAATGGGAAGTGGTGATAGGGCGAGATGTCAGACAGGACGTAGGTGGCCGCGGGTGGTCTGTGGCCGATCCGATCATCGAGCATGGAGATGCTGAGGCTGTAGATCCGAGGTGGATAACAAGGAAGCCTGTGTTCGTGGATCTGATGAAGGGGCCTGGATTCAACACAACTCGAGTTTAGCTCTCATGTGAATGACTTGCCTTCAATGTTCAAGTTGACCGCTACGTCCTTCTGAATTACTTGCAGCGTCAACGCGACCGACCAGAGACATGTTCCAACTGAACAAGCCCGGTCGGTCGGGCAGTATTCATCTTTCCGTTTCGTGTTTCTACTGAGCAATGAAACTCCCGAAAGAGTAGGAACACGAGCATTTTGAGAATCTTTGACTGGAAGTACCTGGTTGCAGAGCAAGCATCGTGCAAGAGCTGGCTGGGTTGAATGCTGCCACTGTTCAAGCTTTGGTGCATCAATGCCCATGGCGACTGCCCTTCCAGAACAATTCCATCAAGGAGACCACTAACGGTGACAGGCACAGCCTCTGTGGGACCCTGCGCCACCCGCACCTGCACCCGCAGACAGAGGCTTGGGAGGCTCCTTGTACCTTAGCACTCACGGCCTCGGATACCGGCATCGCTCTCGTCATTTGCGCCCTTGATGATTCGTATTGTCCACTGCACACGCACCATTTAAACGGACGCTGTGGGACGGCGCCACTTACAGTGGCTGCCGTTACAGACCCCGCGTTATTGATGCTGATAAATCCCGCTGATAAGGCAAGTTCCATTGACAGGAAACGAGGCGGGGAGGAAGGAGGAACTTCCTGAAGGGGCAGTCACGGCATCCAGATCAGAAAGGGCCATCTTCTGTGCCGCGCCAAGCTTCGCCCAGTTCCCCTCTTCCACATCGTCAACACCACGACTTATTGAAAAGACTCCCTGCACCACACCATCGCAGGCCTCATCCCATCGCATTGTTCTCCTCTCATCAAACCACGCACCATCAGCACCGCACCGTCACCTAAAATGGCCAACGACAAGGTGATCCTCTACGACCTGCCCAGCAAGGACCAAGGCAATGCATGCTGGTCGCTCAACCCCTGGAAGAGTGAGTCAGCCTGACCCCCTTTCCGAACCACCTCTAACCACCGCAGCCCGCCTCGCACTCAACTACAAGGGCATCGACTACCAGACCCAATGGGTCGAGTACCCCGACGTCGCGCCCCTCCTCCAGTCCTTCGGCCTCGAGCCGCAGCCCCACGAGCCGCGGCCCTTCACCCTCCCCACCGTCCGCTTCCCCCAGGACGGCGCCCACTTCATGGACTCCAAGATCATCGTTAAGCACATCGAGGAGCGGTACCCCGCGCCGCAGTATCCGTCGCTGCACCTCGACGACCCCGTCGTCGAGCAGTCGTACGACCTCGTCCGCCAGTGCATCGGGCCCCTCATGCCCAACGTCCTGCCCCAGATCCCGCGCCACGTCCTCAACGACCGCAGCGCAGAGTACTTCTGGGCCACGAGGAAGGAGTTCTTCGGCATGTCGCTGGACGAGTACGAGGCGCAGAACGGCGGCGAGCAGGCGTGGGAGAAGAGCAGGCCCGGATGGGCGAACCTGGCCGAGGCCCTGCGCCGCGAGGAGGGGCCCTTTTTCCTGGGCAACACTGGTATGTCTAGCGCGAATTTTCAACGAACTGGTACTGATGTTTTTTTAGTGTCATACGCCGACTTTGTCATCGTCGGCATGCTGCATTTCTTGAAGAGAGCCGTCGGCGACAAGGAGTTTGAGCGCCTCAACGAGTGGCCCGAGGTCATCGCGCTGCACAAGGCGTGCGCCAAGTGGCTCGAGAGGGATGGTCATTAGGGCACTAGATGAGTCGGCGTCTTTGAGTCTCACTTGCACGGAAGGATCACTACCAGCATGGCCATAGTTACTATCACCTTCGTCTCAAGCCGGTCACCGATATTTTAACCCTCGAGATGCATAATTGAAGCAGGCTTAGAATTACTCAGGAGGCGCCATAGCACATCTTATCATTTAGAACCAAGTCCACGCCAAGGATGCCATGAATCAATTCCATCCGAGAATCATGTGCCCCTACTTGATGTCTCGGTAGGCCGGCGGAGGCGTGGCTGGAAGTTCCGAGCTGCCTAGCTCAGGGAGCTGCCCATGTGCCTCCAGAGCCTGGAGTTCCTCACGGACAGGACCAGATTCCATGTTTCTGTCATCGGGCTTGGAGCCTTCGCCATCCGACTGCTCTCCTCCCGCGTCCTGCTGTTCCGCGTCTTTGGTTGCCGCCTTGTGGAGGAAGAATCTGGAGAACTTCCTCTTCCTCTTGCCACCTGCATTCGGGAAACAGCAGCACGGCCAGCAACACAGCCACGTCGACACGACTGTGATCAGCACGGTGCCGATGACAATACCCGCGATGACGCCGGCTCTCGGGCCGGGGTCCATTCGTCGAAGACGTGCGAAAGGGCCGCTTTTCTTTTTGTCATCACGAGCAGAGAGAGTAGCGGGCAGTGTGCGACCCTGGAGATCGGGAGAGGGTGGCCGATACGACCTTGTCAGAGGGGTTTTCACAAAGTGGTGAACATGAAATGTTCGAAGTACTTACCGACTCAGTCAGGGTAATCTCCTGTGACGTTGCGTGTCCACCAAGCTTAGTCGTGATGTGGATGAGGTAGGTGCCGGTGGTTGCGAAGTATGGGGGCGTCCACGTTGTCGATTTGGTGTCTTTCATGTTGGCGAAGACTGCGACATCGCGTCAGCATATCAATGGCATAATTAAAGATGAATGGTGCCTTACTGCCGAGAGACACTTCGATGCCCGATGACGGCTGCTGCACCGAGACTTCTCCAGGCGTATCGACTTCAGTCTCCCATGAGACGAGGAACGGATGGCCGAGGTTGGCAGTCGAGTCTTTTATCGTTAGCTGGATGGCAGCACACAACGTTGCATAACATGCGACGGCCAGAAAGCGTAACGTCGGTTTGGGATGCATATTTAGGGAGAATGGAGAGGTGAATGTTCTCGGATTTGATGGTGTAAAGCTGGGAAAGGTACGGCCACAGCAGATGCTCGGAGGGAGGACTCCCAGCTTTATGCGTGGAAATTCGTATGGAAGAATGCACCAGTTTGATCTCTTGCTTCTCTCTACCTGTCGTCATTGAATTTTGTTGCATCAGCCCTTCGACATGCATGGGTCCTCATCGTGGTCCAATCGTGAGGGCATCGTTACCCTTTTGGGTAATTCCCTGCGCCGACAAGGGCTTGGCTTCTTAGACTCCTCGCACTCGCAACAGTGGCTTGGCGCGAGCTAGGATGGGCGGCCTGATTTAATCCCGATCGGAATCGATCGGCGTGATGCCTTGATCAACGCAAGGCGCAGGGAACGAGAAGGTCCAGGAAGGTGAATAGATCACATAGGGCTGAACTGACGATGTCGAAGCTGTTGCTTATTGCGCTGCCCCCAACATCTCGATCTGACCACATGCCGCAACCCTGTTCCCGACGTATGTACACCTCCGAGGCCAACCCGAAGCCACCATCACCGAGCACCTAGACCCTCACGCCGCCAATGAAGAACGACACACTCTCCGGGTTGCTCTCCGCCACCAGTCCGGCCGCATCGCCCGCGCCATCGGGGTTGACATCATCATAAGGGAACGCATACCCCTTCCCATCAATCTCCGCCTCATGCACAAGGCGACTGTAGTGATGCGTAGGATTGCGCGTGTAATAGGCGCTCTCGGGAAGTCCAGGCTGCGTATTCCCCCCAGCCAGCAACAGCGTCGTCCGTACGAACGCCGCACACAGGCGCGGCACAACGGCGTAATGAATCGCATTGTCGCCCTGCTGGATCGCAAACGGGCCACCGTTGCAACTCCAGATGTCGGTGGCGCTCGGCTTGCGATACCCGCGGTTGTCGCCGTCGCACTGGAGCAGGTCCCCGCTGACGCGGCACGAGACGACCCCGGCGCCGCTCTGCGTGTTGACGCGCAGCGTGTTGGTGCGGTAGTGCTGCCACACCTCGTCGACGTAGCGCGCCCAGTACGTCGAGAAGGCGCCCGGGTTGATGCCGGCGTAGATGTTGGGCGAGAGCACGCGCAGGGGCCGCCCGCTGCCGTCGGCTATGCAGTGCGATGCCCAGGGCCGGCCCTCGGAGGCCTGCTGGGCGGAGAGCGAGGCGCAGAGCCGTGCGACGGAGCCGGCGGGGAGGCCGAGGACTTCTTGGACGCGGCCGGCGCGGCTGCGGACCGACATGCCGAAGACGAGGCCGACGAAGTCGACGAAGCTGATGTTGGCCCAGATGACGCCTTCGGTCGTCAGGGTGAATTCGACGAAGCCCCAGTTGAGGCCGGCGCTTGGGTCCTGGAGGTTGGCTACTGTTGGCTGCACGAGGCCCTCCCGGCCGCCGGGGATGGTGACAACGAAGAAGGGGAGGTTGCCCTCGGCGAAGTAGATCCTCCCTGATGACAGGGCGATGGGGAGGGTGATGGTGAGGGTCTGGCCCTGGGGAGGGAGGGGGATGGCGACGTTGGAAGGGACCGGCACGGGGACGGCAGACCCGCCGGAGCGGGGGTAGATGACGCCGCCGCTGGCCGATATGAAGACGAGCTGGCCATCCGAGTCGAGGCCGGTGATGTAGGCGTTCAAACGGCCGCCAGCGAAATTGTTGACGAGCCGGATGGGCAGATTGGCCGGGACGGGGACGCGCGCGAGGCCGACGCGGCCGTCATCCTCCCGAGCCGTGCTGTTGAGGGTGTTCTTGGAGGTGATGACGATGTCGTCGATGCCTCCAGGGCGAGCGATGGTGTATCCTGGGTTCTCCTGGCGGGCAGCCATGTTTGAAGGGATGGCCGAGGCCAAGCCAAGCAAGGCGGCAAGAACAGCAAATGCCTTCATCCTGGCAATGAAAGACTCAAGGCTAAGTAAGGGTTGCAGCTTGTTTCATGCCCGATGATGAAGCTGGTCTTCATCGAGAAGGGTGGGAATTCGTAGAGCATCTTATAGATCTTGGACAGACAGCAGGCGTCGCGTCGGGAGGGTGATGTCCTGAGATAACTCGGTTCAAGGGAGGCCCCCAGTCTTGCCAAGGTTTACATGCAGTGATACCCTACAAACTGAGAGATGAAATCAGCTTCCACACCTCCGGAACTAATCACAAGATCCTCGAAATCTGCTCGCGGTGACATTGATGTAGGTGATCTACCAGTGTGGGGTTGAAATGTGCCTCATGCCCATCCCTGCAAGTTCAGACGGCCGCGATCCTACGCCATGAACATGAAAATCACCCCTGTGACCTTGTCAAGTGCCGGAAGCACCTCAATATCCAACAAACCGCGTCTCTGCCCTGGTGCTGCTGACCAAACTGATGTGGGTTGGTGAACGTCACAACGAGTTAACTCCTACACATCAACCAAGTCCGGGAAAAGGATGAATGCTAGTCCAACGCGGAAGATTGTTTCTAGAAAGAAGAATGCCATGTACAGGATGCTTGCTCTGCGGCAGAACCCCCGCACACACTACTTTGGTCATGGCCTGGATGCGACGAGCAGTGTGCCTGATGCATGCACACCGGCAGATGGCATCCATGCAAGCGAGATCTGAGGAACTCTCTCGGACCGATCCTTTGCATCGGGTTAATTCATTGAATCTCATGCTCCTTGGCACCTTGTATTATCATGAACCTCGGACGTTGCAAGATCGCGGTGCGGACAAAAGGCGTCGTCAGGGGGGATTCGGGCCAAAGCATGTGATGTTCCTGGGTGTCCGATAGTATAATATCGACTCTTGCAGAGACCTCGTTTTCCTCATGCAGCGGTCATGTTTCTAGTATAATAAGACATGGCTTCAGGCTTTGCCCGACGTCCTTAACAGTTGTACATCATCTGTCTCTGCGCGAAACTGGAGGCTTTTTTTCGATATTGGGGGTGGGCAGAGCCATCATCACATGGCTCACGACCGGCAGTAGCGGCAGACAATACCACTCCGAAGTCGAACAGAGCCAGTGGTTATGTGTCTTTTCCAATCACAGCAAGCCATCCCCAGCCTACATGAATGTGCCGTCTGCCAAGTGTCCCTCACATGAGCCACATGTAAGCTTAACGCCCTTCTCCGCACTCCACGGCCAGTCGAACTGCCGGGTTGCGCTTACCCCAGGATCCATCATGCAGGAACCTGTCCCGTCGCCGAGGTCTCGTGCAGCTCGCGGGGTCCTGGTTGTCCCGTGGCCCCCCATCTCCCGGGGCAAAATCGCGCCTCGTGGTAGCGGCCTGGCCGAAGAAAGCCCGGGTCTCGACCATGGGGGCCGAACCGGACACCATCTCGTCCGGAGCAGAACTACGATCTTGGATTTGATGTCTTGCATCATCGTCAATGTCAAGCAGGCAAATTAACGGGGTGGAGCGTAGTGGTGGAATAATCATGGAGGTGACTGAGGCCGTCGGCCCTATCGTGCATAGGCAGTGACATAAATTGGTAACGTTTCTGTCCTCGTGATAATGACCTAGGGAAGAATTGTCACGTTGTAGCAAGTTTCTACGTCAAGATAAGCCGGATGACTGGTGTCTCTTGCGTCGACTCTGGACTGGTCCTCAACCTTCTTCATCACAACCGAGGCATCTCATTATCTGGCCATTCAAAAGCCGGACAAGATGCTCCTTTGAGTTCCAATGTATCGTTTGAAAGGGGTAAGTGAGCGCTAAAATTACATGATCCAGACCGCTTGCTACATGTGTGAGTGGTTTCAACATCAGCATCTCCTACAACCTCCTCTCAAAGAATCGATAGGTAAAGTAGCCCACCCCCGTCAAGCTCGCCACAGTCAAGACGCCAACAAGCTTCAGATCCCAATTATTCACTTTCCACCCCGGCATCCTCGCGTCAGCCGTCTGCAAGTGCATCGGCCGCCGCCTCCCACCCTTGGGGCGTCGCTCTCCAGGCGGCGCCATGCTATACTTGGCATCGAAAAGCATCTCCTCAACGAGGTCCGCACCATACTCCTTCTTTCGGGCCGAAACGGCCGCAATATGCTTCATGCGCAGGACGTCCTGGGCGATGGTGCCCGTCTCATCAAGCAGCACGTGCCGCGCTTTGGCGTACACCTCCCCGGCGGAGAAGTCGGCCTTGTCGAGGTAGAGGCCGCACCCCGCCTCGGCGACGCGCAGCCCGTTCAGGGGCTGGTCCGCGAAGAAGCCGAGGACGAGCATGGGCGTGCCGTGGAAGAGGGCCTCGTTGACGCTGCTGCCGCCGCCGTGCGTTGCGAACAGGACCGTCTCGGGGCGCTCGAGGACTGCTCTCTGCGGCGCGAAGGGCGTGAACAGCCAGTGATCGCTCTTGTTTTCTAGTAGTTCACCGACTGTGTGCTTCTGGCCCGGGAGGTTGAGGGTGTGATCGAAGAGGGTGCGCTGGGACGTTCCAGCGGCCCAGACCACGCCGTCGATGACGCCCTCGTCCATGAGTCTTGCGAATGCTACCAGGAACTTCTCGAGATCGTGGGGGAGGACCTGGATGTGTGTGCCAAATGCCACGTAGATGACGCGGGCGTGGCAATCGTAGAAGTGATCCAACTGCCCGTCGAGCGGCTCATAGTCGTCTGACAAGATCGGACCGATGGCGGCAACCAGAGGTGGGAGGTCCTTCGGCGTTTCCAGGCCCCAGAACGAGTTGACGAGAACCAGATGGTCAGGCTTGTTTTTGAAAGGTAGGCCGCCGCCAGGGAGCCCTGCCTCCCGACGCATCCGGTTCGTGAATCTGATGTACGTGATGACCGCACTGATTGACCGGAGGGGCCTGAGAGCAGCACGGATCCTCGTCCAGAGTGAGGCGTGTTCGCTCGTCAGTGCATCGACCTGGAACCCCGGAAAGCCTGGAATATGTGGCGCGCTGACCATGCCGTAGGGCATCTGGGGCCAGAGGACCGCGAGGGGGATGCCCGTCTCGGCCTGGATGTCCCTCACGGCGGCATCGACGAAGAAGTCGGCGACGATCATGTCGGGGCGTGATGCTTCGGCGATCTTTTTGAGGTGGCGATGGTCCGATGTCCAAAAGGCGTCGATCCTGAGCTTGGGCTCGAAGTACTTGTGATAGTCCTTCCTGATATCGGACGACTGCAGCTCCATGTAGTGTCTTGCCTCGGTCTCAGCGTCCATCCCGGGGCCCATGGTGTACGTGTGGGAGAGGAACTGATACTCGGGCCTGTCGACCCATTTCTGCTGGCCTTGATGTGTCGCAAAGTCGACGCGATGCCCTCGTGCCGATAGGATGCGCCCTAGTTCGAGCAACGGTGCTGTTGTCGCGGTTTAGCGAGTCTGTGCCGTGGCCAGATGCGAGACCGACTGACCTGCGTGAGTGAAGCCTCCCGTGGCCGAAACCAGGAGGACGCTTGTTCCTTTGGTGACGATGCCTTCCTCTTCCATGTCGAGATACCCTAAAACCACGATTGCGCGTGTGTGAGAAGCAGATGAACGAAAGATGCGAAGGCCGGCATTATGTGGCCACTGGTGATGCTCACGTTCGGATCACTGATCCTTCGGCGAGAACCGGGTGCGACAGCAGCTGTTGATCAGGCCAGCAGGCGAAGAGTGGCGTGGTGGAGGAAAGGCGACTGCATCAATGAACAGGAGTTGGACGTTTGAGACGTGGATGCGGTTGCTGCGGTATTTGACCGTGTTGCAATTTGCGGTCTGTGGTTCGCTGGCGTTTGGAAGCGTCATTGATTCATCTCCTCCTTGCGTCGTGAGATGCTCATCGCCTGGTGTAACACAGACACCTCACATCGGTCGTTGACCCATGCGATTGAAGGCATTCTTGTGTGGAAGCAAAACGTGAATGAGTGATTGAATTCATGTCTTTATCCGGAGTGCCCAAATGGACTGACATGAAGCCAGGAGCAGACGCCGTCCAGCAGCTTGAGATGATTACTACTAGTACAGACGGGCAACGGGGTCCGCTGGAATTTAGCGCTGCCGCTTGCTACGGATAGGCCCGCTCGCGCTGTAAGCAAGCCGCTAAATTGAAGGCAGAGCCTCCGACCCGTCCCAGGACAATCATGCCACGTACCGTCTGCGGCCCCGAGGACGTCACGGGGAATCGCATCGTCGAGGCTGTCGAGCAGATTGCGGGCGTCAAGGTGGAGAACGTCGAGTTCAAGGCCACGGACTGGCTTGATAGCCTCGTGGCGGCTGGTGTGTTCCCCCAGAGCGTGCTGCCTTCGATCCTAGCTGGGTTCGAGCCTCTATGGGATGAAAGGTGCTTGCTTGAGAAGACGCTGACGAGCAAGGAGCTCCTGTAGCTGGCGCACGATCGCCGACGCATACAATGCCACATCGGCGGCGTAGGTCTGCTGTTGGGCCTCTTCTCGACATGGGTTGTAACTTGAACTCCCGTTAATATCAATCAGCGCCATCTTGGGCGCTCGTCCTCTGTTGAGTGTGGTTGGATGATGATTGCTTGCGCTGTTGGCCAATTTGCTCAGAGAGCGCGGGGAGCGCAAAAGCCTGCTGCTGCGAGGCCGTCTGTGCTTCCTCCTTGTCTCAATTTAATTGAACTCGCTCGTGGGTATCTTTGGATCTTCTCTCTTTGTTCCATGCGTGCGGTAATATCGGTAGTCGAGAATAGAAATCAGGGCGACCCAAACAGCGATGAACCTAAAGTACGGGGTATTGCGTATCAGTCTCTGCGCTATAGCTCGGGGCTGCTTCAGGGCGCCAGAGCCCCAGTCCGCGCTGACTTACACCAGGACAAGCGCTACGAGGAGCACGATTACGCCAAGGCCACAGGCGACCCCTGAGCACTGGGCCGAGATGCCCATGAGGCTGATGATGACCACTACAAACCAGAAGAGGATCTCCATGCAGTTGAGGATCATGTATGCCTTGAGGCTTGCCCATTTGCGGTATTTCTCGACGCGGGTGGTGATGGTCTGATAGGCGAGCACGATGATGGATTTGATGCCCTGCGAATTTCTCAGTGCTTGGCCATGGTGCGGTTGTTGCAAGATGCTGTTGGAGGCCCTACCATGACGATCGCCAGGGTATCGGATCGTGACGTGGCGCCCTTGATATTGCCGATCCTGATAAAGGTGAGGATGATGGCGACCACGACCAGAACGAAGTAGGTGATGTGCAACAGCGTCTTCCAATGGGTGGCGAACAATGGATTCTGCTCGATTCTCGAGAACATCTTGTCCGTCTCGCTGGGCGGAAAGCTTGGTTGATGCCGGGTGGGTGAAGGTACAGGGATGGTGAGAAGCTACTATGCAATGGAAGGCCCAAGACCGCACATGGCCGGGTGAACCGTCAACTTATACTATTGCCAGAATACCAAAGGCGTTCAAATGCCACGAAGAATGCGACGAACCCGAGTAATTCGGGAGATTCGCATGAGATATCGCCCGCATGGCGACGATCTGTGGCCCTTCACACGGTGAGCTGTGTTTCGCGCGCGTCAGGGCTCGGATGTCCTCCACAATCCCGAGCTGAGCACGAGAAGTCCCGAGTACGGGGCGTGCGCTTGCCACGCGGCGTGGTAGCACCGCCACCGGGGAATTGGAAGGCGGCGTTGAATATGCACCATCTACGACGATTCAAGCTTCTCGCTTGCCGGGCCGCTGCTCGCCAATCTCATCGGGGCTGCGTGTAGAGACACGGCGAGCGTGCGACTATCTTTTCGGTGTATCAGGTAGGTCAAAAGGTACAACGAAGAAGGTCAGCGACACCAGTGGCTCAATTCCCGACTGGAGTATGTCACACTTCACTGGCTCTGAATATATACATTCCCGAAACACACTCTTCAAGGCGACCTGACAGAATGAGATGGTCTATTAAACCACAAACATCTTTCTCATCAACACCTAAACTTCGAGATCAGCAGCCAGGGAGCAGCCTGCATGGGTTTTCTCAGCCAGGTAACGCACTGTAAAATGTGTCTGTAGACTCTGCAATGCTTCTCGCAGATCTCCCGACTCTAAGCAGTTGCAGATGCATCTCATGCAACCCTTGGAAGGCGCTGCCAATAGCCATTGAAGTTCTATACCCACTATCAGTTCATGATGGCCAGCCCGCCAGGTCGGACATGGTCTCGCGGAACCTTGGGGGAAAAAGGCCTGTCTCCCATCATGTCAATGGCCATTTGAACTTTGACAACATGGAGATAGCGTAGGAAAACCGAGGGCATTTTTGTCCTCCAAGTCCTTCGTATTGCAAATCATCAGGCAATGGCATGGGCCACTCACGGTTCATCTAGAGAGCACGGATGACCTGGCAGGCAAGACGCGGAGCAGTTGAACTGCGACTGAGATATCGATAAGGATTTGTGTCTCCATCTCACTTTTAACCTCGACTTCCCTGGATTAGATGTTAGCAACAGTAATTCACTGAAACCTGGGTGCCAGGGAAGCCCGCAATACTTATCAATTGCGCAAACTTTGCCCAGGGGCCCGTGCTGGACCGGTCTCCAATGTCGACCGTGGACCGACTGGGATGACGAGTCAGGTTGACCCCTTTTTCTCTGTGAACAGGCCTTTCAGAGGTGCCTATGGCACCCTGCCCGGCTCCGGGGTACTCAGACGTCCGGCTGCCGCGGTCGTTTATCTGTCACGAGGTCAATTAGCTACTTCTGGTGTTGACCCGAAGATCTCCAGCGCCCCATTGGACTCGTGGTCTCGGCCGCCCCTGTCCAAGTATCCATCGCGCTCGTGTTCGCCGCTGAAGAACTCCGCATGAACGGGGAACATGGCACTCATTTCAGAGCCTGGCCGGAATGGCCGCCTGTAGTGGATTTACGATGGGTGCCCTTAAAGATGACGTTGTGTCCGTAAGCATCTCAGTCCTGTTCTTCACTGTCAGAGCCCAGTCATTCGTTCACGATGCATTTGATTCCGACCCTTAGTCTCTCGCTTTCTCTGCTCTCCGGCGTCGACGCGCTCGCGGTCCGGCGGAATGACCAGCCGGTGTGTCGCCAGGACCGGCCTTATGAGGTCTATTTCGGCGTCGACGGAAAGACACACGGCGACAGGTCCAAGATCTTGACGGAGCAGGGCTACCGGCCGATATCCCTCAGCCTGAGCGGCCCTGCAGATTCCGCCGCATACGCTGCCGTCTGGGCGCAGCAGAACGGCACGACGTTCCAGACGCTACACGATGCTAACGCTTCGACATATGAAGCTTGGGTGCAGAAGTGGCGAGCGGAGGGCTACGCATCCACACATGTCGCGGCAACGGGGCCCGCCGAATCCGCAGTGTTTGCTGGCGTGATGGAGAAGACTGATGTTGGGCAATGGTTCCAGTCTTGCGACCTGGACACCCCATGGGCCTTCATGAACGCCACGGGCGACGTGCCCACGATCACCAAAGGGTTCCAGATGTTTGGAAGTCCAGGAGCAAGGCGATACTGTCGCCTGTACCACGAGAACTTCGACAATCAGTTGCAGACCATTTTTGAGGCGACCGATGAGTGGAAGCCTGATTTCGAGCAGACGTTCAAATCGGAGATCTCGAAGCGGTTATGGAGACCGGAGAACCTCTTTGTTTCCGACGACGGCATCATCACGCCCAGCTTCGTCAACACGGCCGTTGGCACTTGGGCAGCGCTTGATGGACTGACCGAGGCCGAGCTCACTGCCGAGATCGCCTCGCAGCAGATTGACGGCCGCATGCCCATCAGCCTACAGGGAGCCGGTTCAGGCAAGGATGCACGTTACAACGTCGTATTTGCCCAAACGTACATTCCTCGCGCCAGGCAGTGGACTACCACAGGCTCCATCTCTGGCTTCGTCGACGATGAGACCGCCCAAGCCGACATGGACGAGATCTTCCGCTCATGGATGAAGAGGAACGGCGTGCGCCAGGCCCAATTCGCCATGGCCATCAACGGAACGATAATCGGCGAGCGCGGCTACACATGGGCCGAGCCCAGCATCCACGTCGTCCAGCCCGACGACGTCTTCCTCCTAGCCAGCGTAAGTAAACTCTTCAGCTACGCCTCCATCAGCCACCTGGTCGACGAGGGCCTCCTCAACTCGACGACGGCCGTGTACCCGTTCCTGGGCTACGAGCACGCGGACCCCCGCGGCGTCAACATCACCGTGCAGAGCCTTATCGAGCACACGGGCGGCGACGACCGCGAGATCAGCGGCGACATCGCCTTCAACTTCCGCGAGGTCGCCTTCAGCATGCCGACCAACGGCACCGTGCCCGCCACGCTCCGCGACGTCATCGAGTACAAGATTCAGCGCCCCCTCGACATTGATCCCAACACCTGGGCCGCGTACTCCAACTATGGAACGATGGTCATGAGCTACCTCGTGGAAAACATCACTGAGACGCCGTACATGGACTTCCTGCGGGAGAACATTCTCAATGGGCTTGATGTCAGGCTGTATGCGACGGATGGCGAGGCACACAAGAACGACAACATCATCGCGGAGAGCAAGATGACTGGATATGACCCTCGCTACCCCCAGAACTATGATGACAAGGTGCCGGCTGTGTATGGTGGTGATGGTGCCATCAAGGAGGAGACTGCCGGTGCTTTCTCACTCGCAGCCAGCGCCAGCACCATTGCAAAGTTCATCGGCAACCACTGTGAGTCTCCCGCCGGGTCCAGATTCCGTGACACTGACTGATCCCTTCTCTCTAGCCGTGACATCCATTGGTCCCCGTACTCACTACGGCGTCCGAGACGGCTCCACGGAGGGCGCGAGGACGTGGGCTGCCAGCAACCAGGTCGACTGGGCCGTCACCATCAACACGAGGGACTTTGCCCCGGGGAACGAGTTTGATGACCTGATTCACAGCTCTATTGAGCCGTTTTTCTACAACCATGCGTTGGTGAATGAATATTGCGGATGGCAGTGCAGTTGAGCGCTGAGCTCTGGGGTGGGACAGCGAGGCCTAGGAAGTATGGCAGCGGATGTAGACAGCTTGTCCTGGGGACAGTCAACAGCTGCAGATCTAAAACGTCAAGAATCCCATTCGCAGAATCATCGATAGGTGATTAAGTTCGGATTAGGGAAGACCGGCTTTATTGTGTTGACTCCGGGCCATGGGTCAACTGTGACATGAGTGGTTGACCACGATCCCGGTTTGCCCACGGTGACATGCGCCGTTGTCTAGAACAACAAACCCTTGGTCTGCTCCTTATCAGCCAGACGGTGGTTCTTCATCACCCAGACCCAGACCAGCGGCCCCGCCAGGGCAGAAACAGACGCAATAAGCATGACCTTCTGCGTCTCCCCGTACGCCTGCACGATGGCCTCGCGCGCCGGGCTCCCCCACTCATAGCTCAGCTGCGCCGTCAGGTCGCCGTAGATAGTCAGCGCATCGGCCTTGAGATCGTCGGGCAAGTACAGGCTCAGTTTCTGAGGCATCAGGTTCGTCCAAATGGCGCCGCTGATGGTCTGCCCGATGGCGCCGCCGACGCTGGTCACCAGATCCAGAAGGGCCAGACCGACGGCGATGTCGCGGTGCGGCACCGATGCCATGACGGCGATCGACTCGACGGCGACCAGGGTGCCGCCGGCCAGAGATCCGAAGACTTCGCACATGATGATGAAGCCGATCTGGGTGCCTGGCATGCGGAAGTGAATCATGAGGCCGGTCATGAGGATCTGGAGCGGGACAGCGACGAAACCCAGCCACTTGTAGCGATCGGTGGTGCGCATGAGCCTGGAGTGTGTCAGAGAGGGTCGTCTGAGTATCCAATGTGTGGCGACTTACAAACCAACAGGGACGGCCCAGGCGCACGAGACAATGTTGAAGATGTTGAGGATCATACCGGCCTGCGACACGCTGAGGTCGAACACGACTTGCAAGTACGAGCTGAATTGCAGCTTGTAGCAGCTTCAAAATGTGAGTAAGTGTCAATCTTGGAGTTGTGACATTCCAACTTACTAGAAGCTGATCCAGAGGTTGCCACCCAAGAGACAGGCTGCCAAAACGCTGCGGTTCTTGAAAAGCTCAAACGGTATGAAGGACCTTGGGGCGACGTATTTCTCGTAGAACGGGAATGCGATCAACAAGAGGCCACCAAGCACGATCATGGCGATGATCTTGGGCTCCCGCCAAACGTGTTCCTGGTACCCCGCGAGACTGAACGGCAGAAGCAGGAGCGAGAAACCAGTAACGGCCAGCAACATGCCGCCAACATCCAGCTCAATGACCCAGAACTTGACGGATTGCCAGAGGTTCCTGTTCGTCTTCTCGGGTGCGTAGATGCCCTGCTCTCTAGCGCGGCGCAGCTGCACCGCGAAGATGGTGATGACGGGCATGCACATGACGGGGATGATGATGGTGAAGGCGCCATAACCCCACCTCCACGTGCTGCCCTCGAGGAAGGCCTGGCCGGCGGCAGGACCGGCGAACGTGTTGGAGATGTAGGGTGTCGTCGAGAAGCCGAACAAGATCATGCGGTTCTTCAACGTGGTGGTATCGGCGAGGAAGATCTTGAGGACGTAGCCGATGCCGTTCATGCCCGTCCAGAAGAAGACCTGGGCGGCGGCGTAGGTTTCGACATTGGTGCAGCTGGCCATGAGGATGAGTGCTACTGCACGTTAGTATGACTTCATCATCGGACAGCCATGCACAAACATATCACGACAAACACCAGCATGATCAAGAGCCCCTGGAGTCGGCCGATGCTGTCGATGACACGAGCGAGTGGCAGCTTGCTGACGCCGGACACCAGGCCGGCCACGATTCCGGTAGTGGCCATGAGGCCGTGGAAGCCGAAGTCGCTCACGACGTATGGGAGCAGCGCGCCGGAGATCTGCTGCTGCAGCGAGTCGGTGAAGAGAACGAGCCAGATGCTGCGAGACAGTAAGCGATGGTGTTCGCTTCAGCTGCGGCACCCGTACCTGATGTAGCTTGCAATCAGCCATGGCTTCGTCCATGCCTGAGTTGTCGCCTGCACCTTCTCGATACCCGCGAGGGCACCGGTGTTGCTGATCCCGGCATCCCGGTTGTTGACCGACTTCGCATCGACGTCCTGTTGATCAAAAACCTGCTGGCCCTTTTCACCAGCCACGTCTGCCTCACGGGCAGCGATGTCGTGATCGGGGTTTCCAGAGTGAGCCATTGCTGACGCTGCGTGAAATCAAGAACCTGGAAAACAACAGAGTGCCAGGCGTCCACCCGCATGAGGTGTCCGGGAAAGGGCCCTTTAAAGACCTCGTGACGGCGATCGAAAAGTTTGCGAGATGCTGTCGGGCCCGGGTCGACCTCCCTTCGGAGCCATTATGGTCCACAATCGCTACCACAATCTGAGAGTGGTACGGTTGCCATACCTCTCGCTGGCAATCTTATCAGATGATCAGATAAAAAGACTGGCATGTCTAGCCGACACCTTCGGCGTCGACCAGTGTGCTTACTTGCCAAGACCATTCCGGCCCCAGCTCAATCCCAGTCCCGGCGAATAGGACAATTGGGAGGCCACGACAGACGGAGACGAAGGATCAGTAGAACGGCTCACGCCGACTTGGGTGGGAAATTGCACATGGCGATACAGGCCTCATCCCGGAGTGGCGTCCGGCAGGCCGTTGTCGGGTGGCGTCCGATCGCGGAGCAGCCACCCGGAATTCGTTCTCAGCTCCCCTACGCCGAGACGTTATTCCGAGAATCCATCAGCATCGTTGCAGAGTGCAGACACTGCCGAGTCAGCTGACTGCCCTGCTCGTCCGGACACTCAGCCCTGCGCGTGTCTCCCGTGTCTGTGAGTCTTCGGGCTTTTCTTCTCCGACACGGGTCGGCTCCAGGTCATCTTCAATGCGACAAGCCCGCCCAATGCCGCCCAAATCTCCACTATCCCGGCATGCTACTGGTCCCGAGGAGCACTGTCGCTCCCGAGAACCGTCCGCGCGTCCGCCTCGCGATAGACTCCGCCGGTCGGGTCTGCGCTGTCTGTCAAGTGAGGTACTGAAGAGTCAGTCACGTCTGGGCAACGCGATGCCTGGACCTGGTGCGCGACGGACCCAAGCATGCAACTGATGCTCGTCTGCAAGGGGACGCCATGCTGGGAGATGCACAACCGCGACTACAGGCGGCACGCACTGGTTATTGCTCGAGACGGGAAAATCGCGTCAAGGTCAAAACCTCTCGACTCAATTGTTTTGCTCCATGTAAGCTATTGCAGGAAGAGCAGAGGGGGGTTGCCAACGCATAGGCTGCAAAGCCAGACACGCGTTCGTGCGGCGTGCTTGCTGGCCCAGGCGGATGAGGAGACTGGAGGTGAGATCAGCAAATACAAATCTACCGTATGCGAGTACGAGTACGAATAGGGCAATGCATCTTAGGTGCCTCCGCGGGTGCACGCGGGCGGCCGCGGAGCACCGGCAGCCCTCATCTCATCAATCGATCGCCAAGATCACGACGCGTCTCGCTGTCAATTGGGACTTTGGGAGATTGATTGTTTTGTTAGTCAGCCTGGATCAAGCCATATCACGCCAGCCGGTTGTCGAGATTCCGGCGATTGCCCCCACCGTTCTCCTTGGCAGGGGTGCAGCGCCGTGCTATGTCGTTCTTCTTAAATATTGTCCATGATCCACCTCAGCCGCAGAACAGGTCATGGACGCGACTTCACCGGGAACCGACACGATAGCACCATGGCCGCCAACATTGCCCAATCCGTGCTTGGCGACGCTCTCAAGGGCAGCAACGTGACAGACATGCTCACGCCGTTCTATCCCTTCGGCGTCACCATCCCCGGATACATCGAAAATACCCTTTCCGTGTACGAGATCCTCGCCATTTTCGTCGCCCTATGCACTGTGGTCCTGGGAAGCACCCTCATCATTTCGCGCTGGACGAGGCCCGACCTCTCAACTGGTGAGCATGCCACTGTTCTGTGGTTCGTGCTTTGCGGCTGCATCCACCTCTTCTTTGAAGGTATGCCGAACACCATTCATCGAATGATTGATGATGACCCGGAACACTGACCCCATCCGCCCTACAGGTTACTTCGCCTTCAACTTCTACCACATGGGAAGTCGCCTGTCTCTCTTCGGCCAGCTCTGGAAAGAGTACGCCCTCTCGGACTCGCGATACCTGCTCCAGGACCCCTTCACCACGAGCATGGAGTTCATCACCGCCGTCGTCTGGGGCCCCATGTCCTTCGCCTGCGCCTACTTCATCCTCACTGACAACCCGTACCGCTACGTCTTTCAGTCCATCATCAGCCTGGGGCAGCTCTACGGCGACGTGCTGTACTACATGACGGCCAGCTTCACCCATGTCGTCCTGGGGAACACGCATTGGCGCCCTGAGATGTACTATTTCGTGGGCTACTTCATCTTCCTGAATGCGTTCTGGATTGTGATTCCCCTGATTTTGTTGACCAAGGCTGGTATTGCTACCGCAAGGGCATTTTCGGAGCTTGGGCGGCAACAGGGCAATAAGAAGAGGGCTTGAAAAAGTATTGCTCAGTCTGATGGCGTCCTTCGATGGAAGGGATATAAAATGAGCTTCAAATGAGTGTCTGAGAATGAGGCGTTTTCGAACAACCGTCCACCAGGACGTGACTGGGA
This sequence comes from Furcasterigmium sp. R96-07A1, assembly GCA_037042015.1. Taxonomy (NCBI): domain Eukaryota; kingdom Fungi; phylum Ascomycota; class Sordariomycetes; order Glomerellales; family Plectosphaerellaceae; genus Furcasterigmium; species Furcasterigmium sp. R96-07A1. The sequence goes on from JAXQJP010000307.1 coordinate 279,823, forward strand.
TTATCACGCTTTTGTGATTGAGACACGAAGTCACAGGTAGGTCCGATAGGTTTGAAAGGCTAGACGAAAGCTGTGGGATTAGTTTGGGAGGGTAAATTGGGCCGCTTCTGACTCTATAGTGACCTTTCGAAAGACCGTATATCCTTCAGCATTGTGGTCAAGTTGCACGTGAATAGCATTCAATTACGACTCGGCACATTTTGCTGAAGCCATGAACCTGAAATTGCAGAAATTGCAGCATCTGGATTCAAGTCACCTGTCATATTTTTCTGATTCTCGTTTTATGGGCTGCGTAGAAAGTTCGCCAGAGTCTCAAACTCGACAGCTGTCCGTGAAAACGGTTTTGGAGCTGGCCAGGAAGAGAAAGCCAAGTAGCCAGATTGTTTCAAGAGATTCTGGGATCACGGGGATTTACAAATGCATCTGTCATGTTATTCTCATGCACGAGCAGATACAATCGGGAGCTTTTCCTTCACTTCTATTACCACTGGGCTTTTGACTCTGAGCAAACTACGAAATATTAACTGGCTTGAACTGAGCTCAGCGTTGCACCTCACGTCAATGGCACATGTGCTAATAATTCAACGTCATATTTTACTCTGTTGCCTTTCTTGTTCTTTTCTCCTACTGCAGAGGGCATTTTCTCTGTCCGGGCTCGCGTTTTCCGTTGCAGTGGGACATGCCCTCAAGTGCATGGTTGACCATGGATCCTGACCGTTGACTTCAGTGAGCCAACCGTAAACAGCTTGCGCTGCTGATCATTAGTTCTTCTAGGCTCGTGCCCAGGACGAATCAAGTCTTGAACTGACATGAACATTTGTAGCTAATTGTTTGCTGATGACATTGGATGTTCGCTTGGTCCAGATTTCGGTTGATATTGGGCATGGCCTCCCCTTGCAATTGATCTGGGGTGGAATGTGAAGCACGCGAGTGTTTTTGAAGAGCTTGACAGTACTGTCTGTTGTGTGTGAAAAGGCGAATAGTGCTGTAGGCTGAAACAGACAGCTACTCTTGAAGAAGACAATCCATCACGAATAATTCTGCATGCATTTCGATCCGGGCATCTTATATGCCCAAACCTGACAGCTACTCCGTAGCGCAGGCCAGCAATGCTGACAGTGACGCTGACCCTGTCCAAGCAAGCCATCATAGGTCCGGTCGACGCCTTCTCTATTATCTGCATGGTGGTTGACATGTCAGTCCTTGACAGTCCTTGCTGTAGTCTGGGATTGTTGCAGGCAATGCCCGTGACTGTCACGTCTGTGCCACAGAATGATAAAAGCGGTGTCCGTGACAGTGCCCGGGACAGCTGCAGGATAGGTTACACAGGTCAGTCCTTAATGCAACCTTGCAGGGGCTCGGTATTGGATCCACCAGCTTGATAGGTGTTTGAAGGGCTTTGGGAAATTGTGTGGCGTTCATCTCATGCAGCCCTCACAGCTCGGTGGCCATTGACATGGCAGTACATCGTCATCTTGGCGGCAAAACTTTCACTCGGTGTAGAAATGCCAACGCAAAATCACCGTTGCTAGGACCACAAGGCGTCAGATTATTTATTGTGTCGCATGGGCGGCCAATCTTCTGACCGTTTTCCTCTGGCGAACCATCTTCTTCATCAGTCCGAAGTGCTTTGCTTGCTCTTTGCCTGATACCACGCCGCCTTCTCGTTTCAATCAGGTGGCGCATCCTGTATGCGGCTGCCTTGTTAGCAATCCCGAGTCAGCCTTCTATTCGCCATGTCTTCCCATATCCCATTTACTCCTCTCCCAATACCTTCTCTCCCAAGCACCCTCCATCCATCCAACCTCCAGATTGATAAGGTCCGCTCGAAATATTCGTGGGCGAATCCGTCGCCTGGGCTTCCCAACGATCCGAACACCCGGTTCAATCAAAAGTACCAGGACCTGCAAGTCGCCTTTGCTGAGATCGATGGTCTCATAGCCGGCGTCAATTACATGGACAAACGCTACGATTGTTCCCTGGATCTCGACACCGATGACAGCGACGGAGGCCTCGCCAACGGTTCGTCTCACCCACGCCCATCAACGTCTGCGGTAGGATCGGTGTGCTACCCAGACATGGTGGTTGAAGACGACCTCCACAGCCAGGCCCCACCCCACCACCCTTCCTCTCGTACTCCAGAGTCCCCCCCGAACTTGGCACAATCTGGCATCGCGGAGATGGCAACCCAGTGGACGGCTATCCGGAAGCTCCGCATCGAGACGGAAACCCACCACCGCAAATTCCTGCGGATGACGCTGCCGACCAAGGACCCGATCATCCAGGGACTGAGAGCCTCGTTTCCTCAAGCAAAGAAGGTTAGGAAGCACGGAATGCTTCTCATGAGGGAGATCCTTGATGGGTACCAGCCGACCAGCATCAAAGATATCTTTGCATTCACCAGCGTGTCCTATGCCATGGCCAAGCGCCTCCACGCTGTAGGACAGATCGAAACCTCATTCATCCTTGCCGACTTTCAGGCCTGCAGCAATGCAATCACTGACCGTGCGGAGCGTTCAGCCTTTGTTACTTTGGCAGCAGATCTCTGGCCTGAGTGTCGGATTCATACTCGTCAAGGCGGGCATTCGGCTACGGACGCGATCTTGGCAATCCGCACTGGGACAGGAAACAGGTCTACGAAGCACTCCACGGGGCCTTCATTGGATATTGCTGCCAGCGGGAATTTCGATGCTACATCGTCAAGCCTTGGAGAAGTCCCGATGGCCACTGCGTGTTCTCTGCCTCCGACGGATGCTTGTCTCGGCATCACGAACGGCTTGGCACATAGCTGGCATGACACCTGGAATTGTGCAGTCACATCCCAGGGCTGGAATTTCCTCGAGGGGCTGGAGGGGCTGGAGGGTGATCCTCCGGAACCGCAATGTGGCTTCGAAGATTTAGGCAGTGACTTTTGGAGCTTCTTGGAGCAAATTCCCGGGCCATCAGAGCCCAAGCCAGCACAGACAACAACAGATGGCGCCGCGAAGCCCGCTTGCAACCCCGCGATGGATTCATCGCAACCCTCTGAGCTTCGTCAGAGCGCAATGTTCTTGGTGGTGTTGACCTTTTGCCAAAGCGTCAAGCGCCTGGTAGACACCCTGTCCGGTTACTCGCTTACACCGAAGCACGAGTCCACGAAGATGTACCAAACCCAACAGGAAGCCCGTAACGACTTCTACGTCTCAGCCAAGGCGCATTTCTTTGACCCACGGCGACAAGCCATTGAGAATCCAGCATCACCGTTTGGAGCTGTTCTTTCAGCTACCAGGATACTGACCCGCTTGGGCTGCTTCAACACCATTCAAGAGATTCAGCATTACATGGTGGTAGTCGGTTGTTCGGTAAGTGCGGCTGTGGGAAAGTGTAGAATCTCTGTGGAACATCAGCTGATGGTCTAGGCTGTCTTTCCTCCAGGGCCACTGTTTAACACATTTGTGGGATGGGTCATGTATGGAACATGCACAGATGGCCCCTTGGTCGGCCAAAGACATCGTTTCGAAAACAAGAGGAAGGGGGCCGAAGTGCCCAGCCACCATGATGATATGGACAGAGAGCTCCAATCAAAGAAAGCGTAAGTCTTGCGGCCCCTTGTATCAGAAACTGCCAAGCTAACATCTCATTGACAGGAGAATCATGCTGAAATGCGGTGGCGAGAAATGCAGGTGCTACTTCGAAAATGCAGAGGACCTTGAATATCACACAAAGGTTGCACACAAAGAGCACCACTGTGTAGTCGACCTGTGCCGGTACAAATGCAGTCGCAAAGACCGTATGCGGAAACATCTGTCAAAAGAGCATCCGGGTCTGCCAGTGCCCAATTTCTTTGAACAGGCCATGTAGTCTGGCAGGGCGATCGAGACTCACGGGAACATTGGATCTCAGAGCCAGAGTGGCTGGGTTTTGGCCGGCAGAGGGCATGTTCCTTTGAATTAATAGACTCCGCGTTGAAATAAAGGGCTAGAAAATATAATAGAAGGGCGTCTGGAAGCTTTCGAAAATGTTCATAGGCGGGGACAATCTAGTCGATGTGATTATCTCCAGCAATATTACCTCCAGTTGTAAAAGCAAGTTGCTTGCATCTATATCGTCACTGAAACCGATAGGGCCGGACAGTGTTTCCACCAAGATTCCTGTTTCCATTACCTGCGACCCTTTTCCCACAGTACTGTTATGATACTGCGCCTCGCGCATGCAGGGCCCCATACCTTGGCACTTTAAATCAAGCATGACCTTTATCACTGCAGGGATTCCCTAATCAGATCAACAGAAATACAAGCCAAGACGAGAACGAAAAGACGAAACCTGTTCAGCATGGTAAAAGTCTTTGACAGCCTGAGAGAATATCAGCCTCGGTGAACAGTAGACTCACACATCTCCTAGAATGTCAAGGACAATTGCCGTAATCTCCGCGGAGTAAGCACAGCCCTGCGCATCGGGGCAAAGCATCATCCACTGCAGGGTAGTCTCACCAGAGCAGGGAGATTGACTGTCCTGGCAGCGACTGCACAGCTGGTCCATGGTCTGCATGATGCTGCCTTCCTGGACTATGGCGCGCAAGTTTGGGCAGTGTTCAACGCACTGCTGAATCGTGTGCTGACTGACCACACTGTTGTCGGATGATTGCTCGTCAGATGATTGCTCGGAAACGTGCAGAGCTTGGAACTCATCACATGGTTCCCATGAGCACACCATCTTGTGCCTGTCGGCCTTGATGATGTGTCCAATGTGCTCCGTGTCGAAGCGTAGGGCAACGCGTTGCTCGGCAGGCCGGATGCAGGGGCATTCTTTGTCGGCGCATGGGCACACCCAGATGTCTGTCACCTCGATGATACACATTGCGTTGAATACGTCAATGGCGCGTTGAGAATAGTTTTGCAATGGTCGATGATGGTGATCGGTACTGGTGGGCAGTGTGTGGAAATCCAGTGGTGCGGTGTAGGGAAACTTGGTGCGAGATTGGAAAAAATGCATTTCCAATCCCACTTCTTAACATTCGAACCTAGGCTTGTGAGAAGCTAGGCTGGAATCCAATACTTTGCCAATCTGGAAATCAGAGTTGTTGAAATGTGGGTGGTTGAGCGCATTATTTCAAAATCAGGGCCAAAAGTTCGAGGATAGTTCGGGAGGCCGTGGCTATTGAGGACGAGTGTCCAATACATAGCAGGACCATTGATTGTCAGATCCTTGTGATTTTGAGATGTCAACATTGTTCACATACATACAGTGAACCTGTTACGTAGCTACGTCTCTTAATTCAAGTTGTTCGTCTAGCAGAGACCGGTACAAGGGTTCTCTTTCTGGAATAGCCAGCTGCTAAACCTGACTGCACACTGTCCGGCCTTTTCGGAGTAAGGCTCAATCCTATTCTGAGTTGCCACACCACCTGAGCCAGTTCTGGATCCTCTCAGACTTGTGAATAGCGAGGCGAGTCTGTTACACCGTTAGTTAATGTGTTCGAACTAGCTCTCTCAAGACGCAACATACCCTCTTGCCATAAACGTAAAGGAACAAGCCGTAAAGGCATCCGACAACATGAATAGAACCAATGACGAAGAATACATTGATCGGGCCATGTTTCGTCAACCAGTCGTTGACGAAGAATGAGATGGCAAAGCTGGCAACAGCCTTGATGAGCGTGACTGCAGCATAAGCATCCTGTGCGTATTTCCTGTGGCAGTCGAGGAGATAGGTGTTCGAGACCAAAGACATGATGGCACCCGCAAACGCCGACAAGCCGAAGAAGAAAACGGGCGCGAACCAGTGGACGCGGAAATGAATGGTGAGGCCGAACCCCCAGAAGCCGGCGGCGCCTGTGATCAGAGCCGGAAGGCACAGGATGTTGCGGAACTCGGGCTCGTAGACCCCGCCGTTCTTGCGCGACATGTACGTGACCAGCCAGTCCGCCACGGGCCCCGGAATGAAATTGCCGATGATGTTGCCGATGAAGGGAGATATAACCATCAGACCGACGCTGCCGGGCTTGAAGTTGTACGGCTCAACGGTAAAGATCTGCGCGAGACAGACAGAAATGGCAGCGGCAAAGGCCACGGTCAGGCCGTAAGCGTACGCGGCCCAGTGGACAGCAGGCAGCACAAGGGTAACAAAGGGCGAAAGAACAGCCCTGGCATAGTTTTCGTTGCTGAAGATTCCGTTGTAGAGCTTGAGACGCTGAAGCCGACTGATGCGCTGTTCTGGTGCTTCTGGTGCCTCGACATCTGATCTGGAGACTGTCGATTCAGTGGTGCCGCGGATGGCAACTTGAGACTTTTCCTCGCTGGGGTTTGATGTGGTGAAAGAACCATCCTTGGCAGAGAATTCGTGGTCCGAGTCACCTAGGAGCTGTTCCCGTACATCCGTATCGAACCTCTTCGGCCGATTGTAAGTCGTTTCGGGCAGGAGGAGAAACAGCAAGATGATGTAGGCAGACATGAAGATGACACTAGGACCTGTTAGCGAGAATTGAACAGACAAAACGGGCTGTGAGCTTAGCGAGAGCATACGCATATCGGAACGCCCAGATGTAATCCTGTCCCTGCACGATTTGGCTGGCGATGACCTGCCCGAGAGCGTTCCCTCCTGACAGGCCAAAATGCCACAATGCTAGATGAAAGCCGCGCTGATGGACGAAGAACAGGTCTCCGACGCTGGAACTGACGAGATATTGCAGACCGCTGACACAGAAACCCCAGAGAGACCGGCCGGCATAGATGTACCGCATATCCCTGGGGCTGGAAAGGATGATGCTATAGCCGATGATGCCGATGATCCCCAGAGCTATGAAGATAGGTCGCTTGCCGTATCGGCGTGCGAGAGGTGTGGTGGTGATGCTGGCAATACCGAGGCACAGCATCAGGAAGCTGACCGACCGAGAGAGCTGCGTCATGGTGGTGCCAATCTCCTTTGCCATGACACCGTGCGAAGGGTTGAGGAAGAAAGCAGTGCCAGAGGACAGGCCACTTCCAATGGCGAGGAACCAACTGTGGAAGAGTTTCTCCCGCTCCGGCCAGTCTGTTCTCGGTCAGTATTGCAGGTACGTCCATAGGCTGGACAAATCATACTCAATGGGTCGTTCGGCGAGTCAGATGGCTGCGGGACAAGAATGATGCCCTCATGGCGACCGGTTCCCGTCTTCAAGTGAGCGGTCTTGGCGCGGGACTCATCGTTGTCTCGCTCCACGTAGACCGTGCCGGGAACCTTCTCCTCCGACTTGGGTTCCAACACCCAAAGACCCATCGTTGCTCAAGCTGTAGGAGTCGACGCCCTAGTTGATGCTGAAAAGAAAGTTGCTGTACGAAGCAAACTATGTCGAGTTCAAGAAGCTTGGTTGAATAATCATTTGATGCGTACCATGCTGCTGGATGATTGATCTCATGTTGAATGTGTTGTTTTATATGCTGAGCCGCACGAGGCCTAACTCCTTCCCAGCGTTGTGGCCAGGATCACCGGCCAGCGCTAAGATGGCGCAAGAGTTGGCGTCAATTGTTCAAGAGGCGACTTATCATGATTATGCTTGTCCCAGCCGGGGCCCATCCCACCTCCGCTTCTCCGCTGAACCGGGACTGATCCACTGGGCTGGAGTCGGAGACCCTGCGTCTTGGGACGTATTTCCTGAATAGGTACCGCCGAAGCGCCCGCTAGACCTGGCACCAGGCTACCCACGTGAATGTCCGGTCGCCGGAACCTCCATGTCACATCCTCGGCGGTGCAAGCTGCCACGCCATTGTCTCGGCCGTGGCAAGAAGCTCTGCCCAACGCATTTCTCTGAACAGACCCGGCGCTGCTCATCCCACGACGCAAAAGGTGTGAGCACGTGCAATTTTCAGCCGAGTGGCAGAGCATGGAATTGTGCCTTGAAGCCTGGACGAAAAGATCGCTCATCACTTACGTCTAACTTGCATCTTCCTGTTGGTTGCTCAGGCATGAGATATTCTAACAGCAATAATCAATGTCAGGGGGCGGTAGCACGGCTGTGTAGGGGTCCTTCAACCGGATAAGCAAGCGAGCACCAGGGGCCCCCGAGGTAGATTGCCGATACAAATTGACCCAACTTAGTGGCCGACAAAGGATTCATTGTAGGTGTCTATCTCCAACGTCTATTTGATGTACGCGCCTAACGATGTCCCGTTCGTGTCGTTTGCAGTAAGACCATCCCCGAAGTATCGGAACCTGTTTCTCGAGTTGTATTTAAACGCAAAGTCTTCAAATCGAGGCTGGCTTATGGCCTCCAAGAAGTGGTTGACGGAGCCAGGCCAAGGTCCTGTGAAATGAGCACTCAGTTATCTGGAGCAAGGGTCCGTTGGAACGGACTGACTTACCGGTGATCGAGCCGTCCACGCTTCCATTCTTATACCTGATCGTTGTTAGCTTGGGAAGCAAGCAAGAGCAAACCCACAAGAGCCTACGCACCAACTTGTGCAGCTCCCTGACCAGGTTGTGTTCTTCATGAACTCATCCTTCCATTCGTTGAACTCGTCCGTGGCTTCCTTGGTAACGACCACGTATCGCAGATCCTGGATCTGCAACTTCTCAATAAAGGCTAATGCAAAGCCGACTTGACGTTCGATGGCGGGTATCAATGACCCATTGCTGATGGGAGAGTTCGGTCCAGTAGTCACTTTTCAATTCGTTAGTAGTCGCACCACGAATGTAGAGAGGGCCACACTCACTGAAGTAGTTGGGCATCGATGGCGCTGTGACCGAAAGATAGGCTCGCGCCCCCGTCTTCGACCAAAGCTGCTGCAAGTCGACGCCATCTAGCCCGACCAGAGGGAATCGCGGCACGAATGATGTTTCGTAGCCCGTCGCTGTGAGGATTGCGTCGACTTCGTAGAAGGTGCCGTTCACAGTCTCAATGCCAGACTCCGTCACGCGGGCAATATGCGACGTTTCCACTGTCACATTGGCCTCAGTGAGAGCCTCGAGATATCCGTGGCCAGGTGTAACCCTTCGACAGCCGAGAGGATATTTCGGAATCAGCTTGTCGCATAAGTCCGGATCGTTCTTGAGCCGGGCTTTCATCGACTTGGTGATGTTCTCAACGCCCAACTTCTGCGCTCCAGAATTACGGTAGAACGAGGGGAACCGGGCGTTCATGCCGTGCTCTACCTGCCGGCGATACTGAAGGAAATGTTCGGGATCGTCCCGGAAACGGGCCTTCTCTTCCTCGGTGTACACGGTGTGTCGTCCCTGGGCGGCGAACTGGCCTGCGAACTCAGCCGCAACCCACGCTGGAGACCGATGGAAGCTGACGAGCTGTTTGACCGCTGGATTGTTTTAGAGGGAGTAAGACGGCTTTGAAGGATCGGGAACTCACTCGGCTGGATAGCTGGCACGAGTTGAATCGCGGAAGCACCAGATCCAATCACTGCGACTCTCTTGCCGTTTAGGTCGTGGTTAACATCCCAGCTTGCAGGGTGCATCAATATGCCCCGGAAGCTGTGAAGCCCGTTGATCGATGGCCATTTCCAATTGCTGCAATGTGTATGTCAGAGCGAGCAATGCCTGGTTCTCAGGCTCAGGACTTACTTGAGGACGCCTCCACTGTTAATGAAGACCTCAGCTTCGTGCATGTTTACCTCATCCGTCTTCAGATTCTTCACGGAGATTCTCCAGACACCGTGGTCGTTGTCCCACTCAGCTGATATGATTTGATGCCTGAACTTGGTCTTCTCGTAGACTCCATACTCCCGAGCAAGCTTCTTGTAGTACTCGCCAATCTCTTCCCCGCTCGCATAGACTCTGGACCACTCCGGATTGCTGCGAGGCACAGTTCAGCCAGTGGTACGGCGGAAATCCCAGCTCCGACTTACCCTGCCCATGTGTAGGTGTAGCAGTGAGCCGGTACGTCGCATGATACACCTGGATACCTCGACTCCAGCCACGTGCCACCTACATCTTCGTTTTTCTCGTAAATGGTGAAGGACACATTTTCCAAGCGAGCGGCCTTGTAAGCGAAGGCGATGCCTGATATTCCTGCCCCGAGAACAACGACACGGATCCGTCTCTTCTTGTTGATGAAGCTGTCGGCAATGATGTCGCTCTTCAAGGAAGACCAGTCCTTGACCGTCATGATGTCGATGATAATCCGTCTGGCGCTAATCGCGACAGATGTTGGACACGGGGTGAGTCAAGCCAAGGGTGACGGGATCGCGTGAGAGAGGCTGCACGAGAGCAACCCATGCACCATCACCCCCAAATCGTGAACCCATATACCGGACCCGACACCGAGCAAACCCGAGGTGAATGGACCGCAATCGTGTATGTCGTGATCAGCCCTGCCAAAAGAGGTAGCGCCGTCCATCTTGCAGGCCGCTATTTCACATCAAGGGGCAATTTGGGGGGCGGATTGTTGGGTCTTGAGATTGCCAAATGTTCCACAGCGATGTCGCCATCTAGGCTAAGTAGGGACCTCGGCGAAAGGCACCCGACGGAGGCCCTGCGATAGGAGCATCCAGGACCATGGCAGCACAAACTGGGAGAAGGGTGAAAGGGCCAGATCAACCAATCTTTGCGCCTGCAGAAGTCACACTCAGCCTCCAGTCTTGCGCATCGTTTCAAGCCATGGCCTTCGACATTTTGGCCGACGACTCCTGGTTCGCCGAGGCGAAGGGCAAGGTGGTGGTTCTCACCGGTGAGCTTCAAATCCCATTCGGCATTGATGATCCAATCCTGATATTCGAGTGCAAGGTGGTGCAACGGGCATCGGGGAAGCCACGTACGTTGGCGACGAAGAGATGACGGACTTCGTGGTCGCTAATCCGCAGCAGTGTCCGTCTTTTGGTAGGCTTGGGTGCTAAGGTGTCATTCCTCGACACGAATAAAACAGCTAGCGAAAAGCTGGGGTCAGATCTTGACGGGCAAGTAGATTGCTTGAAGTGAGACATCTTTCGAGCCGGCACTGATGTTCATGATCATGCAGCAAGGCGAGCTTCCATCACGGCTCGGTCCTCAATTGGGATGATCAGCTCGGCCTGTTCGATCAGACCATCCAGAAGCACGGTCGCATCGACATTGTGATCGCCAATGCAGGCATCGACGAAGTGGCCGAAGATGCCTTTGCAGATACATTTGACGAGCAAGGGAGACTCCAACCCCCCACGCTCGTGGTCTTGGATGTCAATCTCCGGGCCGCCATCTACACCACGAAGCTTGCTCTCAGCTACTTCCGCCGCCATAAAACCAGTGGATCTCTTGTCGCCACCGGCTCGGCCGCTTCATATCTCGACACGCCGGGCATCCCGGTCTACAATGCGGCGAAGCACGGTGTCATTGGTCTTGTGAGGTCTCTCCGGGACACACTGCAAGTAGAAGGGCTTATCCGAGCCAATGTCGTTGCTCCTTGGTTTACTCTCACTCCTTTCACAGCAAAGGTAGCCAAGGTCTGGCAGGACAAGGGCCTGCCCGTCAACACGCCCGAGGAGGTTGCTCGGGCCATCGTTTACCTGGCTCTTCATAGTGGGTATCATGGAAAGTCTATTTTTGTCTCCAAGGGCAGATATACCGAGCTGGAGGAATCAATACAGGCATCGAGGGACATTTGGCTGGGCGAGGAGAACACAGCCTGGGTTGATCAAAGAAAAGCAGCCAAGATCAAGCTCGGGAAGCAGGACGAATGAAACCTAGAAGTCATTGAGTGGCATTTATACTTGACCGACAAAACACAGTCCGATTTCCGCGATCGTAACATTGAGATACTTCGTGCCCTGTTCTGACACACCTCCGAACTCATGCCTAGGTCTGTTCAGTGACTTGATCTGTATCGCTGTACATTTTCATTTGAACTACGGTAGCACCAGCGCAGGCCCCTCTAAAGCTTCTCTAACAATGGCGAAGAACCTTTCCGGTTGCTGCACGTGTGTGATGTGCCCGGCATCAGGCACCACGACAACCTGACTTCCGGCCAAGGAGGCCAGTTCTTTGGTCTCCCGGATCACAGGAAGAGCATCCTCCTCCCCAACCACAAATACCACCTTGTCCCCGTCGCCATGGTCTCGAATTGCAGCTGCTTGTGGCCAGAGATTAAGCTTGCGAAGCGCCTGCACATTGGCAATGTACCCCTCCAGCGATTGTGTTCCAACTTTGGCGGCAATGTCTGCTGCCTGCTCTGGGTTGGCCGCCCTCCATTTGTCACTGAACCACCGCTCCGTGCTTTGCTTGGCCAAGGAGACCATTCCATGTTCCCTCGCGTATGCTACCCGATCATCCCACAGGCCATCATCTCCGTGGGTGGCATGAGCGCGCGTCCCGACCACCAGGATCTTCCCAAAACGATGCGAGTGATCAGCCGCCAGCACCACGCCAATACCGCCACCGATGCTGAGACCAACAAAAGCCGCCGCTTTTTGGATCCCGACATCGTCCAATAGCTTGATCACATCAGAGGCTAGGTCCTCAATGGTATGGCCAACCTGATAATCAAAGTTGCTGCTTTCGGCCGGGGGTGATCGGCCGTGGAAACGAATGTCGTAGCGGATGATCGTGAACGCGGTTGAGAACTCGACAAGGAACGTGTCCCAGAGCCAACTCGCGGCTGAAAGAGAATGAGAGAGAACGATGACAGGCCTATCTTTCTGGACGGGAAGCGCTGGTGTGACGTCGTAGAATATCTTGATCCCAGCTTCTCCAGAAACCGTGAGGAGGCCGGATGAACTGTCTGAAGACATGATGAGTACGGGAAGAAGGCGTGGGAATTTCAGAATGCTGAACGTTTTGCGAACAGCCAGGCACTGGAGGAACTCCCCTGCAAGACAAGCGGGAAAATAGGCATATAAGATGCGTGCATGGGCATCGGCTTCGCCATCCTGTTGCCGGCGATGCCATTTCGAGAAAAGCGTCTTGTACAAGGCCCACCCCGCTCACAATGACCAGCTGCAGACAAGTGCTGCGAGCGGCCCAAGTTTGGGTGTAACATTGACACGAACTTGATTTCTGAGCTGATGCTTTTCATTGTGGCCCTTCCTGCGGCATGGGTTTTATTTTCAAGTATGAGAGCTCCCTGCAAGCTTGACATCTTGTATGAGAATTTTTGTAATTATAGTGACACTGTCATCTACGCACTGACATCCACGAACGTGAAGTCTGTTCCAGCGCCACCTTCAATATCTCCCAATCCGAAGAAATCAACCCTAAGCTTCGTTAGCCCAGACCTTTCGGTGACATTGGATAAGACTTATGTCTACCATTGCGATACATCAACGTCTGTACTCGACGAGCCTAAAGGAAGTGAAAAGTCGAGCTGCGGTAGGAGACCCGATTCAAACGGGTACTGCATCTCATTTACCGATGGAGATGAAAGGCTCGTGGCTGCACCATCAGACAGCTGAACGAGCGTTGACCCTTCAGACTCAAAATCCCCGTAGTGAAAGTCGATGGATAGCAGCCTACTCGAACGTGAGCCATCTCCTAACACAGTTTCAACGGGAACATCGGGGCTTACTCTCTCACGTATGATTCTGTTACGTCGCTCGAGATCTTCAAGCCAGGAAGAGACGATTGGAGGGAATCCGCGGCAAGAACCGAAACTCGCGACGAGGTCGACGATGATCTTCCTGGTCTGTCCAGTTGCATTCGTGCTTGCAAAGCTTCGAATAGACGATGTACTAGGGAAGCGCTGACCCAAAGCTGACTGAACTCGTACAGCACATGCAGACACAGAGAATACTTGGTCTGCGCGTCGCGCCGCACATCGTCATTCCGAGATTGGCCTTCAATCAGGAAGAACGTCAGGCAGTTGAACAAAGTGATGGTTCTGTTGGCGCAATCACGAGTGATCAGCTGCGGGACAGGACGTTGAAGGGTGCCGGGTCTTGACTGTACAGTTGGCCAGTGAATCGCAGCACCTGGTTGTGTGCCCGTACGTTGCGCAGGATCTTGGTGACCATGGACGCCGCGGCAATTCCGCGTTGTTGACAATACAACCTCTCGTGCTCCCCTCGGGTGCTCGACGGACGCGAGACGGCCCCTTCTCGGAATCGAAGCATGATGTTTGTGCTATGTCGCGAACACAAGGTCTCCGTTGAGCCACGGCATTAGAGAGACAAGGACATGGAGAAACTCACTAGTAGAGAATATGGAGAAACGCAGGCCAGAATTGATGGCTCTGTACGTCGTTTGCATCATATCTCACGGCATCCGGGATTTGATCCAGCCATTGTCGACAAAGCTGTAGACTGATGTCGTCGTAGCTGTCCGGCTTTTGAACCTTTTCTCCTTGGACACCCGGCAAATGTGTCTTGAGCCCCGTCTGATCGACCGTAGACAGGTACTCCTCGCGTCCACTGATAGAGACAGCCATAGCCGGATGAATTCGATCAGCCACGAAATGAGCAGAGTGAATATGGTGTAGGGTCTCCGAGACGCGAATGATTTGAATCGAAAAGGCCACCTCTACGGGTTTGCTGGGCCATCGCTGTAAATGAGCCGGGATGTCAGGCTCCTCTTCAAAGTCTGCTGATGACAAAGGATGCACATCAAAATCGGACATGGAGAGGATACACGGGAGTCCATGGGAAACCGCGACAGCGACGTCCCGATTCTCCCTCGCGTTAGTCGACCTCGCCACATGTTTTAGTTTCGGAGATCCTACTCACAAAGCACGTCCACCAAATTCTTTTCCACAAACGCAGCAAAGCCAAGTCGTTCTTCGGGTAATGATCCCTGGAAGAGTCACAAGGTCAGTGGACATGAGCGTGGGTAGGCGGGAAGGCCACTGGTCTGCGAAGGATCTCACCATCGATGCATCCCCAAGCTCTGGGCCGTATTAATCGCATCCACGGCGCAGGACCTTATATTCCTACCACCATCGTCCTTCTTGTCCCACCACCACGTGATGAGTAGCAGAGACTGAATACGGACGAGCTTATCCTGCTCATAACCGGTGTCGAGCAAAGCCTATGAGAATCAATCAACGGAGTTCGTCCGTTTGGTAGAACCTCGAGGTCTTACCCTGGTGGCTTTGTAAAAGCGTTGTGCGCTTGCCTGATTCGTCCCGTTCTGGCCGAGCAGTGCCGGGTTCCGGCACGCCCGTGATCCGGATGTGAAGATGGCAAATAGCAGGAGCCTGCTTGGGTTCCCATCACCGTAGAAAGAGTGCAGAAACTTGGCGCGGTTGATGACAGGCGCAGTAGGGTGGACGTCTGCAAAGTAGGCCTCGACCAAGTCTTCCTGCAAGGCCTTGGGTGGCAATTCAAATGCGCCCTTGGCTTTGAGGTACTCCATGTCTGCTGCGTCAAGACTCCTGGTTTGGAGCTCGAGGTCGATCGTGGAGCGCGAGGACATGTTGACGTGAATTGGTCGGGCAAAGCTAGGTCCCTCTTGTGGCGGGGGCCAACTCTGGGCGCCCCTCAGAGAATCGTAGTCGGCTGAAGGGTGTTTTGAACCGGCCATTGGTGCGAGTTGATGTTGGCCTTCGCGAAAATATGGCGCATATGAGCCAAGATTATCTTCAACGTATGCTTCGAAGCGATCAAGAGGGAGCGATGTAGGCTCTGTTGTCGCAACCACCGGCCTGGTCAGGTCGGCTGGTGGCGATGGAGCACCGCTCCAGTCCATGCCATTGTTGACGAAGGCGGAGCCGATTCCATGGGGCGTTTCTTTCTCCCCTTCCGAAGAAGAAGATACCTGGTGATGAGGTCCAACCATAGCGCCGTGGGCATGGTGATGATACTCATCAACTTCCAACGATGTGAAGTCGGTGAAGGATGCTTCTGGCCCTGGAGACGGTGGCGTCGTAAGGCCCAGGGTGAAAGCAGGCAGTGAGCCACTCTCGTATGGGCCGTCGGTGGAATTGGAACGGCCATTTCCTCTTCATCGTCAATCAAGTCAGTCTCACACTCAAATCCCATCTATTTAGTAAGAAAAATGGAAGAACTCACGCATTAGAGCTTACGTCGTTTGCTGCGGTCGTTCGTGGGCCTGATGTCCTCGCGTTGCTTCTCGACCGGCCATCGATATGGTTTCTGCCGTCACAGAGAACTAGGTAAGCCTATCAGGAGATCAGACACCATGTAAAGGCCAGGAAGCCCTACCGACAGATTTCCCCAGATGCTTTGCAGTTCTGCCATGTGTCAGTACCACATGGTTCTGTCCCATGATCCCCTGGTATTTTCACCTTGCATGGTCTCTGTTCAGCGGCCCCCGACCCTGGCCATTCGAGATGTGGTCAGTGTTGCTCGGCGATGTGAGATCTCCGAATGCAGGGCCTGGCCGTCTTTGGGATGGTACACACCTATGTCGCATTTGACCTTTCTTTCGTGACACCGATTGCAGGCATTGCTGCTAGCCTTTCTCTTCTTCCTGAACGAAGCCTCGTCAACTTGGACAAGATTGAACATTTTCGAAAACGGTTAATACGCAGACGTTCCATGCCATCATGTCTTTGGGGGGCATCAAGGCCATCCTGACCCTCGCCCACGGCGCCGTCGCCAGTGGCGAGCTTGAGCACGACATTCGCCAAGACATAACGCAACGATCCACCGTCAGGTCGGTACCGAGGCACCGGTCGCGATTGATGACCTTTTTTTAATGATTACTCAACTTAGCCCCTCACCCGTGCAAGCCTATCGATACTAAGCCGGCGATGCTCGGCGATGCTTGTTTTGGTATGGTGCGGCCAAGAGCTAGATGGCGTGTGAGTCCATCCCTCGCCCGAGACGGCATGCTTGGATGGGAGTTACAGCAGGGAGACCTCATTCATCAAATATTCCCCTGGCGACCCCAGTAGTCGCGTTGACTGTCGCAGAGGAAGCTCTTCACATGCTTGTTTGCCAGCCTCAGCATGTCACCCCAATCGCCCTCACCTACAGCCACGGGGGTTGCCACGGAGTCTAAGTTGCAGGTGGTCATCGTAGGGGCTGGCCTTGGCGGCCTCATAGCTGCCATAGGCCTCGCACTTGATGGCCACCGCGTAACAATCTTGGAACAGGCCTCCGACTTCGGCGAGGTCGGTGCCGGCATGCGCATCCCTCCGAACTGCTTCAAGATACTTCACCGATGGGGAGTCAACACGACGTACCTGAAGAAGACCTACTCCAATGGGAATCGGTTCCTGCGATATGAGAATGGCGCGCTGCTTGCTGACATGCCGCACGGCGTGCCCGAGTTGGACTTTGGCGGGAGCTACTTGATGGTGCACCGAGCAGACTTCCACACCGCGCTGCTGAGCAGAGCAAGGGACCTGAGCATCACTATACGTAGCGGCCAGAGAGTCATTTCCTACAATTGGGACAAACCTGCCGCCACTCTCTCCAACGAAGAAGAAGTCCTTGGCGATCTTTTGGTGATTGCGGACGGTAAGCTTTCCCTCTCTCGAGTGAAGTTCAGTCGAATCTCGCACTGATTGCATCACGTCCCAATAGGCGTTCAGAGCAGTGCCAGATCCGAATTCCAAGGCCATGAACTCCCACCGACCGACACGGGTGACATTGTCTACCGCATCCTGATCCCGGGACAAAGGCTTCTGGCTGATTCGGAAATGCGCGATCTCATCTCACAGCCGTGGGTGACATCGTGGTGCGGCCCTCAGGCCCACGTAATTGGGTACCCGATTCGAGGCGGTGAGCTCTACAACGTTGTCTTCTGTTGCTCGGAGGCTTCCATGTCAGAGCGGCCTTTCCAGCCTGGCGAGAACAAATTGGTCATCGCAGATAATTCTGAACTCCGAAGACGGTTTGTTGGGTGGGAGCCGAGAGTTCAGAAGCTTATTCAGATGGCAGACGAGGTTCGTCCAAATGATAACTGAGAGTGGATGGAGACTAACGAACGCGCATTTGCAGAGCTTTTTGAAGTGGCGTCTCTATGATTTGGACCTCGTTGACAATTGGGTCCATCCTAAGGGTCGAGCTGTACTCTTGGGCGATGCAGTGCACCCGATGCTTCCCTACATGTCATCGGGCGCCGCCATGGCCTTTGAAGACGCGGCAGTATTGCGCCGCGTCCTCTCAACGGCTACGCTCTCTTCCCTGAGCCCAGCACTCGAGGGGTACCAAGCAGTACGGCAACCGAGGGCTTCGAGAGTACAAAAGGCTGGCAGAGTATTGCAAGACGCCTACCACTTGGAAGATGGGGACAAACAAAGAGAGCGCGACATTTTTATCACGGAGGACGTGGAAGAGAACCCAATATTCTGGGGACATCACGAGAGGAGAGACTGGCTCTTCGGACACGATGCAGAGAAAATCGATTGATGTATTTATTGCCAATAAAAAAATTCTATCCGAGAAACAAACGTGCATGGCATTATGCTTCCGATTGTGGGTTGACCACAACAATGAAGAACTTTGCGTGATGTTACGGCATTCCTTCTCGGCCTCCGGCCTGAGAGGCAGACAAACCGACATTCCGAAACCCAGAGATACAAAGGACGCTAAATGACAAGGAGTAGTAAACAACCCCCTCGGCGTTACCCTTTCTGTTGTTCCGGCCTGGTGCTGACAGGCTGTCATTGCCCGAGCCCAGGATGCGGGCATTGACGTGCTATTTCAAAAGACACGAAGAGAATTACCCGGCCAGGACGGCAGTCTCATCATTCCACCTCCCGCCTCGCGCCATCATCGTCAATGACGGCACGCAATCTTTGCACGAGCCACCCGGCACCGGAATGGATAGAGTTCGAAAGAACATGGAAGCGTCCAGTACCCCCGACCACCGCTCGAATCGAAGATATCCGGAATGCTGCCAATGCAAGGACCGCCAGGTTATTTGCAGAGGTTCTCGGACGGCCAAGTAAGTGGAAGCATCATCTCCTCTCTCCATTGCATCAATGGATCTCTACCACATACTTCAACCCTTTTCCCACAAGTATGATGGTTAATGCTTCGGGTAACAGAGGCCGGCTTGACCGTCACTGACCTGGAGATTCCTACCACGGGACACGCGAAAATTGGCATCAGGCTGTACAAACCTCATGAACCCGTCCGGTCAACATTCGATGGGTGTCTGCCGCTCTACATTTCTTTTCACGGTGGAGGCTTCCATCTCGGCAACCTAGAGACGGAAGACCCCCACTGCCGCCAAATCGCCCTGAACATAGGCTTTGCCGTGCTGAACGTCAATTATCGTCACACGCCAGAGTGGCGGTTTCCAGCCCCCGTCGATGACGCCTGGGCTGCATTCCAGTGGGCCGTGAAGCACGCCTCTGCCCACGGGCTGAGTGCCGACCACATCTTTGTCGGTGGCGTCAGCGCTGGGGCAAGCCTTGCGTTTGCCGTTGGCATAATGGCTTTGCAGCAGAGCGACTCGCCTCGAGTCAAGGGTATCATATTGGGCACGCCGACAACAGTCCATCCGGATCACTTCCCGGTGGAGACGCTCCAGGGGGACTTGAGCTCCTGGGAAACCAACTCCAACGCCCCTTTCCTCAACGCTGCCAAGCTGCGGTCTTTCACGGAGCTCTACAGACCTGATCCGACACACCAATCTGTGTCGCCGTTGCTGCTAGATCCCGAGTTCTTCGTCGGTCTTTGTCCGGTCTCGTTCCACATCGCGGGACTTGATCCCCTCAGGGATGAGGGCCTTTTGTTGGAAGAGAAAATAAGAGCCGCAAGGTAATTTTCCCAAGCAATGGCTTAGATGACCTGACTACTGAACGAAAGCTGATTTCTTCTTAAATTAGTGTCAAGACTACTCTTCACCTGTATCCTGGTGTTCCTCACGCGTTCATGGGATTTCCCACGTTGCCCTCCGCAAAGAGGTGGCGCGGTGGCATGCATCAAGATCTTTT
This sequence comes from Furcasterigmium sp. R96-07A1, assembly GCA_037042015.1. Lineage (NCBI taxonomy): Eukaryota > Fungi > Ascomycota > Sordariomycetes > Glomerellales > Plectosphaerellaceae > Furcasterigmium > Furcasterigmium sp. R96-07A1. Next base: position 299,540 of record JAXQJP010000307.1, read on the forward strand.
GGGATGGTATCCAGAACAGACACTGTCATAGGACATGGGAAAAGATTTGCATATGAAGCTACATGCCATTCACCCCGCCGTCAACGTGAATCCTGGCTCCTGTAACATAGTCACTCGCCGAACTGGCGAGGAAGACCGCCACGCCTTTGAAGTCACTAGGTTTACCCCAGCGGCCGGCGGGTATGGTTTTAGCAATCTGGCCACTCTTCTCCTTGTCCCCAAAGCTCCGTGCGGACATGGGCGTTTCTATCCACCTGAAAGCAGCGACGTCAGAGCCAGACAATGTTGAGGGATGAGGGTGGAGTTGTGTACGCACCCAGGGTACAGGACGTTAGCTTGAATATTGTAGGCGGCTAATTCGTTTGCCATGGAGTTCGTCAACTGCCCGACGGCTGCTTTAATAGGCCCGTAGACAGAGAACTTCTTCATCGCGCGCTCAGCAGCAAGTGAAGATACGTTGATGATTTTGCCGCCGGTACCTCGCTCAGCCACGTGGCGGGCGAAGAGCTGGGACAGCACATATACCGCATGGAAGTGAATTTGGACGACCTGTCATGTTCTCAGCGTCTTCTCACTTCGGTGGGCTGTGCTCGGAAGCATTTCCCATCAAGGGCACAGAATGTCACTCACAAGTTCTCGATGTGCGTCTGTTTCTTCAACAATGGGCACGAATCCTCCACTGATGCCGGCGACGTTGCAAACAATATCGACAGTTCTTTTGTCGCGCCCAACAATCTCCTGCCAAGTATCGCGGATGGTATCAGAGCTTGCGAGGTCGCTTTCATACACGTCAACCTTAGAGCCTGTCTCTTCAGCAAGCTTCTGAGGAAAAGCAGACACCTCTCCGGGGATTTGGATGATGATGATATCAGCGCCGGCCTCGGCTAGGCCACGCGCGATTCCACCGCCGATGCCTCCATTGCCACCAGTAACAAGGGCTGTTTTCCCTTTTAAATCGAAGAGCAACGGTGTCGGAGTGGTTTCTGCGCGATACCCAGTTATCGCGGGTACAACACCAGGTTCCGTCCCTGATGAAGCCATTGTTGCAATAGAACCCGGGGAGAGGTGGAAAAACCCGGTAAGAGAGGGAAAGGGCGCGGTGTCTGGCTCGTTGATCCTGATTACGTATTGCTGAATGCTGACGGGCGATACCGTCGCGAAGTCTCACGGGTCTGGACCGTGTGTTCGTTTTGAGAAGAAGGGCCTGAGTCAAGGTCAGAAGGAGGGGTTTCTTGCGTGATCGACTCCATTGCAATTGCTTGCCAGAAGAGGCAATGCCGGATCACGTCAATCCACGACCGGACATCACCGAGCTTCTCCACAGCGGCCACGTTCCGCGGATGGCATCGGGGATGCCTTGACCCGTGGCATCACATCAACCGAGTTTCTGGATGTCGATTGGCTCTAGTAATTATCTTGGCTGAAGAACAATCTTCATAGTCTTCACTTCAGCTTCCTCTTCCACTCACGTACCTCCGCAACGAAGATGTCCGGCACCTCCCACGCCGCAAAATGCCCACCTCTCTCAGTCTCGTTCCAATACACGATATTCTTGTAGTATCGTTCGCACCACTCTTTTGGTGCATAGCTGTTGTCGCCGCCGAACCAACTCACGCCAACCGGTATGTCTATCGGCCATGCCGTCGTGTCGGGCTTGTTCTCCCAATAGTACCTGGCGGATGATGTGCCGGAGTTGGAGAGCCAGTACAGCATGATCGTGTCGAGCATCTCGTCTTTGCTGAACACGGCTTCGACGTTGCCATCGTGATGAGACCAGTCTCTGTATTTCTCGTAGACCCAGGCAGCCTGTGCGACTGGTGAGTCCGCCAGAGCGTAGCCAATGGTCTGCGGCCTCGTTGACTGCTGGAGAGAGTACCCGCCGTGTCCGCCATCTCGGCGGCGGTCGAACATCATGGCTCGTTCCTCGCCCTTTTTGTCCTGGATAGAGACTTGGATTTCTTTCTAAGGGCGATGTTAGCCTGTGTCCTATAGTGTTGGTGAGGTCAGAACATGCCTTGGGTTCGAAGAAGATGGAGTTGAAATGGACCCCCTTAAGTCCCTTCGGTGCTTGGTGGCCAAGATGTGCGACGACATGAGCACCCCAATCGCCGCCTTGAGCGGCCCATCCACCGTCTGCATAGCCCAAGCGTCCCATCAGCTCCGCCCATGCCCGCGCAGTACGACTGTAGTTCCATCCAGTCTCATTGGGCTTCCCAGAGAACCCGTAGCCCGGAAGTGCTGGAATGACAAGGTGGAAGGCATCTTCAAAAGAACCGCCGTGCGATTCAGGGTCGGTGAGCTTCTCGATTACGTGTCTGAACTCGAGAATTGAGCCAGGCCAACCGTGCGTAATCACGAGAGGCAGGGCGTCCTCGTGCTTGGACCGAATGTGAAGGAAATAGATCTCCACTCCATCAATCGTAGTCGTGAACTGGGGATACGAATTGAGCAGCGCTTCGCATCGGCGCCAATCGTATTTTGACTGCCAGGACTCGCATAGCTCTTGGATTGCCGCAAGCGGGACGCCTTGAGACCAGTCTGTGACTACCTCCTTGTCCGGCCAACGGGTCAAACGAAGACGCGTCTGCAAGTCGTCGAGATCAGACTGGGCGATGGACAGCTCGAAGCGTCGAATAGAGTTGGATGTTGTCGAGTCCATTTTGGAGTCTGGACGGTGGCAACGGCTTTGCGTGGTAATTACGGTCGCTTGTAGAAATCCCGGAACTTGGGAAGAGCTTCATTTGGCGAGATGAAGTATCACATCGTTAGTGCTGACAGCGACCCTGCTTGTGACGTCCTGTCCACGTTCCTTCAATCGACGTCATTTTCCCTTGACGATTTATAAGCAACTCTTGGCTTTGAGTGGGCCTGTATCACGACCACGACACGAAGAGTCGAGCTCCTTGTCAGCCTGTCTTTCTTTATCCTCAAGGCTCGGCTTCCTGCGAAGGCAGTATGGTTTGCGTACGAGCCGTTGTATAGTACTAGGTTGGCATTCACTCTCTACCTCTTGGTCATTTGGAGTCCTTATAGTCGGAGTATTCAATCGCTGCTGCGCCTTGTTCCCAACACGGTCAGAAATGCCGAAGCTAGTCGAACTATCTGTATGGATCTCATCGTGACCGGACGTTGATGCTCACTTGAGCTGTTCATGTATGTGCCGTCGTTGCCGGTCACCATTCAAAATGTTTCGATTCAGAAACACGGACTACGGGCATGTGAATCGGCAGGTTACCTAATCTAGAGGCGAGGCCGGGTCGCGAACCTACCAGCCCTGAAACTGGTATCTGCTGTATGTAGTCCAGGAGCTCACTGTTGAGGGTGGAAGAGATGGACCGAACCGAGAAGGGCATTTGTCGTGAGAACTTCGCCAGTCCCTTGTACTTGATCATCACAATCCCCTAAAATGTGGCTCATGAAATGTAGGAGGTTCCAACTGTCGCCCGTCGACTTGACTTAGTAAGTAATGCACATCGAGAGCGCTGAATGAACTCCCGTCGGCACCATCTGCTTTTCCCGAAGGTAAAATAATACATGCACGACATCTTCGCGTCCTTTTCTACCGATGCGCGCATCCTCTCACTTGTGTTGCAGTGCATGGCTATTCCCAGCAATGATCGACGGCTTCCCCGGCTTTTCTCCTCACCCCGCTCACTCGGCAGACCGTTTACGAGATCTGCGAGATCGCCATTCATCAAGACGCGGGGAATTCGAAGTTGCATCCGACGGATAAGGTTGGTTCAATTGCGCTCATCTGGAGTATCGGAGGTGGGGTAGGGTGTCCATGAGAGCTTGCTACATCATGGGGAACAACCTGGAGCTTCGTAAACGGCAAAGATGCCCCCGTGGCCCAAATGGGTATAAAGGCGCCGCGAATTATCTCAACCATCTGAGGTCTTCTGCGCTTCAGACAGCACACAAACGTTCAGCTACCTCGACGATGCGTATCATCTTGGTCACAGCCCTCCTCCTCGTAGCAGCCGGAGCTCAAGGCCGGAACAACATATATTCTGGTAGCCGCCACCTCTGGTATACCTCGCCCGGCAACAGCCTCAAGACCGGCCTACCTATCGGAAATGGCAGACTCGGGGCCCTGATCTATAGATCTGCCGTTGAGAATATCACCCTAAACGAGAACTTAGTATAGAGCGGGCCGTTCCAAGACCGCATCAACCCTAGCGCTCGAGAGGTAGTACCCGTTGTCCGGGAACTCCTCAAAGATAGTAAGTACACTGACGCTAGTGCTATGGCCGTGCGGGATATTATAGCCGATCCTATCACTAGTCGATAGTTCTCTATTATAGGCTCTATAATCCTTGACTTTAGATATAATAAGAATAACTAGTCTAACTATAAAAGGTAGCTTAATACCTAGAAGGGTAATACTAGTATTTAGTATAAAATCTATAGGGTTATATATAAGTAAACTCTCTATCTAGCTTATAAAATCTAGATTATCTAAGTTAATATTACTTCTAGCTATAAAATTATAATTAATATTAACTCTAGGGTAATTATTATTTACTTAATAGTAAATAAAAAATAACTCTAAATTTTAATATTACTTAGTATTAAAATAAAAGTATTTAGTAACTTAAGGCCTTAGATAAAGATATTATTATTATTTTAGATATTAAAGGGGATAAAGTTAAAGTTATTTTAGTTTTAGTAAGTTTAGAAGTAATTATAAATAGAGATAAAAATTAAAAATATTTAATTTAATTTCT